>PYXC01001161.1:0-15233 GCA_015244755.2 Tenualosa ilisha
TCATCTGTATCTTCAGCAGGTAAGGCTGGAGAATCAGACTCCAACGCATGATACGCTGGTTTGAGTTCCTCATCTTGTCTATAAACACCAGAGGACTGTGATCAGTGTAGACAGTTATAGGACTCAAATCAGAACTCAAATAAACCTCAAAAAATTGAAGTGCAAGTGCCAGTGCCTCCTTCTCCACAGTGGAGTAGGCCATCTGGTGTTGGTTAAACTTCTTTGAGAAATAACAAACCCGGTGTTCAACACCATCTGACTCCACCTGTAGAAGGACAGCACCCACCCCACAGTCACTAGCATCAACAGCCAGTTGAAAAGGTTCTTCAAACCTCAGAGCAGCCAACACATGAGCACTGGAAAGGAGAGCCTTGGCAGTCTCAAATGCCTGTTGCCTCAATATGCCTCTCACCCTGTCATCCCTGATAGAATGCGGTCAACGAAGTGCTGGAATGTGGCCAGTGCATTTCTTACCCCAAAATGCATAACTTTATACTGTAGGAAGTTGTCCGGCCTAACACATGCTGACAACTCTCTAGCACGAGGGATTAAAGGCACTTTAAGTCAAACTTACTAACAAAATTAGCCAGTCTGACGCAATCTATGCAATCATCCACACAGGGAAGAAGGTAACAGTCGGGTCTTGTGACTACGTTCAATCTTCGGTAGTCCGTACAGAACTGGTGGATCCCATCCGGCTTACCTACCAACAGACAGGGGGAGGTCCATAAGCTAAAACTGGGCTCATCTGTGAGTACTGTGACCAGAATCTCTTAGCAGGATTAACCCGATAGGTGTAGTCCTGAGCTTACATCGATGTTATGCTCTATAAGGGTGGTACGGCTCGGCACATCTGGGAAAAGGGATGGAAAAGCATCCACCGAGTTAGCTCTCTCCTGAATGGACAAATTAGAAAGATGCTTGTGCAACTCAGCTTGAATCTCTGAGTTACGCAACCGTCCCTCAGTGACCTCACGGGAGGGCACAGTCACATCCTAATCAAAGTCACTACCAGCATCACAATCCTTCTCCACTGAAGATGACAAATTAAAAGGGAGGACGCACAGAAGAAGTCGCCAGATTCGGTGGGGTCCTGCAACGAAAAATTGAGGATATTGGGCACATGGAAAGTTGGAACATGGCTATGTATACATTAAACCAGATGTTCTCTTCATTCTGTTTCTAAAAATGTCTGATTTAAGGCAGATTGTTGGTAATCAGTCAGTGTCACAGCAAAAAATACCTCAGGCTGGTTCACTCGTCATCAGTTTCGGTGGGGTCCTGCAAGGAGTAATTCAGGATATTGAGCACATGGAAAGTTGGAACGTGGGTATGTATACCCTAATTGAGGTAGAAGGAGGTATGTCTATGAAACTCTTTAAGGGTTGGAATGTTGTGTTTTCTATATGATAGATGTAGCATAGGATCAACGGCGCCGCTAGAAATTTTGGACTATATGACAGAAAATTATTTTGGGACTCCCAAACATTGACTATAATAAAAAAATTCTCTATGTATTTAAGCTAAGCAGGGTTAGACTTGGTTTGTACTTGGATGGCAGCTATTGTGCGTGGTAACTGAGAAAAAATATACTGACTAGAAATTAATTTTGACTTTCCAAGTTCCATTTACTGATAAAAGAATCACGGTAATCAACATATCATTTCCCATTGATTACCTTGTCTTGGGATTGCAACATGCAGCATTGCATTCAAGCTAGCCTTGTGCAACTGTAAACTGGGAATAGACAAACATATTTTCATAAACAACAAAGTAACCCTACTTTAAGATTTTAATAGTTAGAGGGTAGTGTTTCTGCAGGACTAGGCAAAATAAGAACTTATTGAATGCTGGTTCAGGTTAAGCAACTCACCTTTACAATTCACAGATATGTTGTTATTTCCGTGTTGTTTGAGAACTCTGGCAAGAAAGCACATCAGTTTGAAAATAAAGCATAAGACAAAGAAATTGCACCATTAAAACTTAACTCTCTAGAATTGGTGGGAAATTGTAACTTTGGTGCAAGTGCAAAAAAAAAGCATAAAGCTATACAGGCTAAAACTGACTGAGCAAGTTAGCAGACTGTGGTTACAGCATAAGACAAAGCAAATGCACAATTAAAATTGAATGACTCCTTAGAACTGCTAGGAGCAATTCCGAATCAAATTCAAATAAAGTATTGTGTTAAGTCCTTTTGTAGCCAACATTTAGGAGCCTTGGGCTCAGTCATCAGGGCAAGAAGATTGTTGGCTGTTTGGGGATCTTAATCTAAAAGGTGAAGGTAAAGCCAGCTCGACCGGCAGATCAGATACATGGGACCTGGCTTCCTGACGAGACTGAGAACGGGTGACTACACAAGCTGGAAATGCTTCTGGACATTCCTTTTCTAAGGCTATTGTGTCTGGGGACTCACACAGCACAGGACTTGCAACAGGGATTACACAGATCTGACTGCCTGCAAGATCTTTGCCAGTAGAGGCGGCAGACCTACTGATGGGCAAAGAGGGTACTACACCCACCGTGACCAACCCAGTAACTAAGCTAGACCTTAGAAATACTCTATGGAGAGGAACAGCACCATATTCACCCCCAAGCCCCTTCAACAAAACTGAAGCATCATCAGAAAATGGAAACAAACTAGACACCATCAAAGACCGAGTGGCACCTGTGTCTCGTAGTATGGTCAGGCACCTCCTTCTCCCCTTCTTCCAATGCAACCACACTTTGAGATACAAAACTCAAAAGTCTACACTAACAGACACAGGAGACCGCTCAGGCTCTGAAGAAAGAACATACCTACCCTCAGTGGACACTAGGGACACAGGCTGCTAGCCACCACTCTGATTTCTCCTAGCGAGCAAACGGCACCCAGACTTCATATGCCCTGGTTTCTTATAGGGACTGGGCAAAAGGTGGGGAAGGCTTAGCTGGCAAAACTGATTTAACAGAGGAGTAAGATGGAGACTGACATGGCTTATCAATATCTTTCCTCCCATCTATATCTGGATTTCTTGCCATGACTGGAGGCTTACTCCTCCAAGGCTCACGATCGACCAACACATAATTATCAGCCATCTCAGCTGCCTTATGCTGCTCCGTCACCTTTGTTGTTCATTTAAATGAACCTAAATGGGACGAGGCACACTGATCTTAAACTGCTCTACCAAAAAGGGCTGGCGCAATCCTTAGAAAGTATGGATCTCACAGGCCCACAGCCATTTCTCAAACCCAAGTTGTTGCTGTCTGGCAAAATCTATACAACTCTATCCAGGTGACAGCTTACTATGCCTAAACTGCTGCCTGTAAGCCTCAGGCACCAAATCATATGCCCGCAGCACTGCCTTTTTAACAGTTTCATAATTACTACTGTCAGCAAAACCTAAAGAAATACATGCCTCTTGGGCCTTACCTGTTAGCTCCCTGTGGATTAATGTGACCCATTCACCCCTAGGCCATGATCTTTCCACCGCAACATGCTCAAAAGCTTCAAAAAAGGTGTCAGGTGTGTCAGAACAGAAACTTGGCATTATTTTTACACACCGAGAGACATCAAATCTACTCTCATGTTCACGTTGGCGCTGACGAGCCTGACTTTCTTTTTCCGTTTGTTCAAGTTTGGCATTAACCAACTGCAACTGGCTTTTTTTTTGTGAGCTTTGTTAAACGCCTACGAGTCACGTCTTCCTGAAGAAACTTGCGCACGCTAAACTCCATGACTGTAGGCCCGTTTTACAAACACCATAGCAAAATATTTTTATACAAAAAAAGGGAACAAGTGAATACCTAACTGCTACTGTAATGGCCACAAAACACCAATGAAAACAAAACCATACACGCCATTTCCCTTGTGACGCTATTTTTGAAGCTTTCATACAAAATGGACGAGACACTTACAACCCAGATAGCAAGCACACGTTGGCCCAACGTTGGCATTGGTTGGCAAGTTCGGCGGTGGAATTCCAACGTTGGGCCGCCCTCACACCAATGTCAGTCATGCAACATCTATTGAACGCAGACGTTGGGTTAAGGTCGGATTTGCCCCAAAAGCAGACGTCAAAAATCCACAGTTGGGTCGACGTTGGTTCGACGACATCAACAAGGTACTACTTTTTATTTGCATCAACCGTCCTTACAAAGCCCGAATAATATCACAATGTCTGAACAAATACTCCCCAATAGTGTTTAATGTGCGCAACTAAAACAAATTTCATACCATATTGAATTCCAACATCGAACCACCGTCATGCCAACGTTGATCCAACGTCAAGCTGGTCACCGCTTGATCACAGTAGGCAATTGTGTTTGATGACCCAATTTAGGAAACCAAGTATGATAGTTGAGTTCACAATACTACAGCTAAAGTCTGTATAACCCCAGTGTGTTCAGAATGTGCAGAATTTACAGAATAAAGATTGTGGGCAATAGTTATGTGTAGACAGGCTACAAATAATTGGGGGAGTAGTACATTCAGGAGAATGGAAGTAAGAGTAAATTAGTATGCTTAACAGATGGCAATATACAGATGGAACTATCAATATACAGATGCCTGGATGAATAGTCTGTTTATGTGTTATACCTGAAACATTTTCCTCCCCATGGACTTCCAGAGTTGAACCACTGTCGGGCCATCATTGGCCCAACATCAAGCTTTAACATAGTACACGTTTTCACTCTACATTGAACTTTTTTTTGTTATATGAGGCAAAACAATTATGTTACAATTATAAAACAATTATAAGACTTTGTGCCAGGGTTAGGAATAGGTGTTGATTTGTGTAAAACATGGAATTACTGTATGAAATGTGTTCAATTATCTATATGTTAGCTCTGCTCTATGTAGTTTCTTAGTGGACTTGTAGTCAAAGGGTCACAGGTTATGTAGGCCCACCACACAATGGGACACTTTCCCCCAAACACTGCTGCTTAGGCTGTTTACATGTGTAATGGATTAAATAGAGAGGTTGAATTTGACCTGGCTAGGATCAGTTGAATGAAGAGCAGAGAACCATATTGTAACACAAGCAATGATGCAAGTAAACACAGCTTGAAGAGCTTACTTAAAACCAGTAGGTACAGCAGTTCCCTGAAAATTAGAAATGCCATGTTCCCCACCAAGATCTTCCAATATCAAGAAAAAAGACAAAGTACTGTAAATTTGAATTAAATTTGAAGTTTTAATTGTGAAGAAAACCCCACCAGAACTCTACTTATAATTGGGATGTATTGTGGATATTCCAAGACTTTCCACTCTGGTACTGGCCACACAAACTCTGCAGGGTGAACCTTAGTAAAACAGACATAGACATGAGTACACAACATAGAATAAGATGAAAGATGAATATTAATGCATGACCATCAACAGTCAAAAATATATTATAAATTATACATATAGATACACACACAGTATATACACTGCTCAAAAAAATAAAGGGAACACCAAAACAACACAATGCAACTCCCAGTCTATCATACTTCTGTGAAATCAGCCTGCTCAGTTGGGAAGCAACACTGGTTGTGAATCCATTTTACCTATTGTTGTGCAAATTAACAGGTAGAAATGAGAGCTAATTACCAAGACACGCCATAAAAATAGAGTTATTCTGCAGATGGTGTCCATAGACCATTTCTCTGTTTTCATCCTTTCTGACTGATCTTTTGGTCACATTTGCATTTTGTCAGTGTCCTGCCCCTGGAGGTACCATGAGGCGCTGTCGATCAACTCATTTTTACCTGTTGCCTATTAATGTGCAAAACAGTAGGTAAAATGGATTCACAATTCTTCCCAACTGGACATTTCACAGAAGTATGATCGACTTGGAGTTGCATTGCTTTGTTTTGGTGTTCCCTTTATTTTGTTCTGCAGTGAGTACTCTGGTGAACCCAGGTAAGAGCTCTGTGAGGTACTCCTCTAAGCGTAGGAGGCATTGCAGAGAAAGTTTATATGTTTGATGGGTTGCGCTTGTTTTTTTGTCTAGTTTTGTCTTCTGCCCGTCCCCCTACTTGGAGTGGTATTTTTTTTAAACTATGATGTTTCTTTTTAACTATTTTGTCTTGCTTTTGTACTTTGCTATGGACCATGTATTTGTATCTGAGACAAATAAAGAATTGAATTGAATTATATATACAAACACACGGAGTTGTATGCGTAATGTTTTAACAAAAACAGTAAAACAGGCTTACCATTCAAGTACTTCGCAACAAACTCTTCACTGCTCTTTGCATGAACATCAGGCTTTGGATCAAGGATATACCACACGTTCACCTGCAGTCAACTTTAGATCAGGTAAGTGTGTCAGACAGGAGCTTGGGAGTAGAGACAGAGGGGGAGAGATAAAACCACAGGCATTTTAGGGAAATGGGAAAAGACATGATAAACACAGCAAACTCCATCTGGAAGCATAAGTTCCAGGCAATCAATGATGCTTTACTTTTACTTTTGATTAAATAGAATACTAAATTGTAAACATACATTTGAATTGCATTGCCAGTACATGTTGTAGTACATGGCCCCTGATGTAAGCTACCATGTATTTTGAGAGAGGCAGATACTCATTTCTCTCTCTCTCTCTCTCTCTCTCTCTCTCTCTCTCAGACAACAACAATAACAACATCTATGGAGGAAGTTCAGTACAGGAGCAAACTGAGATAATACGCAACAATAACCTTAGCATGCAAGCATATACAAATAATATCTAACATGCGAGCATATACAAAAAATAACCGTTAGTGTTTTTTTACAACCATTATAAAAAAAGAAAAAGGTTACACTTACTCAAGGTAAGACACACCTCATCGTCTGAAGTAGGACTAATTTCGCTTAAGTGTCGGCTAATGTGAGTGAGGCTAATGTTAGCAGCACCCGTATAGACAAGATATCTCTAACAATAGGAGAGCTAGCCAGCTAGCAACTAGCAGGTCGCCAAAAGCCGACAGTTACCGACTTAAATCACAATCAGGGAATTATTCACCCTCTTTCGGCAAAATGGCAGACAGCAAAACAATTTTATCCAAGAGGTGGTTGCGACGGCATGTTAAAAAAGGGCCGGATGCGGCCCTAGCAGCGCTTCACTCCCACAGACCCACTCACCTTTGCCCGGCTGCCGACACAGAGCTGCCACCACCAGTTGCAAACCGCTCAAACGTCCCGGCCAGTTTTGAAACTCTGAGTGACGTAGATGGGATAGATGGGGATTGGTTTATGGCATCAGATGTGAGCGCCTCCTCTAGTGAGGATGACTTTGATTTTGATGATCTGCCTAGCTGTAGTAGTTCAGAGGAGGGGGACAGTTTATTTCCAGATGACAACAGGGACTTCAGACGCGACCTCAAGGCATGGGTAGTTTCAACCAACACACCAATCTCACACATTTCTAGCCTGCTCTCCGAGCTTCGCAAGCACTTCCCCAATTCAAATCTCCCTAAAGATGGCCGCATCCTCCTTTCAAGCCCAACTTATTCGGAAGTGGTATCAACAGCCGGGGGGGAAATGCATTATTTTGGTGTGGCAAATGGGGTCTTGGGCCGAATGCGGGAACATACCGGGCTAACTGAACACCAGGCTCTCAAATTACAAATCAATGTTGATGGCCTGCCTCTTTTTAAAAGTAGCAGCCAGCAATTTTGGCCTACACTGGGCATAATTGAAGAGAACCCCACCAGGACTCCGTTTATAATTAATGTGTATTGTGGATAATCCAAGCCAACAGATGCAAATGAGTACCTCTCTGACTTTGTGGCAGAGATGGGAAAGCTTGCATCTGATGGCTTGGAGTATCAGTCGAAAACATTCAAAATTGAAATTTCCTGTTTCGTCTGTGATGCACCCGCGAGGGCATTCTTTAAGAACATCAAGTCACACAACTCATATTATGGCTGTGAAAGGTGTATGCAAGAGGGATCTTGGCAGAACCAGAGACTTAACTACCCGAAACAGCCTCTGTTCTCAGAACTGATGAAAGCTTTCTGAAAAAAAAACTAACAATGACCATCACAACGCGGGTGACAGAGCTCTTGTTGTAATGTAAAAGTGGGATAATACTCAATTATGAACTACTATGAACCTTAGCTAAAACCATAGGCAACTCATAGTCTGTCATGGTTACTACTGATTGTAATTTTTCTTCACGACCCCTGGCAGTTGGGTTAGCCCCTTGAGTCGTGGATCTGCCCAAGGTTTCTTCCTAGATTAACTGAACATAAGGGAGTTTTTCCTTGCCCCTGTTGCTCTTGGGTGCTCCTTCTGTGAAGCGCCACGAGACAATACTATTGTAAAAGGCGCTACATAAATAAAACTGAATTGAATTGTTAAGCTAAATGTTGGCTTGGTATCCCAGTTTGTTCTAGACTTCATGCACCTGGTTTGCCTGGGAGTGGTGCGTAAACTAATATGGCTGCGGCAGAAAGGTCCTCTTCCAACACGAATTGGGAATCAAGCCATCAACGTAATTTCGGACCATCTAGTTAAATTGGGAAAGGGGCTGCCAAAGGAGTTTGGGCGTAAGGGAAGTTCCCTACGAGAGGTTGATCGGTGGAAGGCCACTGAATTTCGTACTTTTTTTATTACATACTGGCCCAACTGCTCTTAAGAAAACATTACCAAAGCACATGTACGAACATTTTCTCTTGCTCCACGTCGCAATCACTATTTTATGTTCCCCCCGTCTCCACAACCTGTACTGTGACTATGCAGAAAGTCTCCTTAAAGTCTTTGTCCAAAATTTCCATGCAATCTACGGCAACTTTCTTGTGTACAACATCCACAGTTTAATTCACCTGGCAAGTGATGTAAGAAAATATGGCCCACTGCCACAAATTTCTGCTTTCCCCTTTGAAAATTTTCTGTATGAATTGAAAAAACAAATCAGAAAGCCAAATCAGACGTTGCAGCAAATTGTGAGATGGTTAACTGAAAAAGCAAACATCAACACGGTCAGTCCATTTTGTGATGAACCTAGTCCAACCTTAGATTCACCCTCTCCACAAAGGACGGCAATAACATTGTATCGTGTGGTGGTGCCACGTTCAAAAGGGAGGCCATATTTGGAAAGCTTGGTGGTGCATCCTTTGTTGTGCGGCAATACTTAGATCAGCGTCCATTTTTCCGCCATCCTGTCGCTTCCACTGAACTGGGGACGGCTGTGGTAGAGAACCTGGCAAGACAGACCACATCCATAACAGTCAAAGATATTGACTTTCAGATGGTTGCACTGGAATACAAACAAAAAACTTGTAGTATTTCCTCTTAATCACATGTAAATTAATTGAATCATCAATTAATTGAATTAATTGAGCCATCAGCTCAATCTCACTCCTAAATCTACATCTTGATTTTCAATATGTTTTACCTGATTAAAGTATGCTATTGTTTAGATGTATGCGATTGTACATTTCACCGAATCAGAAGAGGTGGAGGTCGTGCCTTGCCGTTGGCTAAGTGTTGACCAGAAGGTGGCCTTCTGGCCACCTTACAAAGACACAAAAAGGGCAAAGACAGCTGTGCTTCAAACAGCTAAGCCAGACAAGACTTGGGGGGGAGTATTTTGTAAAGGTCCTCAAGACATACGATGAGACGGACAAAAGTAGGATATACTACTTTTCTCTCCTTTGGCTTAAACTTTCGCTCACCTTATTCTTCTCTACACCTTCTCTCTTCAATACAGACACTTATGAAGCAGCCCGGAAGAAACTTCCTAAAGCCTTACATAGGTGCTCCCTCACTTCTGAGAATGAAGGGGGTAAAAGAATGCGAATGTAAGGACTGAACAGTAAACAGCATGTGCTGAAGATTTGCCCCTATCCAATTATGGTTTTGTTTTTCTATTGCAGGCCTTCCATGAAGCCGAAGGACATTCTTCCTGCAGACGAGGGAAGAAACCATATCTGGTCTGATAACAAATGGCCACACATTTTCTCTCACATAGGGACATTTTGTGATAGGCAAGGCACTTTTTACTAACATTGTGCAGTTGTTTATACTTTGTTTTATTGTTCCAATGTAGGGCTAAGAAAAGAGATACACAGCTTCATCGCCAACCACAGCCCCTGCTCCAACTGCCACCTGTGTTCACCCCCCACACTCTGCAGCACCTAGACACAGGTACAACACCGCATTCCAAACTGTTGTAACACAAATCCCATTTTTGGCCATATGGTAACTCTGAAAAATTGTCAAATTTACTTCAAACCAACACCAAAATTTAACATTATTTACAACATACAGTTGGCTGCATAAGTATTGACACCCCTTAAACTTTTCAACATTTTGCCACGTCATGACCTTAAACATAAATATTTCTTTGAGGGTTTATATGAAAGGCCAACACAAAGTGTGTGGAGAGTTTCTGCTTGCCTTTCTTTGCAAGATGTCAGAATAGCCACCCAGGGGCGCTATTTGGATGCCTTGGCTTGAGCGTCGTCCTGCTCAAAATCTTAAGACCAGTTGAAAAATTGCAAGAATTTGAGAAGGCAATTTATTGAAAGCAACAATTTAACCAAAATAAGCTGTTAATCACCTCATCAAAAGTTAAGAACACAAGTAAAAACACACAAGAAAAAAAAACAAAACAGAAAATTAAGAGTGGAAAGGAGTGGACTCAGTAATGAGAAACGAGTCCACCGTTATTGTTGCTGACTTACTCACAGAATTTAGCTATAACCCTGTTAAGACCCAAAAGTGCAAAATGCAAATTCTTACAATTTTTAACTGGTTTTATGATTTTCAGCAGGAGTGTGGTCAGGGGAGGATGAGTTTCTCTTCTATTATGCCAATAGCAGTCAATGACATACAGGTACTCATTGCAGCATGAGATGGTGCACCATCATGCATGAAGATGATTTTGTTACAGAAAGCACAGTTCTTCTTTTTTGTGCCATTGAAGAAACTGGTTAGTCAGAAACTCCACATACTTCACAGAGGTCATTTTCAACAACTTTAGTAACCTTTAAATGCCCTACATGTGTCATTTTCTGATATTCTTGGGTAACATGGCAAAATGTCGAAATGTTCAGGTGGTATGAAAATGTATGCAGCCCACTGTACAATACAATCCATTGCAATATTGAATAAAAATGGCTGCTTAAGCTGGATGTGCTGTGTCTGGCGCTACTTGTGTATGCGTCATTGACATGACGCGCAAATTTTTTGTAGCAGAAATCAGGTGGTGCAACCACAGCTAATGCCACTGTTGTTAAAATATATTAACTATAAACATATTCTATATATTCTTATATATGAATAAGTAATGCAAACACAAAATGTGCATGTCATGCCAATGTCCCTTATTCTGTCATTTCTTTGTCTTCATCTTTGTCTATGGTCCTGTAAGACACTTACAGATATTCTTACTTGCAGTTGTTGCCCATACCTCCGCCACTCTTGCCCAGATCTCCACAAATCTGGAAAATCAATTTTGTATAAAACAGCTTGCCTTCTATAGCAATACTGAAAATCTGTTTAAGCATTTTAAGTTTAGCATGAAGGTCTTGCCATTTTTCTGTCTTGTAGAACGGGATCACGCCCTCCTGCGTGCCGTGGTCAAGGTCTTGGTGAAGCAAAACAACTTGCTCCTCCTGGCTTAACAGGACGCCAGCAGGTAGAAAGCCATGACATCTCTGAAGAATTCAGATTTCCCATGAATTCTGAGGATGACCTGACTAGAGTGGAGGAGCCAAACTTTTGAGGGCCTCATCTCCAAAACTGTTAGAGGCAGGAAGCAGGGCAGGGATTCTTTCAGTTGGCATCAAGAGGTACCTGTACATGAAAAATTAGGCAAATCGAAGAGGGGTACCTGGGGAGGGTGTGTGAATTGACACGGAGTGACCCTTTTCCTTAGTAAAATATTGAACTATGAATTATAAATCGATTATTCTTTTTTAATAACCTGTACTGTATGCATCTTGTCAATGTGAATCTGATGAACTTTGTACCGTTGTATTGCACTGCCGAAACTTGAAAATCAACTTTTATCTATTTACAGTAGGTGCATTAGCCGCCCATAAAATCTCTGCCAGCGACTGCGAGGCAGTTGTAAAGACCTGGCTCAAATGCAGTGGGGACAGGAGTGGAGGAGGAAGAAGAGGAGAGCAGAAAGACAGCAGCGAGGTATGAACAGCAAAAACAATTCAATTCTGCCACACAAAGCCTTTTGACCAAAAATCTTTTTTTGCTATCTTGGTAATCTTTTCAGGCATAAACAGTGACGTTATAGAGTGAGAATACCGTAGCTATAAAATACGCACTACATTTGAATGCATTTAAGTCTAGGCTAACACTTCTCTGAATGTTAACAATTTACAGGACAGTATCAGCTCACAGCTAGCACTACACTAGATGATACATACGTAACATAATAAATCATACAAAACGTGGGAATACACATATGATTGCAAATGAAAACAGGGGGGAAAATACAGGATTCCCCTAATTAACACACATATTAATTGGGTTGATCGACAAATACTGAACAACACAGATCTGTAAAAACACAAGTGATTGCTAACCTGCTACATCTACGATGTGTAAGGGAGGTCGTCTCCCCTCAACTACTTTCTTTGCTCTACTCTGATTTTTAGAGTTTTATTGCTGATAATAATAATAATAAGAAGAAGAAGTAGTGCGCGTCACTGCTGTCACACACAGCCAAAAATTGAGCAAGCTAGTTAGCGCATTCCACCTGCAGCCACGCAGTGTGAGAAAATTCTGCAGTATTGCTATCATTACGATACGTCTACATGCACAAAGCTTAAGTTAGAAAATAAGAAAGCTAAACATTACCTGTATCCACCGATTTGAACGTCTAACTGTGATGATCTTTATTCCAGGTGTACAGCTGCAGAGATGTGTGCAGCCAACTGTTGTACAGCCACTAGTGGTGGACGTGGACACGGACAGCGACGAAAGCGGCAGCAGCAGCAGCCTGGACGAATGAGGACTCCCACACACTCGCCCACATTTATTTATTCTTCTTTTTAATTTTAAATATTCTAAACCTTCAATAAATTATTATACTACCAGTAGCATGTCTAGTGTAATTCCATACGATGTTTATGAGTTTCCTACAAAACAAAATTCATGGTAGGTTTAATTAAATGAAATCATCGGGTAAAGTTGGCAATGGAAAAAGAAATTATTGGCTAAAGCTATAAGTCAACGTTGGCAATCGTTGGGAATTCCAACGCATTTTTGCCTTTTGACGACGTTGGCCCAACGTGTCCCCAGCGGCCTAAATTATGTTGCCCACTGTTGGCAAGTGATGTATGGCCAACGTGTGTTTGCTATCTGGGAAAGTGCTTAAAACTAAACAGGAGCACTCAAACCAGTTATGCTGTAGGAAAGTCTTACGAGAGGCAATTATCGAACTTCAACAAAATACTAGATCCGCTCAAGCGGCGCGATACAGTTGCATACAAGGACAAGAAAACGATAGCAGCCACTTAAACAAACCAAAGGCTAACCCACGAATGGCTAGTCGATTCGACAAACAAATACCAACACAAATTCAAAACTAATTAGCAGCTCGCTACACAAACTGCTTTAAGATTACTAATCTCCACAAACACCATACAGTTCTAAACACATAACGCCACAGGTAACAAAACTAAACAGCTCCCGGACGAGCCCCCAACTGTTACATACACCGATAATCCACCCTACGGTCCACCGAGCGCTTGCCGCAAGCAAAACAGTCACCGCAAACAACAAAAGAAGACAAACAGAGGGTACAAAGCTAGCTCATTTACCTAATGCGTTGTCTAGGGGTCTTACCTACACGCTAGCTAGGACTGTTGGTTGTAACTTGCCTTGTGTGTCTGAGCTTAACTCGGACGTGATCCTGAATCAATGGCGTAGGTGGTAATGGATGCAACTAAACCTGAGAAGACCGTAGGAGTGCAGCTTACCGGGGAATTGGAATTTGGCTCGGCAAAACAGAATCGGGCGCATTTCAGTTTTCCAGCAGTAAGGAGAGCCATCGGCTTGGCTTCGGCAAAACACGCATTGGCCTAATACACTCGGGTATTCACCTTATGCGCTGAGCATTCTATTTCCCATGATACATTGTGGCTCAACGGACACGTACTGTTTGCTACTTCCGGTCGATGTTTGTTTACGTTGAAGCTATATGGGGCTAGCGGCTAACACCTGTGGTGAGAGCACTTATAACTCCATTAAGCCTTGAAGATGGCACATAAACGATGAATTAGTTAGCGATAAATGTGGATTTGACGGTCAGCTTATTCGTATTCCGCATCCTTCTAAACTAGCGAGATGGGTGGATGATATGAGGCTATTGCCAGCAGTCAGCCATGTTGATATCATCAACTGCTCTGTCCTGTCAGAGGGTGTTGATGGTGAAGAACTACTGAGAAGTTCTGAGGCACACAGTTATTTTCACAGCAATAAAGTGGGGCGTGTTTTGGTACACACACATGGTAATTATGTGCTTTTGAAAGTGGAGGTGGAGAGGAGCCAAAGCATTAGCCAGGCTAAACATAGCGCTTGGGCTACGGTACAACAAAGCGGAGTAGTGGAGACATTGGGATGCTCCTGTATTGCCGGTTTAGGGAGATCGTGCAGTCATGCAGCAGCTGTTCTGTGGAAGTATGGATATATTGTTGTTCTGTATATTTTCCCTGTACGAATTATAAATAAAATTTTCATAATTAAGTCATTCTGCATGGTGTTTTCCGGAGTACCGCTCTGAGGTGCTGAATAAGATGATCCATTGACCATCAAAATAGGTTCCCTTGCTGTGTTGTTATTACAGATTGAGAATGCAGTTATCACTGGAAAAACAGGGCTTGCTTGTACTGATGCACAGCGCAGTTGGAATGAAGGGACAGTCAGAAATCTTGAGCTAAAACCACTCCAAGACATCAGATTCAGCCACCACAGGGCAGGGAGCGAATTTCACGAAAGTATCTTGCAAGCACACCCTCTACCTCCCACCTCACGGTATCTGTCTCTTTCTGAGTCTGACTGGACTGGACTGACTGACTGGAAAAGCTGGGTCACATTTCTGGATATGTGTTAGACAGCTGACCTGTAAGGAAAAGTGATGATGACACAAAGGAGCTGCATCAGAATTGTCACCCTGACTACCCTAATAATGGCACTGACCTGTGTTGGATATTTGGCAAGTGCTATTTGTTGGGTAATTTCAGTGACATTTTCATCTGGGATTCCTATTAAACATCACCACACTGAGAAAGGGACACACTGAAATCACTTCAAATGG
>PYXC01001162.1:0-13765 GCA_015244755.2 Tenualosa ilisha
ACAGGTTTTAGGTCAGTAACCGCAGCTACCTTGCATTGACATGACGTATGACATGATCATTTGAAAAAGTGGTATTCTATGTCCTGAACTGTGCTTGACAAAAAGAATCATTTGACATTTGATGCGAAATTGCCTGAACATGACAAGTGACAATGAATCATTGCCTTCTGCATTGCATGAACATATCAAGTGTGATGTTTTGAGTGTTGACAATGAAAATGTCAAAATGTGGTACAAAAAGCCGGATTACCATTCCAGTCCAAAAACATGCAGTTTTGTTAACGAGTCGTATTACCAGGGGTGGTGGTAGCGTAGTGGTTAAGGAACCTGACTAGTGTGTAAGTAGCCTGAAAAGTTTTGGGTTCGAATCCCGGCTGCCACCGTTGTGCCCTTGAGCAAGGCACTTAACCCTAAGTTGCTCTGGGGGAGACTGGCTCGGAACAATTGATAGTTGATGAGTTGTAAGTCGCTTTGGATAAAAGCGTCTGTTAAATGCATAAATGTAAACGTAAATGTAATGTACCAGAACATTCTGACATGTTTTAGGTCAGTAACCGCAGCTACCTTGCATTGACATGACGTATGACATGATCATTTGAAAAAGTGGTATTCTATGTCCTGAACTGTGCTTGACAAAAAGAATCATTTGACATTTGATGCGAAATTGCCTGAACATGACAAGTGACAATGAATCATTGCCTTCTGCATTGCATGAACATATCAAGTGTGATGTTTTGAGTGTTGACAATGAAAATGTCAAAATGTGGTACAAAAAGCCGGATTACCATTCCAGTGCAAAAACATGCAGTTTTGTTAACGAGTCGTATTACCAGAACGTTCTGACATGTTTTAGGTCAGTAACCGCAGCTACCTTGCATTGACATGACGTATGACATGATCATTTGAAAAAGTGGTATTCTATGTCCTGAACTGTGCTTGACAAAAAGAATCATTTGACATTTGATGCGAAATTGCCTGAACATGACAAGTGACAATGAATCATTGCCTTCTGCATTGCATGAACATATCAAGTGTGATGTTTTGAGTGTTGACAATGAAAATGTCAAAATGTGGTACAAAAAGCCGGATTACCATTCCAGTGCAAAAACATGCAGTTTTGTTAACGAGTCGTATTACCAGAACGTTCTGACATGTTTTAGGTCAGTAACCGCAGCTACCTTGCATTGACATGACGTATGACATGATCATTTGAAAAAGTGGTATTCTATGTCCTGAACTGTGCTTGACAAAAAGAATCATTTGACATTTGATGCGAAATTGCCTGAACATGACAAGTGACAATGAATCATTGCCTTCTGCATTGCATGAACATATCAAGTGTGATGTTTTGAGTGTTGACAATGAAAATGTCAAAATGTGGTACAAAAAGCCGGATTACCATTCCAGTGCAAAAACATGCAGTTTTGTTAACGAGTCGTATTACCAGGGGTGGTGGTTAGCGTAGTGGTTAAGGAACCTGACTAGTGTGTAAGTAGCCTGAAAAGTTTTGGGTTCGAATCCGGCTGCCACCGTTGTGCCCTTGAGCAAGGCACTTAACCCTAAGTTGCTCTGGGGGAGACTGGCCCGGAACAATTGATAGTTGATGAGTTGTAAGTCGCTTTGGATAAAAGCGTCTGCTAAATGCATAAATGTAAACGTAAATGTAATGTACCAGAACATTCTGACATGTTTTTAGGTCAGTAACCGCAGCTACCTTGCATTGACATGACGTATGACATGATCATTTGAAAAAGTGGTATTCTATGTCCTGAACTGTGCTTGACAAAAAGAATCATTTGACATTTGATGCGAAATTGCCTGAACATGACAAGTGACAATGAATCATTGCCTTCTGATTGCATGAACATATCAAGTGTGATGTTTTGAGTGTTGACAATGAAAATGTCAAAATGTGGTACAAAAAGCCGGATTACCATTCCAGTGCAAAAACATGCAGTTTTGTTAACGAGTCGTATTACCAGAACGTTCTGACAGGTTTTAGGTCAGTAACCGCAGCTACCTTGCATTGACATGACGTATGACATGATCATTTGAAAAAGTGGTATTCTATGTCTTGAACTGTGCTTGACAAAAAGAATCATTTGACATTTGATGCGAAATTGCCTGAACATGACAAGTGACAATAAATCATTGCCTTCTGCATTGCATGAACATATCAAGTGTGATGTTTTGAGTGTTGACAATGAAAATGTCAAAATGTGGTACAAAAAGCCGGATTACCATTCCAGTGCAAAAACATATGCAGTTTTGTTAACGAGTCGTTTACCAGGGGTGGTGGTAGCGTAGTGGTTAAGGAACCTGACTAGTGTGTAAGTAGCCTGAAAAGTTTGGGTTCGAATCCCGGCTGCCACCGTTGTGCCCTTGAGCAAGGCACTTAACCCTAAGTTGCTCTGGGGGAGACTGGCTCGGAACAATTGATAGTTGATGAGTTGTAAGTCGCTTTGGATAAAATGCTAAATGCATAAATGTAAATGTAAATGTAATGTACCAGAACATTCTGACATGTTTTAGGTCAGTAACCGCAGCTACCTTGCATTGACATGACGTATGACATGATCATTTGAAAAAGTGGTATTCTATGTCCTGAACTTGTGCTTGACCAAAAAGAATCATTTGACATTTGATGCGAAATTGCCTGAACATGACAAGTGACAATGAATCATTGCCTTCTGCATTGCATGAACATATCAAGTGTGATGTTTTGAGTGTTGACAATGAAAATGTCAAACTGTGGTACAAAAAGCCGGATTACCATTCCAGTGCAAAAAACATGCAGTTTTGTTAACAGTCGTATTACCAGAACGTTCTGACAGGTTTTAGGTCAGTAACCGCAGCTACCTTGCATTGACATGACGTATGACATGATCATTTGAAAAAAGTGGTATTCTATGTCCTGAACTGTGCTTGACAAAAAGAATCATTGACATTTGATGCGAAATTGCCTGAACATGACAAGTGACAATGAATCATTGCCTTCTGCATTGCATGAACATATCAAGTGTGATGTTTTTGAGTGTTGACAATGAAAATGTCAAAATGTGGTACAAAAAGCCGGATTACCATTCCAGTCCAAAAAACATGCAGTTTTGTTAACGAGTCGTATTACCAGGGTGGTGGTAGCGTAGTGGTTAAGGAACCTGACTAGTGTGTAAGTAGCCTGAAAAGTTTTGGGTTCGAATCCCGGCTGCCACCGTTGTGCCCTTGAGCAAGGCACTTAACCCTAAGTTGCTCTGGGGAGACTGGCTCGGAACAATTGATAGTTGATGAGTTGTAAGTCGCTTTGGATAAAAGCGTCTGTTAAATGCATAAATGTAAACGTAAATGTAATGTACCAGAACATTCTGACATGTTTTAGGTCAGTAACCGCAGCTACCTTGCATTGACATGACGTATGACATGATCATTTGAAAAAGTGGTATTCTATGTCCTGAACTGTGCTTGACAAAAAGAATCATTTGACATTTGATGCGAAATTGCCTGAACATGACAAGTGACAATGAATCATTGCCTTCTGCATTGCATGAACATATCAAGTGTGATGTTTTGAGTGTTGACAATGAAAATGTCAAAATGTGGTACAAAAAGCCGGATTACCATTCCAGTGCAAAAACATGCAGTTTTGTTAACGAGTCGTATTACCAGAACGTTCTGACATGTTTTAGGTCAGTAACCGCAGCTACCTTGCATTGACATGACGTATGACATGATCATTTGAAAAAGTGGTATTCTATGTCCTGAACTGTGCTTGACAAAAAGAATCATTTGACATTTGATGCGAAATTGCCTGAACATGACAAGTGACAATGAATCATTGCCTTCTGCATTGCATGAACATATCAAGTGTGATGTTTTGAGTGTTGACAATGAAAATGTCAAAATGTGGTACAAAAAGCCGGATTACCATTCCAGTGCAAAAACATGCAGTTTTGTTAACGAGTCGTATTACCAGAACGTTCTGACATGTTTTAGGTCAGTAACCGCAGCTACCTTGCATTGACATGACGTATGACATGATCATTTGAAAAAGTGGTATTCTATGTCCTGAACTGTGCTTGACAAAAAGAATCATTTGACATTTGATGCGAAATTGCCTGAACATGACAAGTGACAATGAATCATTGCCTTCTGCATTGCATGAACATATCAAGTGTGATGTTTTGAGTGTTGACAATGAAAATGTCAAAATGTGGTACAAAAAGCCGGATTACCATTCCAGTGCAAAAACATGCAGTTTTGTTAACGAGTCGTATTACCAGAACGTTCTGACATGTTTTAGGTCAGTAACCGCAGCTACCTTGCATTGACATGACGTATGACATGATCATTTGAAAAAGTGGTATTCTATGTCCTGAACTGTGCTTGACAAAAAGAATCATTTGACATTTGATGCGAAATTGCCTGAACATGACAAGTGACAATGAATCATTGCCTTCTGCATTGCATGAACATATCAAGTGTGATGTTTTGAGTGTTGACAATGAAAATGTCAAAATGTGGTACAAAAAGCCGGATTACCATTCCAGTGCAAAAACATGCAGTTTTGTTAACGAGTCGTTTTACCAGGGGTGGTGGTAGCGTAGTGGTTAAGGAACCTGCCTAGTGTGTATTAGCCTGGAAAGTTTGGGTTCGAATCCCGGCTGCCACCGTTGTGCCCTTGAGCAAGGCACTTAACCCTAAGTTGCTCTAGGGGAGACTGGCCCGGAACAATTGATAGTTGATGAGTTGTAAGTCGCTTTGGATAAAAGCGTCTGCTAAATGCATAAATGTAAATGTAAATGTAATGTACCAGAACATTCTGACATGTTTTAGGTCAGTAACCGCAGCTACCTTGCATTGACATGACGTATGACATGATCATTTGAAAAAGTGGTATTCTATGTCCTGAACTGTGCTTGACAAAAAGAATCATTTGACATTTGATGCGAAATTGCCTGAACATGACAAGTGACAATGAATCATTGCCTTCTGCATTGCATGAACATATCAAGTGTGATGTTTTGAGTGTTGACAATGAAAATGTCAAAATGTGGTACAAAAAGCCGGATTACCATTCCAGTGCAAAAACATGCAGTTTTGTTAACGAGTCGTATTACCAGGGGTGGTGGTAGCGTAGTGGTTAAGGAACCTGCCTAGTGTGTAATAGCCTGGAAAGTTTTGGTTCGAATCCCGGCTGCCACCGTTGTGCCCTTGAGCAAGGCACTTAACCTAAGTTGCTCTAGGGGAGACTGGCCCGGAACAATTGATAGTTGATGAGTTGTAAGTCGCTTTGGATAAAAGCGTCTGCTAAATGCATAAATGTAAATGTAAATGTAATGTACAGAACATTCTGACATGTTTTAGGTCAGTAACCGCAGCTACCTTGCATTGACATGACGTATGACATGATCATTTGAAAAAGTGGTATTCTATGTCCTGAACTGTGCTTGACAAAAAGAATCATTTGACATTTGATGCGAAATTGCCTGAACATGACAAGTGACAATGAATCATTGCCTTCTGCATTGCATGAACATATCAAGTGTGATGTTTTGAGTGTTGACAATGAAAATGTCAAAATGTGGTACAAAAAGCCGGATTACCATTCCAGTGCAAAAACATGCAGTTTTGTTAACGAGTCGTATTACCAGAACGTTCTGACATGTTTTAGGTCAGTAACCGCAGCTACCTTGCATTGACATGACGTATGACATGATCATTTGAAAAAGTGGTATTCTATGTCCTGAACTGTGCTTGACAAAAAGAATCATTTGACATTTGATGCGAAATTGCCTGAACATGACAAGTGACAATGAATCATTGCCTTCTGCATTGCATGAACATATCAAGTGTGATGTTTTGAGTGTTGACAATGAAAATGTCAAAATGTGGTACAAAAAGCCGGATTACCATTCCAGTGCAAAAACATGCAGTTTTGTTAACGAGTCGTATTACCAGGGTGGTGGTAGCGTAGTGGTTAAGGAACCTGCCTAGTGTGTAAGTAGCCTGGAAAGTTTTGGGTTCGAATCCCGGCTGCACCGTTGTGCCCTTGAGCAAGGCACTTAACCCTAAGTTGCTCTAGGGGAGACTGGCCCGGAACAATTGATAGTTGATGAGTTGTAAGTCGCTTTGGATAAAAGCGTCTGCTAAATGCATAAATGTAAATGTAAATGTAATGTACCAGAAATTCTGACATGTCAGTAACCGCAGCTACCTTGCATTGACATGACGTATGACATGATCATTTGAAAAAGTGGTATTCTATGTCCTGAACTGTGCTTGACAAAAAGAATCATTTGACATTTGATGCGAAATTGCCTGAACATGACAAGTGACAATGAATCATTGCCTTCTGCATTGCATGAACATATCAAGTGTGATGTTTTGAGTGTTGACAATGAAAATGTCAAAATGTGGTACAAAAGCCGGATTACCATTCCAGTGCAAAAACATGCAGTTTTGTTAACGAGTCGTATTACCAGAACGTTCTGACATGTTTTAGGTCAGTAACCGCAGCTACCTTGCATTGACATGACGTATGACATGATCATTTGAAAAAGTGGTATTCTATGTCCTGAACTGTGCTTGACAAAAAGAATCATTTGACATTTGATGCGAAATTGCCTGAACATGACAAGTGACAATGAATCATTGCCTTCTGCATTGCATGAACATATCAAGTGTGATGTTTTGAGTGTTGACAATGAAAATGTCAAAATGTGGTACAAAAAGCCGGATTACCATTCCAGTGCAAAAACATGCAGTTTTGTTAACGAGTCGTTTACCAGGGGTGGTGGTAGAGTAGTGGTTAAGGAACCTGCCTAGTGTGTAATTAGCCTGGAAAGTTTTGGGTTCGAATCCCGGCTGCCACCGTTGTGCCCTTGAGCAAGGCACTTAACCCTAAGTTGCTCTAGGGGAGACTGGCCCGGAACAATTGATAGTTGATGAGTTGTAAGTCGCTTTGGATAAAAGCGTCTGCTAAATGCATAAATGTAAATGTAAATGTATGTACCAGAACATTCTGACATGTCAGTAACCGCAGCTACCTTGCATTGACATGACGTATGACATGATCATTTGAAAAAGTGGTATTCTATGTCCTGAACTGTGCTTGACAAAAAGAATCATTTGACATTTGATGCGAAATTGCCTGAACATGACAAGTGACAATGAATCATTGCCTTCTGCATTGCATGAACATATCAAGTGTGATGTTTTGAGTGTTGACAATGAAAATGTCAAAATGTGGTACAAAAAGCCGGATTACCATTCCAGTGCAAAAACATGCAGTTTTGTTAACGAGTCCTATTACCAGAACGTTCTGACATGTTTTAGGTCAGTAACCGCAGCTACCTTGCATTGACATGACGTATGACATGATCATTTGAAAAAGTGGTATTCTATGTCCTGAACTGTGCTTGACAAAAAGAATCATTTGACATTTGATGCGAAATTGCCTGAACATGACAGAGACAATGAATCATTGCCTTCTGCATTGCATGAACATATCAAGTGTGATGTTTTGAGTGTTGACAATGAAAATGTCAAAATGTGGTACAAAAAGCCGGATTACCATTCCAGTGCAAAAACATGCAGTTTTGTTAACGAGTCGTATTACCAGAACGTTCTGACATGTTTTTAGGTCAGTAACCGCAGCTACCTTGCATTGACATGACGTATGACATGATCATTTGAAAAAGTGGTATTCTATGTCCTGAACTGTGCTTGACAAAAAGAATCATTTGACATTTGATGCGAAATTGCCTGAACATGACAAGTGACAATGAATCATTGCCTTCTGCATTGCATGAACATATCAAGTGTGATGTTTGAGTGTTGACAATGAAAATGTCAAAATGTGGTACAAAAAGCCGGATTACCATTCCAGTGCAAAAACATGCAGTTTTGTTAACGAGTCGTATTACCAGAACGTTCTGACATGTTTTAGGTCAGTAACCGCAGCTACCTTGCATTGACATGACGTATGACATGATCATTTGAAAAAGTGGTATTCTATGTCCTGAACTGTGCTTGACAAAAAGAATCATTTGACATTTGATGCGAAATTGCCTGAACATGACAAGTGACAATGAATCATTGCCTTCTGCATTGCATGAACATATCAAGTGTGATGTTTTTGAGTGTTGACAATGAAAATGTCAAAATGTGGTACAAAAGCCGGATTACCATTCCAGTGCAAAAACATGCAGTTTTGTTAACGAGTCGTATTACCAGAACGTTCTGACATGTTTTAGGTCAGTAACCGCAGCTACGCTTGCATTGACATGACGTATGACATGATCATTTGAAAAAGTGGTATTCTATGTCCTGAACTGTGCTTGACAAAAAGAATCATTTGACATTTGATGCGAAATTGCCTGAACATGACAAGTGACAATGAATCATTGCCTTCTGCATTGCATGAACATATCAAGTGTGATGTTTTGAGTGTTGACAATGAAAATGTCAAAATGTGGTACAAAAAGCCGGATTACCATTCCAGTGCAAAAACATGCAGTTTTGTTAACGAGTCGTATTACCAGAACGTTCTGACATGTTTTAGGTCAGTAACCGCAGCTACCTTGCATTGACATGACGTATGACATGATCATTTGAAAAAGTGGTATTCTATGTCCTGAACTGTGCTTGACAAAAAGAATCATTTGACATTTGATGCGAAATTGCCTGAACATGACAAGTGACAATGAATCATTGCCTTCTGCATTGCATGAACATATCAAGTGTGATGTTTTGAGTGTTGACAATGAAAATGTCAAAATGTGGTACAAAAAGCCGGATTACCATTCCAGTGCAAAAACATGCAGTTTTGTTAACGAGTCGTATTACCAGAACGTTCTGACATGTTTTAGGTCAGTAACCGCAGCTACCTTGCATTGACATGACGTATGACATGATCATTTGAAAAAGTGGTATTCTATGTCCTGAACTGTGCTTGACAAAAAGAATCATTTGACATTTGATGCGAAATTGCCTGAACATGACAAGTGACAATGAATCATTGCCTTCTGCATTGCATGAACATATCAAGTGTGATGTTTTGAGTGTTGACAATGAAAATGTCAAAATGTGGTACAAAAAGCCGGATTAACCATTCCAGTGCAAAAACATGCAGTTTTGTTAACGAGTCGTATTACCAGAACGTTCTGACATGTTTTAGGTCAGTAACCGCAGCTACCTTGCATTGACATGACGTATGACATGATCATTTGAAAAAGTGGTATTCTATGTCCTGAACTGTGCTTGACAAAAAGAATCATTTGACATTTGATGCGGAAATTTCCTGAACATGACAAGTGACAATGAATCATTGCCTTCTGCATTGCATGAACATATCAAGTGTGATGTTTGAGTGTTGACAATGAAAATGTCAAAATGTGGTACAAAAAAGCCGGATTACCATTCCAGTGCAAAAACATGCAGTTTTGTTAACGAGTCTATTACCAGGGGTGGTGTAGCGTAGTGGTTAAGGAACCTGCCTAGTGTGTAATAGCCTGGAAAGTTTTGGGTTTCGAATCCCGCTGCACCGTTGTGCCCTTGAGCAAGGCACTTTAACCCAAGTTGCTCTAGGGGAGACTGGCCCGGAACAATGATAGTTGATGAGTTGTAAGTCGCTTGGATAAAAGCGTCTGCTAAATGCATAAATAAATGTAAATGTAAATGTACCAGAACATTCTGACATGTTTTAGGTCAGTAACCGCAGCTACCTTGCATTGACATGACGTATGACATGATCATTTGAAAAAGTGGTATTCTATGTCCTGAACTGTGCTTGACAAAAAGAATCATTTGACATTTGATGCGAAATTGCCTGAACATGACAAGTGACAATGAATCATTGCCTTCTGCATTGCATGAACATATCAAGTGTGATGTTTTGAGTGTTGACAATGAAAATGTCAAAATGTGGTACAAAAAGCCGGATTACCATTCCAGTGCAAAAACATGCAGTTTTGTTAACGAGTCGTATTACCAGGGTGGTGGTAGCGTAGTGGTTAAGGAACCTGCTAGTGTGTAATAGCCTGGAAAGTTTTGGGTTCGAATCCCGGCTTGCCACCGTTGTGCCCTTGAGCAAGGCACTTAACCCTAAGTTGCTCTAGGGAAGACTGGCCCGGAACAATTGATAGTTGATGAGTTGTAAGTCGCTTTGGATAAAAGCGTCTGCTAAATGCGTAAATGTAAATGTACCAGAACATTCTGACATGTTTTAGGTCAGTAACCGCAGCTACCTTGCATTGACATGACGTATGACATGATCATTTGAAAAAGTGGTATTCTATGTCCTGAACTGTGCTTGACAAAAAGAATCATTTGACATTTGATGCGAAATTGCCTGAACATGACAAGTGACAATGAATCATTGCCTTCTGCATTGCATGAACATATCAAGTGTGATGTTTTGAGTGTTGACAATGAAAATGTCAAAATGTGGTACAAAAAGCCGGATTACCATTCCAGTGCAAAAACATGCAGTTTTGTTAACGAGTCGTATTACCAGAACGTTTGACATGTTTTAGGTCAGTAACCGCAGCTACCTTGCATTGACATGACGTATGACATGATCATTTGAAAAAGTGGTATTCTATGTCCTGAACTGTGCTTGACAAAAAGAATCATTTGACATTTGATGCGAAATTGCCTGAACATGACAAGTGACAATGAATCATTGCCTTCTGCATTGCATGAACATATAAGTGTGATGTTTTGAGTGTTGACAATGAAAATGTCAAAATGTGGTACAAAAACCGGATTACCATTCCAGTGCAAAAACATGCAGTTTTGTTAACGAGTCGTTTACCAGGGGTGGTGGTAGCGTAGTGGTTAAGGAACCTGCCTAGTGTGTAATTAGCCTGGAAAGTTTTGGGTTCGAATCCCGGCTGCCACCGTTGTGCCCTTGAGCAAGGCACTTAACCCTAAGTTGCTCTAGGGGAGACTGGCCCGGAACAATTGATAGTTGATGAGTTGTAAGTCGCTTTGGATAAAAGCGTCTGCTAAATGCATAAATGTAAATGTAAATGTAATGTACCAGAACATTCTGACATGTCAGTAACCGCAGCTACCTTGCATTGACATGACGTATGACATGATCATTTGAAAAAGTGGTATTCTATGTCCTGAACTGTGCTTGACAAAAAGAATCATTTGACATTTGATGCGAAATTGCCTGAACATGACAAGTGACAATGAATCATTGCCTTCTGCATTGCATGAACATATCAAGTGTGATGTTTTGAGTGTTGACAATGAAAATGTCAAAATGTGGTACAAAAAGCCGGATTACCATTCCAGTGCAAAAACATGCAGTTTTGTTAACGAGTCGTATTACCAGAACGTTCTGACATGTTTTAGGTCAGTAACCGCAGCTACCTTGCATTGACATGACGTATGACATGATCATTTGAAAAAGTGGTATTCTATGTCCTGAACTGTGCTTGACAAAAAGAATCATTTGACATTTGATGCGAAATTGCCTGAACATGACAAGTGACAATGAATCATTGCCTTCTGCATTGCATGAACATATCAAGTGTGATGTTTTGAGTGTTGACAATGAAAATGTCAAAATGTGGTACAAAAAGCCGGATTACCATTCCAGTGCAAAAACATGCAGTTTTGTTAACGAGTCGTATTACCAGAACGTTCTGACATGTTTTAGGTCAGTAACCGCAGCTACCTTGCATTGACATGACGTATGACATGATCATTTGAAAAAGTGGTATTCTATGTCCTGAACTGTGCTTGACAAAAAGAATCATTTGACATTTGATGCGAAATTGCCTGAACATGACAAGTGACAATGAATCATTGCCTTCTGCATTGCATGAACATATCAAGTGTGATGTTTTGAGTGTTGACAATGAAAATGTCAAAATGTGGTACAAAAAGCCGGATTACCATTCCAGTGCAAAAACATGCAGTTTTGTTAACGAGTCGTATTACCAGAACGTTCTGACATGTTTTAGGTCATAACCGCAGCTACCTTGCATTGACATGACGTATGACATGATCATTTGAAAAAGTGGTATTCTATGTCCTGAACTGTGCTTGACAAAAAGAATCATTTGACATTTGATGCGAAATTGCCTGAACATGACAAGTGACAATGAATCATTGCCTTCTGCATTGCATGAACATATCAAGTGTGATGTTTTGAGTGTTGACAATGAAAATGTCAAAATGTGGTACAAAAAGCCGGATTACCATTCCAGTGCAAAAACATGCAGTTTTGTTAACGAGTCGTATTACCAGAACGTTCTGACATGTTTTAGGTCAGTAACCGCAGCTACCTTGCATTGACATGACGTATGACATGATCATTTGAAAAAGTGGTATTCTATGTCCTGAACTGTGCTTGACAAAAAGAATCATTTGACATTTGATGCGAAATTGCCTGAACATGACAAGTGACAATGAATCATTGCCTTCTGCATTGCATGAACATATCAAGTGTGATGTTTTGAGTGTTGACAATGAAAATGTCAAAATGTGGTACAAAAAGCCGGATTACCATTCCAGTGCAAAAACATGCAGTTTTGTTAACGAGTCGTATTACCAGAACGTCTGACATGTTTTAGGTCAGTAACCGCAGCTACCTTGCATTGACATGACGTATGACATGATCATTTGAAAAATGGTATTCTATGTCCTGAACTGTGCTTGACAAAAAGAATCATTTGACATTTGATGCGAAATTGCCTGAACATGACAAGTGACAATGAATCATTGCCTTCTGCATTGCATGAACATATCAAGTGTGATGTTTTGAGTGTTGACAATGAAAATGTCAAAATGTGGTACAAAAAGCCGGATTACCATTCCAGTGCAAAAACATGCAGTTTTGTTACGAGTCGTATTACCAGAACGTTCTGACATGTTTTAGGTCAGTAACCGCAGCTACCTTGCATTGACATGACGTATGACATGATCATTTGAAAAAGTGGTATTCTATGTCCTGAACTGTGCTTGACAAAAAGAATCATTTGACATTTGATGCGAAATTGCCTGAACATGACAAGTGACAATGAATCATTGCCTTCTGCATTGCATGAACATATCAAGTGTGATGTTTGAGTGTTGACAATGAAAATGTCAAAATGTGGTACAAAAGCCGGATTACCATTCCAGTGCAAAAACATGCAGTTTTGTTAACGAGTCGTATTACCAGAACGTTCTGACATGTTTTAGGTCAGTAACCGCAGCTACCTTGCATTGACATGACGTATGACATGATCATTTGAAAAAGTGGTATTCTATGTCCTGAACTGTGCTTGACAAAAAGAATCATTTGACATTTGATGCGAAATTGCCTGAACATGACAAGTGACAATGAATCATTGCCTTCTGCATTGCATGAACATATCAAGTGTGATGTTTTGAGTGTTGACAATGAAAATGTCAAAATGTGGTACAAAAAGCCGGATTACCATTCCAGTGCAAAAACATGCAGTTTTGTTAACGAGTCGTATTACCAGAAACGTTCTGACATGTTTTAGGTCAGTAACCGCAGCTACCTTGCATTGACATGACGTATGACATGATCATTTGAAAAAGTGGTATTCTATGTCCTGAACTGTGCTTGACAAAAAGAATCATTTGACATTTGATGCGAAATTGCCTGAACATGACAAGTGACAATGAATCATTGCCTTCTGCATTGCATGAACATATCAAGTGTGATGTTTTGAGTGTTGACAATGAAAATGTCAAAATGTGGTACAAAAAGCCGGATTACCATTCCAGTGCAAAAACA
>PYXC01001163.1:0-12739 GCA_015244755.2 Tenualosa ilisha
ACAGAGTTAAACTAAGGAAAAAGGGGAAAGCTAACATAAGCACCTAACATACTTACCTTAGATACTTACCTGGGAGATGCAGAGTCTGCGGGGGTGGTACCTAGGAGCAACAAAAAAGACAAATTAGTAAAATTAAGACACAATTAAGACACAATTGGATGTAGGGATGCTAACTAAAATTCACAATGGAAAACCTAAATTAAGGATGTAAATTAAGACTCAAAATTAAAACCTAAATTAAGGATGACCCCTACCATGCCTGAAGAGAGTGTCGGAACTTGAAACGCGTCGCAGAAATGGGGCATCGACGCAATTCAATAGGAACAGGGAAGGGGAAGGGGAAAACATCTTGGGGATGGAGAACGGTGTGGGGTGGGGCCTTATGTGGGTCTGGATGGGGATAGTGAACTGGTGGGTAATCGGAGCGTCTCAGGGGGAGGTGAACCGTGGTGGGGAGGTGTTCTCTGGGGAGGAAGGTCCCCAAGAGGGGAGGTGACTTTGTGTATGGACCGTGCCAAACCTGAGCTCCACTTCGGTGGGGACAGGATCCCTAACCCCTAATCCTGCCAGTGCCTGCACATTGTCTGCCTCTCTGGAGGCATTAAACTATCACGGATCTGCCATCTGATGGCAAAGAAAGCCCTAAAGATCTGCCCCTCTGGGCTTGGGTATGGCTAAACCCTTACCTTATCCTAACCCTAACCCTAACCCCTAAACCCAATTAAATCCTAATGCTTACCCTAATTTGTAAACCCACCCTGCTAAGCTAACCTAAGCTGCACCCAATTAGTCTCCTTGGGGCCGTACGACCTGCATAAAAATTTAAACAGAGTTAAACTAAGGAAAAAGGGGAAAGCTAACATAAGCACCTAACATACTTACCTTAGATACTTACCTGGGAGATGCAGAGTCTGCGGGGTGGTACCTAGGAGCAACAAAAAAGACAAATTAGTAAAATTAAGACACAATTAAGACACAATTGGATGTAGGGATGCTAACTAAAATTCACAATGGAAAACCTAAATTAAGGGATGTAAATTAAGACTCAAAATTAAAACCTAAATTAAGGATGACCCCTACCATGCCTGAAGAGAGTGTCGGAACTTGAAACGCGTCGCAGAAATGGGGCATCGACGCAATTCAATAGGAACAGGGAAGGGGAAGGGGAAAACATCTTGGGGATGGAGAACGGTGTGGGGTGGGGCCTTATGTGGGTCTGGATGGGGATAGTGAACTGGTGGGTAATCGGAGCGTCTCAGGGGGAGGTGAACCGTGGTGGGGAGGTGTTCTCTGGGGAGGAAGGTCCCCAAGAGGGGAGGTGACTTTGTGTATGGACCGTGCCAAACCTGAGCTCCACTTCGGTGGGACAGGATCCCATCCCTAACCCTAACCCTAACCCTAACCCTAACCCTAACCCTAACCCTAACCTAACCCTAACCCTAACCCTAACCCTAACCCTAACCCTAACCCTAACCCTAACCCTAACCCTAACCCTAACCCTAACCCTAACCCTAACCCTAACCCTAACCCTAACCCTAACCCCTAACCCTAACCCTAACCCTAACCCTAACCCTAACCCTAACCTAACCCTAACCCTAACCTAACCCTAACCCTAACCCTAACCCTAACCCTAACCCTAACCCTAACCCTAACCCTAACCCTAACCCTACCCCTAACCCTAACCCTAACCCTAAGCTAAAATTAAAAAACCCCCTAAGAACTAAGACTCATTGGATTTTGCCCACGCTAATCTAAATTTAAGCCAAATTACTTATTGGAAAATGTATATCTAAACTTAATTTACACTACCTACACCCTAAGCTAAATTCTAAAGCTAATCTAACTCAGATAGCTAACCTTAACCTAAAACTAAATTCTGAACTTAACCGTCACTAAACCCTAATTGGAAGACGCTAAGACAAATTCTAATATTTAAAGCTAATCTAATTCAGATAGCTAACCCTAACCTAAATCTGATTCTGAACCTAACCGTCACTAAACCCTAATTGGAAGACGCTAAACTAAGCTCTAAACTAAACCCCCTAAATTTAAGACTCATTTAAGTGCTAATCTAACTCAGATAGCTAACCCTAACTACAATTTGAATCTAAGCCCTAAATTTGGATCCACACTTAATCCCAATTCGGTAATCACCTACTAAAAGCTGCCCTATTAGCTAAATTTAACCCCTTTTGAAAATACCCAGAGGATTTGCCTGGAGGACCTGCAAGAGAAAGAAGAATATACTTACCCAGAGGACTTACCTGGAGGACCTGTAAAAGAAATGGGAGTTAAATAAACTGGAAGATACACAATAGAGAAACCTAAAGGAGGAAAATGGATATACTTACCCAGAGGATTTACCTGGAGGACCTGTAAAAGAAATGAGAGTTGAATAAACTGGAAAAAGAGCAAAGAAATACACAATAGAAAAACCCTAAAAAAAGAAAAATGAATATACTTACCCAGAGGACTTACCTGGAGGACCTGAGAGATAAATAAACTTTAAAGAACCTAAAAAAGGAAATAGAGACACACAGTATAAAAGGGATGGACAGGGCATGCTTATTCATTTGTAGCTCAAGCCTGATGAAGGACACATCTTGTCCGAAACGTTGCAACGAGCTACATAAGACACATTGACTAGTCACATTTACCAAATAGGTGAATAATTTTTTGAAACTTAGCTGGGCCTGGCCCAACTACTTTAAGGGCTAATTTAGCCATTTTTGTGGACAGAGGGAGAGGGGAGATTGGGTAAACTAAAAAGGGTGTTAGGAAATCATAATGTATGTGGGTGCACGGTGTGGGGAAATGGGTGATGGAGATGCTGTCTTCCTGGGCATGGATGGGGGGTAAGCTGTGGGGATGCTAAGCGTCTCAGGGGGATTGTGACCGTGGGGAAGGGTTACCCCTGGGGGGGGATTTGTGAACCGGTGCAAGGACTGTGCCAAACCGACCTTGTGTCGGAATCGACTACAGGTCGGAACCTTCACACCTAATCTTGCCCGTGCCTGTATCCGGATCTGCCCCTCCTGGGGGGCCCGACCTACACGGATCTGCCGGTCTGATGGCAAGGTACCCTGCAGATCTGCCTGTCTGGGCTTGGGGGAACTTTGTTTCTTGAACCCTAATCCTACACCCTAAGCTAAAATTAAAAAACCCCCTAAGAACTAAGACTCATTGGATTTTGCCCACGCTAATCTAAATTTAAGCCAAATTACTTATTGGAAAATGTATATCTAAACTTAATTTACACTACCTACACCCTAAGCTAAATTCTAAAGCTAATCTAACTCAGATAGCTAACCTTAACCTAAAACTAAATTCTGAACTTAACCGTCACTAAACCCTAATTGGAAGACGCTAAGACAAATTCTAATATTTAAAGCTAATCTAATTCAGATAGCTAACCCTAACCTAAATCTGATTCTGAACCTAACCGTCACTAAACCCTAATTGGAAGACGCTAAACTAAGCTCTAAACTAAACCCCCTAAATTTAAGACTCATTTAAGTGCTAATCTAACTCAGATAGCTAACCCTAACTACAATTTGAATCTAAGCCCTAAATTTGGATCCACACTTAATCCCAATTCGGTAATCACCTACTAAAAGCTGCCCTATTAGCTAAATTTAACCCCTTTTGAAAATACCCAGAGGATTTGCCTGGAGGACCTGCAAGAGAAAGAAGAATATACTTACCCAGAGGACTTACCTGGAGGACCTGTAAAAGAAATGGGAGTTAAATAAACTGGAAGATACACAATAGAGAAACCTAAAGGAGGAAAATGGATATACTTACCCAGAGGATTTACCTGGAGGACCTGTAAAAGAAATGAGAGTTGAATAAACTGGAAAAAGAGCAAAGAAATACACAATAGAAAAACCCTAAAAAAAGAAAAATGAATATACTTACCCAGAGGACTTACCTGGAGGACCTGAGAGATAAATAAACTTTAAAGAACCTAAAAAAGGAAATAGAGACACACAGTATAAAAGGGATGGACAGGGCATGCTTATTCATTTGTAGCTCAAGCCTGATGAAGGACACATCTTGTCCGAAACGTTGCAACGAGCTACATAAGACACATTGACTAGTCACATTTACCAAATAGGTGAATAATTTTTTGAAACTTAGCTGGGCCTGGCCCAACTACTTTAAGGGCTAATTTAGCCATTTTTGTGGACAGAGGGAGAGGGGAGATTGGGTAAACTAAAAAGGGTGTTAGGAAATCATAATGTATGTGGGTGCACGGTGTGGGGAAATGGGTGATGGAGATGCTGTCTTCCTGGGCATGGATGGGGGGTAAGCTGTGGGGATGCTAAGCGTCTCAGGGGGATTGTGACCGTGGGGAAGGGTTACCCCTGGGGGGGGATTTGTGAACCGGTGCAAGGACTGTGCCAAACCGACCTTGTGTCGGAATCGACTACAGGTCGGAACCTTCACACCTAATCTTGCCCGTGCCTGTATCCGGATCTGCCCCTCCTGGGGGGCCCGACCTACACGGATCTGCCGGTCTGATGGCAAGGTACCCTGCAGATCTGCCTGTCTGGGCTTGGGGGAACTTTGTTTCTTGAACCCTAATCCTACACCCTAAGCTAAAATTAAAAAACCCCCTAAGAACTAAGACTCATTGGATTTTGCCCACGCTAATCTAAATTTAAGCCAAATTACTTATTGGAAAATGTATATCTAAACTTAATTTACACTACCTACACCCTAAGCTAAATTCTAAAGCTAATCTAACTCAGATAGCTAACCTTAACCTAAAACTAAATTCTGAACTTAACCGTCACTAAACCCTAATTGGAAGACGCTAAGACAAATTCTAATATTTAAAGCTAATCTAATTCAGATAGCTAACCCTAACCTAAATCTGATTCTGAACCTAACCGTCACTAAACCCTAATTGGAAGACGCTAAACTAAGCTCTAAACTAAACCCCCTAAATTTAAGACTCATTTAAGTGCTAATCTAACTCAGATAGCTAACCCTAACTACAATTTGAATCTAAGCCCTAAATTTGGATCCACACTTAATCCCAATTCGGTAATCACCTACTAAAAGCTGCCCTATTAGCTAAATTTAACCCCTTTTGAAAATACCCAGAGGATTTGCCTGGAGGACCTGCAAGAGAAAGAAGAATATACTTACCCAGAGGACTTACCTGGAGGACCTGTAAAAGAAATGGGAGTTAAATAAACTGGAAGATACACAATAGAGAAACCTAAAGGAGGAAAATGGATATACTTACCCAGAGGATTTACCTGGAGGACCTGTAAAAGAAATGAGAGTTGAATAAACTGGAAAAAGAGCAAAGAAATACACAATAGAAAAACCCTAAAAAAAGAAAAATGAATATACTTACCCAGAGGACTTACCTGGAGGACCTGAGAGATAAATAAACTTTAAAGAACCTAAAAAAGGAAATAGAGACACACAGTATAAAAGGGATGGACAGGGCATGCTTATTCATTTGTAGCTCAAGCCTGATGAAGGACACATCTTGTCCGAAACGTTGCAACGAGCTACATAAGACACATTGACTAGTCACATTTACCAAATAGGTGAATAATTTTTTGAAACTTAGCTGGGCCTGGCCCAACTACTTTAAGGGCTAATTTAGCCATTTTTGTGGACAGAGGGAGAGGGGAGATTGGGTAAACTAAAAAGGGTGTTAGGAAATCATAATGTATGTGGGTGCACGGTGTGGGGAAATGGGTGATGGAGATGCTGTCTTCCTGGGCATGGATGGGGGGTAAGCTGTGGGGATGCTAAGCGTCTCAGGGGGATTGTGACCGTGGGGAAGGGTTACCCCTGGGGGGGGATTTGTGAACCGGTGCAAGGACTGTGCCAAACCGACCTTGTGTCGGAATCGACTACAGGTCGGAACCTTCACACCTAATCTTGCCCGTGCCTGTATCCGGATCTGCCCCTCCTGGGGGGCCCGACCTACACGGATCTGCCGGTCTGATGGCAAGGTACCCTGCAGATCTGCCTGTCTGGGCTTGGGGGAACTTTGTTTCTTGAACCCTAATCCTACACCCTAAGCTAAAATTAAAAAACCCCCTAAGAACTAAGACTCATTGGATTTTGCCCACGCTAATCTAAATTTAAGCCAAATTACTTATTGGAAAATGTATATCTAAACTTAATTTACACTACCTACACCCTAAGCTAAATTCTAAAGCTAATCTAACTCAGATAGCTAACCTTAACCTAAAACTAAATTCTGAACTTAACCGTCACTAAACCCTAATTGGAAGACGCTAAGACAAATTCTAATATTTAAAGCTAATCTAATTCAGATAGCTAACCCTAACCTAAATCTGATTCTGAACCTAACCGTCACTAAACCCTAATTGGAAGACGCTAAACTAAGCTCTAAACTAAACCCCCTAAATTTAAGACTCATTTAAGTGCTAATCTAACTCAGATAGCTAACCCTAACTACAATTTGAATCTAAGCCCTAAATTTGGATCCACACTTAATCCCAATTCGGTAATCACCTACTAAAAGCTGCCCTATTAGCTAAATTTAACCCCTTTTGAAAATACCCAGAGGATTTGCCTGGAGGACCTGCAAGAGAAAGAAGAATATACTTACCCAGAGGACTTACCTGGAGGACCTGTAAAAGAAATGGGAGTTAAATAAACTGGAAGATACACAATAGAGAAACCTAAAGGAGGAAAATGGATATACTTACCCAGAGGATTTACCTGGAGGACCTGTAAAAGAAATGAGAGTTGAATAAACTGGAAAAAGAGCAAAGAAATACACAATAGAAAAACCCTAAAAAAAGAAAAATGAATATACTTACCCAGAGGACTTACCTGGAGGACCTGAGAGATAAATAAACTTTAAAGAACCTAAAAAAGGAAATAGAGACACACAGTATAAAAGGGATGGACAGGGCATGCTTATTCATTTGTAGCTCAAGCCTGATGAAGGACACATCTTGTCCGAAACGTTGCAACGAGCTACATAAGACACATTGACTAGTCACATTTACCAAATAGGTGAATAATTTTTTGAAACTTAGCTGGGCCTGGCCCAACTACTTTAAGGGCTAATTTAGCCATTTTTGTGGACAGAGGGAGAGGGGAGATTGGGTAAACTAAAAAGGGTGTTAGGAAATCATAATGTATGTGGGTGCACGGTGTGGGGAAATGGGTGATGGAGATGCTGTCTTCCTGGGCATGGATGGGGGGTAAGCTGTGGGGATGCTAAGCGTCTCAGGGGGATTGTGACCGTGGGGAAGGGTTACCCCTGGGGGGGGATTTGTGAACCGGTGCAAGGACTGTGCCAAACCGACCTTGTGTCGGAATCGACTACAGGTCGGAACCTTCACACCTAATCTTGCCCGTGCCTGTATCCGGATCTGCCCCTCCTGGGGGGCCCGACCTACACGGATCTGCCGGTCTGATGGCAAGGTACCCTGCAGATCTGCCTGTCTGGGCTTGGGGGAACTTTGTTTCTTGAACCCTAATCCTACACCCTAAGCTAAAATTAAAAAACCCCCTAAGAACTAAGACTCATTGGATTTTGCCCACGCTAATCTAAATTTAAGCCAAATTACTTATTGGAAAATGTATATCTAAACTTAATTTACACTACCTACACCCTAAGCTAAATTCTAAAGCTAATCTAACTCAGATAGCTAACCTTAACCTAAAACTAAATTCTGAACTTAACCGTCACTAAACCCTAATTGGAAGACGCTAAGACAAATTCTAATATTTAAAGCTAATCTAATTCAGATAGCTAACCCTAACCTAAATCTGATTCTGAACCTAACCGTCACTAAACCCTAATTGGAAGACGCTAAACTAAGCTCTAAACTAAACCCCCTAAATTTAAGACTCATTTAAGTGCTAATCTAACTCAGATAGCTAACCCTAACTACAATTTGAATCTAAGCCCTAAATTTGGATCCACACTTAATCCCAATTCGGTAATCACCTACTAAAAGCTGCCCTATTAGCTAAATTTAACCCCTTTTGAAAATACCCAGAGGATTTGCCTGGAGGACCTGCAAGAGAAAGAAGAATATACTTACCCAGAGGACTTACCTGGAGGACCTGTAAAAGAAATGGGAGTTAAATAAACTGGAAGATACACAATAGAGAAACCTAAAGGAGGAAAATGGATATACTTACCCAGAGGATTTACCTGGAGGACCTGTAAAAGAAATGAGAGTTGAATAAACTGGAAAAAGAGCAAAGAAATACACAATAGAAAAACCCTAAAAAAAGAAAAATGAATATACTTACCCAGAGGACTTACCTGGAGGACCTGAGAGATAAATAAACTTTAAAGAACCTAAAAAAGGAAATAGAGACACACAGTATAAAAGGGATGGACAGGGCATGCTTATTCATTTGTAGCTCAAGCCTGATGAAGGACACATCTTGTCCGAAACGTTGCAACGAGCTACATAAGACACATTGACTAGTCACATTTACCAAATAGGTGAATAATTTTTTGAAACTTAGCTGGGCCTGGCCCAACTACTTTAAGGGCTAATTTAGCCATTTTTGTGGACAGAGGGAGAGGGGAGATTGGGTAAACTAAAAAGGGTGTTAGGAAATCATAAGGTATGTGGGTGCACGGTGTGGGGAAATGGGTGATGGAGATGCTGTCTTCCTGGGCATGGATGGGGGGTAAGCTGTGGGGATGCTAAGCGTCTCAGGGGGATTGTGACCGTGGGGAAGGGTTACCCCTGGGGGGGGATTTGTGAACCGGTGCAAGGACTGTGCCAAACCGACCTTGTGTCGGAATCGACTACAGGTCGGAACCTTCACACCTAACCCTAACCCTAACCCTAACCCTAACCTAACCCTAACCCTAACCCTAACCCTAACCCTAACCCTAACCCTAACCCTAACCCTAACCCTATCCCCCAACCCCATCCCTAAACCTAACCCATCCCTAAACCTAACCCCATTCCTAAACCTAACCCCAATCCCCTAACCCTATCCCTAAACCTAACCCCATCCCAAAACCTAACCCTAACCCCAACCCTATCCCTAAACCTAACCCCATTCCTAAACCTAACCCCAATCCCCCAACCCTACCCCTAAACCTAACCCCAACCCTAACCCTAACCCCTAACCCCTGGCCCTAAGAAAACCCATTCCCAAACCCCTACCAACCCCCCCATCCTAACCCTGGGCCCTAGCTGACTGGTGGGAGCCTTTTTTGCAGCCGGTTTATGTCTAACCCCAACCTAACCCTAACCCTAACCCTAGGGCCTGGATATTTTCCCTAACCTAACCCTAACCCCATGCCTTAACCTAACCCAAACCCTTACCCTAAATTTAACCCTAACCCCACACCTAAACCTAACCCAAACCCCTGTCCTAAACCTAACCCCTTACCCAATTCCCTACCCTAACCTCAGCCCCTTACCCTAACCTCAGCCCCTTACCCATACCTAACCTAACCCCATCCTAAACCTAACCCCAACACCTCAGTCCCTTACCCATAACCTAACCTAACCCCATCCTCAACCTAACCCCCATCCTAAACCTAACCCCAACACCTCAGCCCCTTACCCATACCTAACCTAACCCCCGTCCTCAACCTAACCCCAACACCTAAAACCCCCCCCCCCCCCCCCCTCCCCCACTTACCTGGTGATGGTGTCCTGGGCGCGGTCGGGTATTTGTTTTTCTTTCCTAACCCTAACCCCATCCCTAAACCTAACCCCAACCCCTTACCTACCCTAGCTTCGCGCCCAGGCCCTTATGGAGGCAGCGGAAAACCCTAACCTAACCCTTATCCCAACCCTAACCCTAATCCCCTGGTCTGGGCACTGCTCTGACCCCTGTCTCGGCTAGCCGGACGAGGCAAATTCTCCCTAACCCTAGGGCCTTTATGCGGCAACAGAGTAAACCCTAACCTAACCCTAACCCTAGGGTTAAATTTCCCCCAAAATAGGGTCACCAAAAGTAGGTACCAATCGACTCCAAATGGCCTGAAACGTGCTTCTAACATATTTCTTTTTTTTTTTTTTGGCGTTTGGACTTAGAAAAATTTTCAACATTTTTCGTTAACATTGAAGTCAATGGGCGAAAACGGTTTTTCGTTAATATCTCCCGAACGGAAGGTCGTAGAGACTTGAAACCAAGATCCGCCTGCCCATTTTCGGGTGCGCTGAACACGCCAGACGTGGTCCCATGTCTCTACGACCTTCCGTTCCGGAGATACGGCCAAAATAACGCTATTTCCGGGAATAGCTCCGCCCCCGAAGGAGTTACCGGATCGAGCGTCATATCAATGGAAAGGCCTGGGCACAAGGAATCCGGGGAACTTGGAAGTATGTCTCTAGGACCTTCCCAGCCGAAGCTATGGCCGAAAACTCCTATGGTAGGGGGTACCATAGGGGGTTTTATCCCTATAACCTAACCTAACCCTAACCCTAACCCTAACCCTAAATTCTCTCCTAACCCTAACCCTAAAACCCCAACAAGAACTCTACCTTGACGTTGGTGTTGGGGCTTACGCACTTAGGTGTAACCAAAGGTTTACGCTAAAGAGTAACGCTAAATTTCCCCCAAAATAGGGTCACCAAAAGTAGGTACCAATCGACTCCAAATGGCCTGAAACGTGCTTCTAACATATTTCTTTTTTTTTTTTGGCGTTTGGACTTAGAAAAATTTTCAACATTTTTCGTTAACATTGAAGTCAATGGGCGAAAACGGTTTTTCGTTAATATCTCCGGAACGGAAGGTCGTAGAGACTTGAAACCAAGATCCGCCTGCCCATTTTCGGGTGCGCTGAACACGCCAGACGTGGTCCCATGTCTCTACGACCTTCCGTTCCGGAGATACGGCCAAATAACGCTATTTCCGGGAATAGCTCCGCCCCCGAAGGAGTTACCGGATCGAGCGTCATATCAATGGAAAGGCCTGGGCACAAGGAATCCGGGGAACTTGGAAGTATGTCTCTAGGACCTTCCCAGCCGAAGCTATGGCCGAAAACTCCTATGGTAGGGGTACCATAGGGGGTTTTATCCCTATAACCTAACCCTAACCCTAACCCTACCCTAACCCTACCCACCCTGAACCTAATCTAAGCTAACCCTATCCCTTGGGGAGACCAAAAAACCTGTGAAAAAGAAAAAAACACAGATCTTACATAACAGCTTGGCTAAGGGACTTATACAGGGGCAGAATTGGGCAGCCACAAACAGCACAACAGCCTTCATCTAAAGGAGCTCTTAACCATGCCTGAGGAGTGCGGTGGACACGAAACGCGTCGCAAAAATAGAGTAATCCCTAATTGGCTACATCTAAATCTAAGCAGAAGATACTTACCTGCTGCAACATAAACTAACCTATCTGTGATGGGCAATTTTTCTATCGGCTGGACATCTTGCCAGCTGTTCATTAAACCCAGACATGGGAGTGAGGGAAGGAAGAGGAGAGGGAACATCAGTGGGTGTTGGTGGTGTGTGGGGAATGGGGATGGGGCGCTGGGCAATGGGTGGAGGGGATGGACCGTGCCCTTCCTGTCCTGGGCTAAGCCGCAAGGTTGGGTCCGGGCAGGGCCATTTACCTACCTCCTAACTCGCCAGTTATCCTCCCTGACCTGAGCCCTATGCCTAAACCTAACCCTAACCTAAACCTAACCCAAGTCCTCTACCTCTAACCTAAAAACCCTTAAAATAACACCTAACCCCAACCCCTACTTCTAACCCTAAGTGCCACTAACCCTAAACACTAAGCTAACATCAGCTAACCCCAAGTTGAAAATCTATTCTAGGCTAAACCCTAAACCCCACTAAAGCCCTACCCTAATTACATCATGTTTGCATCTGCCAGAGTGTGGAGTGGTTCGATTCCACCTTCCGTAACCCGGTCGTTCCTCGGTGGTCCGGGGTGCAGACATTGGGAGGCTAATACAAACCTGCAGCTGCTTCAACACAAGTGGTGTGGCTCAACTCCACCGTCCACAACCTGGATGATCTTCGGGGGTTCCGGAGTGCAGGCCTCGGGCCAGGGGACCTAGATACTTACCTTGGGAGAAAAAACCTGTGGAAAAAGAAAAAACACAGAGTTACAAAAGGGCTTGGCTAAGGGACTATATAAGGGGCAAGAATTGGGGCAGCCCACAACACAGCAGCAACAGCCTTTATCTAAAGGGAGCTCTTACCATGCCTGAGGAGTGCGGTGGAGCACGAAACGCGTCGCAAAAATAGAGTAATCCCTAACTGGCTACATCTAAATCTAAGCAGAAGATACTTACCTGCTAGAACAGTTAACCTAACCTATCTGTGATGGGCAATTTTTCTATCGCAGCTGGACATCTTACCAGCTGTTCATTAAACCCAGACATGGGAGTGAGGGAAGGAAGAGGAGAGGGAAACATCAGTGGGTGTTGGTGTGTGTGGGGAATGGGGATGGGCGCTGGGCAATGGTGGAGGATGGACCGTGCCTTCTGTCCTGTCTGGGCTTAGCCGCAAGGTTGGGTCCGGGCAGGGCCATTTACCTACCTCCTAACTCGCCAGTTATCCTCCCTGACCTGAGCCCTATGCCTAAAACCTAACCCTAACCTAAACCTAACCCAAGTCCTCTACCTCTAACCTAAAAAACCCTTAAAATAACACCTAACCCCAACCCCTACTTCTAACCCTAAGTGCCACTAACCCTAAACACTAAGCTAACATCAGCTAACCCCAAGTTGAAAATCTATTCTAGGCTAAACCCTAAACCCACTAAAGCCCTACCC
>PYXC01001164.1:0-10934 GCA_015244755.2 Tenualosa ilisha
AGGGTTAGGGTTAGGTTAGGGTTAGTTAGGGTTAGGGTTAGGGTTAGGGTTAGGGTTAGGGTTTTGAAAAAATCCGCGGGCCAGCATCACTGCCGGCCTCACGTTGTGCACGGTCCTTCCCCAAGTGATCCATGGACCCCTTTTAAGGCGCGGCGATTTAGGGTTAGGCACCCACTACCCTTGGTTAGGGTTAGAATAGGGATTAGGTTTAGGGCTAGTTAGTTAGGGTTAACTTAACTAGGTACCATGCCATGAGTATAGCTATGGTGTTGTAAACATTAGGCTAAGTAGCCTCTAGACAGGATTTAAAATGCCCACCCCAGAGTAAACCATGCCAAAATATAGCTATGGTAGTTTCCAAAAATTATTTGAAGAGAAATTCATGCACCCTGCGTTGCAACGTTTCGATCCTTATTGGTCTTCATCAGGCACAGGGGCATGTTTGTCCTTTGGCAGTCCAGGACCAAATGAGGGCTCTGTGTGAAGCTCCTCCTATTTATACCCTAGCTTGTGTCAGCTTAGTTTAGCTTTTTGCTCTTAGTTTTTAGCTTAGTTAGCTTTAGTTTAGGTCTGTCATTTGGCTTTTTTGCCCTTAGTTATTTATTTAGCTTAGTTAGCTTTTGTTTAGCTCCATTTGGCTTAAGTTTTAATTCTCTTAGCTTAGTTAGCTTTCTGTTATATGGTTCCTTACCCTTAGTTTATTTTTAGCTTAGTTAGCTGTTGTTTAGCTCCATTCGGCTTAGTTTATTTCTGTTTAGCTTTTTTAGCTCTATATTCTCTTCACCTTGTTTTCTCTTCTTTTGCAGGCAATAATCCCAGGTAAGTATGTTATTTTATCATCCCAGGTAAGTATATTTTTTTTATATCATTTTCTCCTGCGTTCACCTGTCCATCTCTTTCACACACACCGAATAAAGGGGCCCATCAATGCACCCAGGGAGGCACAGGCTGGTTAGGGTTTGAAAAAATCCGCGGGCCAGCATCACTGCCGGCCTCACGTTGTGCACGGTCCTTCCCCAAGTGATCCATGGACCCCTTTTAAGGCGCGGCGATTTAGGGTTAGGCACCCACTACCCTTGGTTAGGGTTAGAATAGGGATTAGGTTAGGGCTAGTTAGTTAGGGTTAACTTAACTAGGTACCATGCCATGAGTATAGCTATGGTGTTGTAAACATTAGGCTAAGTAGCCTCTAGAAGGATTTAAAAATGCCCACCCCAGAGTAAACCATGCCAAAATATAGCTATGGTAGTTTCCAAAAATTATTTGAAGAGAAATTCATGCACCCTGCGTTGCAACGTTTCGATCCTTATTGGTCTTCATCAGGCACAGGGGCATGTTTGTCCTTTGGCAGTCCAGGACCAAATGAGGGCTCTGTGTGAAGCTCCTCCTATTTATACCTAGCTTGTGTCAGCTTAGTTTAGCTTTTTGCTCTTAGTTTTTAGCTTAGTTAGCTTTAGTTTAGGTCTGTCATTTGGCTTTTTTGCCCTTAGTTATTTATTTAGCTTAGTTAGCTTTTGTTTAGCTCCATTTGGCTTAAGTTTTAATTCTCTTAGCTTAGTTAGCTTTCTGTTATATGGTTCCTTACCCTTAGTTTATTTTTAGCTTAGTTAGCTGTTGTTTAGCTCCATTCGGCTTAGTTTATTTCTGTTTAGCTTTTTTAGCTCTATATTCTCTTCACCTTGTTTTCTCTTCTTTTGCAGGCAATAATCCCAGGTAAGTATGTTATTTTATCATCCCAGGTAAGTATATTTTTTTTATATCATTTTCTCCTGCGTTCACCTGTCCATCTCTTTCACACACACCGAATAAAGGGGCCCATCAATGCACCCAGGGAGGCACAGGCTGGTTAGGTTTTGAAAAAATCCGCGGGCCAGCATCACTGCCGGCCTCACGTTGTGCACGGTCCTTCCCCAAGTGATCCATGGACCCCTTTTAAGGCGCGGCGATTTAGGGTTAGGCACCCACTACCCTTGGTTAGGGTTAGAATAGGGATTAGTTTAGGGTAGTTAGTTAGGGTTAACTTAACTAAGTACCATGCCATGAGTGTGGCTATGGTGTTGAAACATTAGGCTAAGTAGCCTCTAGACAGGATTTAAAATGCCCACCCCAGAGTAAACCATGCCAAAATATAGCTATGGTAGTTTCCAAAAATTATTTCGAAGAGAAATTCATGCACCCTGCGTTGCAACGTTTCGATCCTTATTGGTCTTCATCAGGCACAGGGGCATGTTTGTCCTTTGGCAGTCCAGGACCAAATGAGGGCTCTGAGTGAAGCTCCTCCTATTTATACCTAGCTTGTGTCAGCTTAGTTTAGCTTTTTGCTCTTAGTTTTTAGCTTAGTTAGCTTTAGTTTAGGTCTGTCATTGGCTTTTTTGCCCTTAGTTATTTATTTAGCTTAGTTAGCTTTTGTTTAGCTCCATTTGGCTTAAATTTAATTCTCTTAGCTTAGTTAGCTTTCTGTTATATGGTTCTTACCCTTAGTTTATTTTTAGCTTAGTTAGCTGTTGTTTAGCTCAATTCGGCTTAGTTTATTTCTGTTTAGCTTTGTTAGCTTTCTATTCTCTTCACCTTGTTTTCTCTTCTTTTGCAGGCAAAAACCCAGGTAAGTATGTTGTTTTATCATCCCAGGTAAGTATATTTTTGTATATCATTTTCTCCTGCATTCACCTGTCCGTCTCTGTCACACACACCGAATAAAGGGGCCCATCAATGCACCCAGGGAGGCACAGGCTGATTAGGGTTTGAAAAAATCCGCGGGCCAGCATTACTGCCGGCCTCACGTTGTGCACGGTCCTTCCCCAAGTGATCCATGGACCCCTTTTAAGGCGCGGCGATTTAGGGTTAGGCACCCTCTACCCTTGGTTAGGGTTAGAATAGGGATTAGATTAGGGTTAGTTAGTTAGGGTTAACTTAACTAAGTACCATGCCATGAGTGTGGCTATGGTGTTGAAAACATTAGGCTAAGTAGCCTCTAGACAGGATTTAAAATGCCCACCCCAGAGTAAACCATGCCAAAATATAGCTATGGTAGTTTCCAAAAATTAGTTTGAAGAGAAATTCATGCACCCTGCGTTGCAACGTTTCGATCCTTGTCGGTCTTCATCAGGCACAGGGGCATGTTTGTCCTTTGGCAGTCCAGGACCAAATGAGGGCTCTGAGTGAAGCTCCTCCTATTTATAGACTAGCTTGTGTCAGCTTAGTTTAGCTTTTTGCTCTTAGTTTTTAGCTTAGTTAGCTTTAGTTTAGGTCTGTCATTGGCTTTTTTGCCCTTAGTTATTTATTTAGCTTAGTTAGCTTTTGTTTAGCTCCATTTGGCTTAGGTTAAGTTCTCTTAGCTTAGTTAGCTTTCTGTTATATGGTTCTTTACCCTTAGTTTACTTATTTAGCTTAGTTAGCTGTTGTTTAGCTCAATTCGGCTTAGTTTATTTCTGTTTAGCTTTGTTAGCTTTCTATTCTCTTCACCTTGTTTTCTCTTCTTTTGCAGGCAAAAACCCAGGTAAGTATGTTGTTTTATCATCCCAGGTAAGTATATTTTTGTATATCATTTTCTCCTGCATTCACCTGTCCGTCTCTGTCACACACACCGAATAAAGGGGCCCATCAATGCACCCAGGGAGGCACAGGCTGATTAGGGTTTGAAAAAATCCGCGGGCCAGCATTACTGCCGGCCTCACGTTGTGCACGGTCCTTCCCCAAGTGATCCATGGACCCCTTTTAAGGCGCGGCGATTTAGGGTTAGGCACCCTCTACCCTTGGTTAGGGTTAGAATAGGGATTAGATTAGGGTTAGTTAGTTAGGGTTAACTTAACTAAGTACCATGCCATGAGTGTGGCTATGGTGTTGAAAACATTAGGCTAAGTAGCCTCTAGACAGGATTTAAAATGCCCACCCCAGAGTAAACCATGCCAAAATATAGCTATGGTAGTTTCCAAAAATTAGTTTGAAGAGAAATTCATGCACCCTGCGTTGCAACGTTTCGATCCTTGTCGGTCTTCATCAGGCACAGGGGCATGTTTGTCCTTTGGCAGTCCAGGACCAAATGAGGGCCCTGAGTGAAGCTCCTCCTATTTATACACTAGCTTATGTCAGCTTAGTTTAGCTTTTTGCTCTTAGTTTTTAGCTTAGTTAGCTTTAGTTTAGGTCTGTCATTGGCTTTTTTGCCCTTAGTTATTTATTTAGCTTAGTTAGCTTTTGTTTAGCTCCATTTGGCTTAAATTTAATTCTCTTAGCTTAGTTAGCTTTCTGTTATATGGTTCTTTACCCTTAGTTTACTTATTTAGCTTAGTTAGCTGTTGTTTAGCTCAATTCGGCTTAGTTTATTTCTGTTTAGCTTTGTTAGCTTTCTATTCTCTTCACCTTGTTTTCTCTTCTTTTGCAGGCAAAAACCCAGGTAAGTATGTTGTTTTATCATCCCAGGTAAGTATAGGTTAGGGTTAGGGTTAGGGTTAGGTTAGAAATGCCTGTCCCACCGAGGTGGGGCTCAGGTTGGGCACGGCCATACAGTGGTTCACCTCTCCCCTCTGGAGAACTTCCTCCCTGAATTATACCTCCCTCCAACAGTTCACCTCCTCCTGAGACGCTCCGAAAATCCCGCCAGTTCACTATCCTATCCTCACCCAGTTCACTAACCCACCCATGCTTACTTAGCATCCAGCATCCCTTTCCTCCGTATTCCTACACCGTTTCCCACATCACCCTTCCCTCCATAACCACCCCTCCCAATGTCCACACCAACCACAAATTAGTCTTAATTATCCCCCCAGTAATTTAGACCTAACTGACAATGTTTTTAGTTCAGCAGGTAAGTATATTAATTTAGCTTAACTAGGCCCGTTTTTAAAATAGCTCCATTTTTGCAACGCGTTTCGGACTCCACCGTCCTCATCAGGCATGGTAGGGGCTACAATGTGTCTCAAATTCTTCCCTATTAAAATTTAGCTGACCATTTTGGTCTTGCAAATAAAAGTGCTAGCTCAATTTAGCTTAGCTTGCGCCCTGATGAGCTGTTCGGATCTATTCATCCTTCACAGGCATGGGCTCACGGGTAACTGGGGTGAATATGCCCTGCTCCTCCCTTTTATACTCTTGGGCCTGTGTGTAATTTTAACTTGTCTTTTCTTTTCCAGGTCCCAAGGTCTTCATCGGAATGGTAAGTATGGCTCCTAGAGTAAGTATATTTTCCTTTTATTAGGGTTTAGATGTAGCTTTTTTAGCTTACTGGCCACTTTTGGGGCTTTTAAATCTTTCCTCCTCTTATTTAGGGTTAGCCATAGGGAAGGTAGCTTAGTTTAGGGTTTAGAATTAGCTACCCTTTTAGGGTTAGCCTCCCAGTTAGGGTTTAGTGTGGATCAAATTTAGGGTTCAAATAAGGGTTAACTACCTTTATGAGGTTAGTTAGGTTAGGTTTAGGGTTCAGATTAGGTTAGGGCATATATTTAAGATTAGCCTCCAATTTGGGTTTTTTGTGGGTCAATTTTAGACTTCAATTTCGCTACCTAGATGAGGTTAGCTTACCCATGGGCTTAATTTGGGCTTCAAATAACCTTCTGTTTGAGGTTTAAACTTAGCATAGGTTTTAAGATTAAAAGATGGGACCCCTTTGGGCATAGACGGGCAGATCTTGTGCTTAGACAGGCAGATCTTTAGGGCATCTTTGCCATCAGACGGCAGATCTGTGGAGTTTAGCACCCCTCAGAAAGGCAGATCCACTGCAGGCACTGGCTAAGTTAGGTTAGAAAATGCCTGTCCCCACCGAGGTGGGGCTCAGGTTGGGCACGGGCCATACAGTGGTTCACCTCTCCCCTCTGGAGAACTTCCTCCCTGAATTATACCTCCCTCCAACAGTTCACCTCCTCCTGAGACGCTCCGAAAATCCCGCCAGTTCACTATCCTATCCTCACCCAGTTCACTAACCCACCCATGCTTACTTAGCATCCAGCATCCCTTTCCTCCGTATTCCTACACCGTTTCCCACATCACCCTTCCCTCCATAACCACCCCTCCCAATGTCCACACCAACCACAAATTAGTCTTAATTATCCCCCCAGTAATTTAGACCTAACTGACAATGTTTTTAGTTCAGCAGGTAAGTATATTAAAATTTAGCTTAACTAGGCCCGTTTTTAAAATAGCTCCATTTTTGCAACGCGTTTCGGACTCCACCGTCCTCATCAGGCATGGTAGGGGCTACAATGTGTCTCAAATTCTTCCCTATTAAAATTTAGCTGACCATTTTGGTCTTGCAAATAAAAGTGCTAGCTCAATTTAGCTTAGCTTGCGCCCTGATGAGCTGTTCGGATCTATTCATCCTTCACAGGCATGGGCTCACGGGTAACTGGGGTGAATATGCCCTGCTCCTCCCTTTTATACTCTTGGGCCTGTGTGTAATTTTAACTTGTCTTTTCTTTTTCAGGTCCCCAAGGTCTTCATCGGAATGGTAAGTATGGCTCCTAGAGGTAAGTATATCTTCCTTTTATTAGGGTTTAGATGTAGCTTTTTTAGCTTACTGGCCACTTTTGGGGCTTTTAAATCTTTCTTCCTCTTATTTAGGGTTAGCCATAGGGAAGGTAGCTTAGTTTAGGGTTTAGAATTAGCTACCCTTTTAGGGTTAGCCTCCCAGTTAGGGTTTAGTGTGGATCAAATTTAGGGTTCAAATAAGGGTTAACTACCTTTATGAGGTTAGTTAGGTTAGGTTTAGGGTTCAGATTAGGTTAGGGCATATATTTAAGATTAGCCTCCAATTTGGGTTTTTTGTGGGTCAATTTTAGACTTCAATTTCGCTACCTAGATGAGGTTAGCTTACCCATGGGCTTAATTTGGGCTTCAAATAACCTTCTGTTTGAGGTTTAAACTTAGCATAGGTTTTAAGATTAAAAGATGGGACCCCTTTGGGCATAGACGGGCAGATCTTGTGCTTAGACAGGCAGATCTTTAGGGCATCTTTGCCATCAGACGGCAGATCTGTGGAGTTTAGCACCCCTCAGAAAGGCAGATCCACTGCAGGCACTGGCTAAGTTAGGTTAGAAAATGCCTGTCCCCACCGAGGTGGGGCTCAGGTTGGGCACGGGCCATACAGTGGTTCACCTCTCCCCTCTGGAGAACTTCCTCCCTGAATTATACCTCCCTCCAACAGTTCACCTCCTCCTGAGACGCTCCGAAAATCCCGCCAGTTCACTATCCTATCCTCACCCAGTTCACTAACCCACCCATGCTTACTTAGCATCCACATCCCTTTCCTCCGTATTCCTACACCGTTTCCCACATCACCCTTCCCTCCATAACCACCCCTCCCAATGTCCACACCAACCACAAATTTGTCTTAATTATCCCCCCAGTAATTTAGACCTAACTGACAATGTTTTTAGTTCAGCAGGTAAGTATATTAAAAATTTAGCTTAACTAGGCCCGTTTTTAAAATAGCTCCATTTTTGCAACGCGTTTCGGACTCCACCGTCCTCATCAGGCATGGTAGGGGCTACAATGTGTCTCAATTCTTCCCTATTAAAATTTAGCTGACCATTTTGGTCTTGCAAATAAAAGTGCTAGCTCAATTTAGCTTAGCTTGCGCCCTGATGAGCTGTTCGGATCTATTCATCCTTCACAGGCATGGGCTCACGGGTAACTGGGGTGAATATGCCCTGCTCCTCCCTTTTATACTCTTGGGCCTGTGTGTAATTTTAACTTGTCTTTTCTTTTTCAGGTCCCCAAGGTCTTCATCGGAATGGTAAGTATGGCTCCTAGAGGTAAGTATATCTTCCTTTTATTAGGGTTTAGATGTAGCTTATTTTAGCTTACTGGCCACTTTTGGGGCTTTTAAATCTTTCTTCCTCTTATTTAGGGTTAGCCATAGGGAAGGTAGCTTAGTTTAGGGTTTAGAATTAGCACCCTTTTAGGGTTAGCCTCCCAGTTAGGGTTTAGTGTGGATCAAATTTAGGGTTCAAATAAGGGTTAACTACCTTTATGAGGTTAGTTAGGTTAGGTTTAGGGTTCAGATTAGGTTAGGGCATATATTTAAGATTAGCCTCCAATTTGGGTTTTTTGTGGGTCAATTTTAGACTTCAATTTCGCTACCTAGATGAGGTTAGCTTACCCATGGGCTTAATTTGGGCTTCAAATAACCTTCTGTTTGAGGTTTAAACTTAGCATAGGTTTTAAGATTAAAAGATGGGACCCCTTTGGGCATAGACGGGCAGATCTTGTGCTTAGACAGGCAGATCTTTAGGGCATCTTTGCCATCAGACGGCAGATCTGTGGAGTTTAGCACCCCTCAGAAAGGCAGATCCACTGCAGGCACTGGCTAAGTTAGGTTAGAAAATGCCTGTCCCCACCGAGGTGGGGCTCAGGTTGGGCACGGGCCATACAGTGGTTCACCTCTCCCCTCTGGAGAACTTCCTCCCTGAATTATACCTCCCTCCAACAGTTCACCTCCTCCTGAGACGCTCCGAAAATCCCGCCAGTTCACTATCCTATCCTCACCCAGTTCACTAACCCACCCATGCTTACTTAGCATCCACATCCCTTTCCTCCGTATTCCTACACCGTTTCCCACATCACCCTTCCCTCCATAACCACCCTCCCAATGTCCACACCAACCACAAATTTGTCTTAATTATCCCCCCAGTAATTTAGACCTAACTGACAATGTTTTTAGTTCAGCAGGTAAGTATATTAAAAATTTAGCTTAACTAGGCCCGTTTTTAAAATAGCTCCATTTTTGCAACGCGTTTCGGACTCCACCGTCCTCATCAGGCATGGTAGGGGCTACAATGTGTCTCAAATTCTTCCCTATTAAAATTTAGCTGACCATTTTGGTCTTGCAAATAAAAGTGCTAGCTCAATTTAGCTTAGCTTGCGCCCTGATGAGCTGTTCGGATCTATTCATCCTTCACAGGCATGGGCTCACGGGTAACTGGGGTGAATATGCCCTGCTCCTCCCTTTTATACTCTTGGGCCTGTGTGTAATTTTAACTTGTCTTTTCTTTTTCAGGTCCCCAAGGTCTTCATCGGAATGGTAAGTATGGCTCCTAGAGGTAAGTATATCTTCCTTTTATTAGGGTTTAGATGTAGCTTATTTTAGCTTACTGGCCACTTTTGGGGCTTTTAAATCTTTCTTCCTCTTATTTAGGGTTAGCCATAGGGAAGGTAGCTTAGTTTAGGGTTTAGAATTAGCTACCCTTTTAGGGTTAGCCTCCCAGTTAGGGTTTAGTGTGGATCAAATTTAGGGTTCAAATAAGGGTTAACTACCTTTATGAGGTTAGTTAGGTTAGGTTTAGGGTTCAGATTAGGTTAGGGCATATATTTAAGATTAGCCTCCAATTTGGGTTTTTGTGGGTCAATTTTAGACTTCAATTTCGCTACCTAGATGAGGTTAGCTTACCCATGGGCTTAATTTGGGCTTCAAATAACCTTCTGTTTGAGGTTTAAACTTAGCATAGGTTTTAAGATTAAAAGATGGGACCCTTTGGGCATAGACGGGCAGATCTTGTGCTTAGACAGGCAGATCTTTAGGGCATCTTTGCCATCAGACGGCAGATCTGTGGAGTTTAGCACCCCTCAGAAAGGCAGATCCACTGCAGGCACTGGCTAAGTTAGGTTAGAAAATGCCTGTCCCCACCGAGGTGGGGCTCAGGTTGGGCACGGGCCATACAGTGGTTCACCTCTCCCCTCTGGAGAACTTCCTCCCTGAATTATACCTCCCTCCAACAGTTCACCTCCTCCTGAGACGCTCCGAAAATCCCGCCAGTTCACTATCCTATCCTCACCCAGTTCACTAACCCACCCATGCTTACTTAGCATCCAACATCCCTTTCCTCCGTATTCCTACACCGTTTCCCACATCACCCTTCCCTCCATAACCACCCCTCCCAATGTCCACACCAACCACAAATTTGTCTTAATTATCCCCCAGTAATTTAGACCTAACTGACAATGTTTTTAGTTCAGCAGGTAAGTATATTAAAAATTTAGCTTAACTAGGCCCGTTTTTAAAATAGCTCCATTTTTGCAACGCGTTTCGGACTCCACCGTCCTCATCAGGCATGGTAGGGGCTACAATGTGTCTCAAATTCTTCCCTATTAAAATTTAGCTGACCATTTTGGTCTTGCAAATAAAAGTGCTAGCTCAATTTAGCTTAGCTTGCGCCCTGATGAGCTGTTCGGATCTATTCATCCTTCACAGGCATGGGCTCACGGGTAACTGGGGTGAATATGCCCTGCTCCTCCCTTTTATACTCTTGGGCCTGTGTGTAATTTTAACTTGTCTTTTCTTTTTCAGGTCCCCAAGGTCTTCATCGGAATGGTAAGTATGGCTCCTAGAGGTAAGTATATCTTCCTTTTTTAGGGTTTAGATGTAGCTTATTTTAGCTTACTGGCCACTTTTGGGGCTTTTAAATCTTTCTTCCTCTTATTTAGGGTTAGCCATAGGGAAGGTAGCTTAGTTTAGGGTTTAGAATTAGCACCCTTTTAGGGTTAGCCTCCCAGTTAGGGTTTAGTGTGGATCAAATTTAGGGTTCAAATAAGGGTTAACTACCTTTATGAGGTTAGTTAGGTTAGGTTTAGGGTTCAGATTAGGTTAGGGCATATATTTAAGATTAGCCTCCAATTTGGGTTTTTTGTGGGTCAATTTTAGACTTCAATTTCGCTACCTAGATGAGGTTAGCTTACCCATGGGCTTAATTTGGGCTTCAAATAACCTTCTGTTTGAGGTTTAAACTTAGCATAGGTTTTAAGATTAAAAGATGGGACCCCTTTGGGCATAGACGGGCAGATCTTGTGCTTAGACAGGCAGATCTTTAGGGCATCTTTGCCATCAGACGGCAGATCTGTGGAGTTTAGCACCCCTCAGAAAGGCAGATCCACTGCAGGCACTGGCTAAGTTAGGTTAGAAAATGCCTGTCCCCACCGAGGTGGGGCTCAGGTTGGGCACGGGCCATACA
>PYXC01001166.1:0-11919 GCA_015244755.2 Tenualosa ilisha
TGCAAGGTAGCTGCGGTTACTGACCTAAAACATGTCAGAATGTTCTGGTACATTACATTTACATTTACATTTATGCATTTAGCAGACGCTTTTATCCAAAGCGACTTACAACTCATCAACTATCAATTGTTCCGGGCCAGTCTCCCCAGAGCAACTTAGGGTTAAGTGCCTTGCTCAAGGGCACAACGGTGGCAGCCGGGATTCGAACCCAAAACTTTTCAGGCTACTTACACACTAGTCAGGTTCCTTAACCACTACGCTACCACCACCCTGGTGATACGACTCGTTAACAAAACTGCATGTTTTTGCACTGGAATGGTAATCCGGCTTTTTGTACCACATTTTGACATTTTCATTGTCAACACTCAAAACATCACACTTGATATGTTCATGCAATGCAGAAGGCAATGATTCATTGTCACTTGTCATGTTCAGGCAATTTCGCATCAAATGTCAAATGATTCTTTTTGTCAAGCACAGTTGAGGACATAGAATACCACTTTTTCAAATCATCATGTCATACGTCATGTCAATGCAAGGTAGCTGCGGTTACTGACCTAAAACATGTCAGAATGTTCTGGTACATTACATTTACATTTATGCATTTAGCAGACGCTTTTATCCAAAGCGACTTACAACTCATCAACTATCAATTGTTCCGGGCCAGTCTCCCCCAGAGCAACTTAGGGTTAAGTGCCTTGCTCAAGGGCACAACGGTGGCAGCCGGGATTCGAACCCAAAACTTTTCAGGCTACTTACACACTAGTAGGTTCCTTAACCACTACGCTACCACACCCTGGTAATACGACTCGTTAAGAAAACTGCATGTTTTTGCACTGGAATGGTAATCCGGCTTTTTTGTACCACATTTTGACATTTTCATTGTCAACACTCAAAACATCACACTTGATATGTTCATGCAATGCAGAAGGCAATGTTCATTGTCACTTGTCATGTTCAGGCAATTTCGCATCAAATGTCAAATGATTCTTTTTGTCAAGCACAGTTCAGGACATAGAATACCACTTTTTCAAAGATCATGTCATACGTCATGTCAATGCAAGGTAGCTGCGGTTACTGACCTAAAACATGTCAGAACGTTCTGGTAATACGACTCGTTAACAAAACTGCATGTTTTTGCACTGGAATGGTAATCCGGCTTTTTGTACCACATTTTGACATTTTCATTGTCAACACTCAAAACATCACACTTGATATGTTCATGCAATGCAGAAGGCAATGATTCATTGTCACTTGTCATGTTCAGGCAATTTCGCATCAAATGTCAAATGATTCTTTTTGTCAAGCACAGTTCAGGACATAGAATACCACTTTTTCAAATGATGATGTCATACGTTCATGTCAATGCAAGGTAGCTGCGGTTACTGACCTAAAACATGTCAGAATGTTCTGGTACATTACATTTACATTTATGCATTTAGCAGACGCTTTTATCCAAAGCGACTTACAACTCATCAACTATCAATTGTTCCGGGCCAGTCTCCCCAGAGCAACTTAGGGTTAAGTGCCTTGCTCAAGGGCACAACGGTGGCAGCCGGGATTCGAACCCAAAACTTTTCAGGCTACTTACACACTAGTCAGGTTCCTTAACCACTACGCTACCACCACCCTGGTATACGACTCGTTAACAAAACTGCATGTTTTTGCACTGGAATGGTAATCCGGCTTTTTGTACCACATTTTGACATTTTCATTGTCAACACTCAAAACATCACACTTGATATGTTCATGCAATGCAGAAGGCAATGATTCATTGTCACTTGTCATGTTCAGGCAATTTCGCATCAAATGTCAAATGATTCTTTTTGTCAAGCACAGTTCAGGACATAGAATACCACTTTTTCAAATGATCATGTCATACGTCATGTCAATGCAAGGTAGCTGCGGTTACTGACCTAAAACATGTCAGAATGTTGTGGTACATTACATTTACATTTACATTTATGCATTTAGCAGACGCTTTTATCCAAAGCGACTTACAACTCATCAACTATCAATTGTTCCGGGCCAGTCTCCCCCAGAGCAACTTAGGGTTAAGTGCCTTGCTCAAGGGCACAACGGTGGCAGCCGGGATTCGAACCCAAAACTTTTCAGGCTACTTACACACTAGTGAGGTTCCTTAACCACTACGCTACCACCAACCATGGTAATACGACTCGTTAACAAAACTGCATGTTTTTGCACTGGAATGGTAATCCGGCTTTTTGTACCACATTTTGACATTTTCATTGTCAACACTCAAAACATCACACTTGATATGTTCATGCAATGCAGAAGGCAATGATTCATTGTCACTTGTCATGTTCAGGCAATTTCGCATCAAATGTCAAATGATTCTTTTTGTCAAGCACAGTTGAGGACATAGAATACCACTTTTCAAATGATCATGTCATACGTCATGTCAATGCAAGGTAGCTGCGGTTACTGACCTAAAACATGTCAGAATGTTCTGGTACATTACATTTACATTTATGCATTTAGCAGACGCTTTTATCCAAAGCGACTTACAACTCATCAACTATCAATTGTTCCGGGCCAGTCTCCCCCAGAGCAACTTAGGGTTAAGTGCCTTGCTCAAGGGCACAACGGTGGCAGCCGGGATTTCGAACCCAAAACTTTTCAGGCTACTTACACACTAGTCAGGTTCCTTAACCACTACGCTACCACCACCCCTGGTGATACGACTCGTTAACAAAACTACATGTTTTTGCACTGGAATGGTAATCCGGCTTTTTGTACCACATTTTGACATTTTCATTGTCAACACTCAAAACATCACACTTGATATGTTCATGCAATGCAGAAGGCAATGATTCATTGTCACTTGTCATGTTCAGGCAATTTCGCATCAAATGTCAAATGATTCTTTTTGTCAAGCACAGTTCAGGACATAGAATACCACTTTTTCAAATGATCATGTCATACGTATGTCAATGCAAGGTAGCTGCGGTTACTGACCTAAAACATGTCAGAACGTTCTGGTAATACGACTCGTTAACAAAACTGCATGTTTTTGCACTGGAATGGTAATCCGGCTTTTTGTACACATTTTGACATTTTCATTGTCAACACTCAAAACATCACACTTGATATGTTCATGCAATGCAGAAGGCAATGATTCATTGTCACTTGTCATGTTCAGGCAATTTCGCATCAAATGTCAAATGATTCTTTTTGTCAAGCACAGTTCAGGACATAGAATACCACTTTTTCAAATGATGATGTCATACGTCATGTCAATGCAAGGTAGCTGCGGTTACTGACCTAAAACATGTCAGAATGTTCTGGTACATTACATTTACATTTATGCATTTAGCAGACGCTTTTATCCAAAGCGACTTACAACTCATCAACTATCAATTGTTCCGGGCCAGTCTCCCCCAGAGCAACTTAGGGTTAAGTGCCTTGCTCAAGGGCACAACGGTGGCAGCCGGGATTCGAACCCAAAAACTTTTCAGGCTACTTACACACTAGTCAGGTTCCTTAACCACTACGCTACCACCACCCCTGGTAATACGACTCGTTAACAAAACTGCATGTTTTTGCACTGGAATGGTAATCCGGCTTTTTGTACCACATTTTGACATTTTCATTGTCAACACTCAAAACATCACACTTGATATGTTCATGCAATGCAGAAGGCAATGATTCATTGTCACTTGTCATGTTCAGGCAATTTCGCATCAAATGTCAAATGATTCTTTTTGTCAAGCACAGTTCAGGACATAGAATACCACTTTTTCAAATCATCATGTCATACGTCATGTCAATGCAAGGTAGCTGCGGTTACTGACCTAAAACATGTCAGAATGTTGTGGTACATTACATTTAATTTGACATTTATGCATTTAGCAGACGCTTTTATCCAAAGCGACTTACAACTCATCAACTATCAATTGTTCCGGGCCAGTCTCCCCCAGAGCAACTTAGGGTTAAGTGCCTTGCTGAAGGGCACAACGGTGGCAGCCGGGATTCGAACCCAAAACTTTTCAGGCCACCTACACACTAGTCAAGTTCCTTAACCACTACACTACCACCAAACCCTGGTAATACGACTCGTTAACAAAACTGCATGTTTTTTCACTGGAATGGTAATCCGGCTTTTTGTACCACATTTTGACATTTTCATTGTCAACACTCAAAACATCACACTTGATATGTTCATGCAATGCAGAAGGCAATGATTCATTGTCACTTGTCATGTTCAGGCAATTTCGCATCAAATGTCAAATGATTCTTTTTGTCAAGCACAGTTGAGGACATAGAATACCACTTTTTCAAATGATCATGTCATACGTCATGTCAATGCAAGGTAGCTGCGGTTACTGACCTAAAACATGTCAGAATGTTCTGGTACATTACATTTACATTTATGCATTTAGCAGACGCTTTTATCCAAAGCGACTTACAACTCATCAACTATCAATTGTTCCGGGCCAGTCTCCCCCAGAGCAACTTAGGATTAAGTGCCTTGCTCAAGGGCACAACGGTGGCAGCCGGGATTCGAACCCAAAACTTTTCAGGCTACTTACACACTAGTCAGGTTTCCTTAACCACTACGCTACCACCACCCCTGGTGATACGACTCGTTAACAAAACTGCATGTTTTTGCACTGGAATGGTAATCCGGCTTTTTGTACCACATTTTGACATTTTCATTGTCAACACTCAAAACATCACACTTGATATGTTCATGCAATGCAGAAGGCAATGATTCATTGTCACTTGTCATGTTCAGGCAATTTCGCATCAAATGTCAAATGATTCTTTTTGTCAAGCACAGTTCAGGACATAGAATACCACTTTTTCAAATGATCATGTCATACTCATGTCAATGCAAGGTAGCTGCGGTTACTGACTAAAACATGTCAGAACGTTCTGGTAATACGACTCGTTAACAAAACTGCATGTTTTTGCACTGAATGGTAATCCGGCTTTTTGTACCATTTTGACATTTTATGTCAACACTCAAACATCACACTTGATATGTTCATGCAATGCAGAAGCAATGATTCATTGTCACTTGTCATGTTCAGGCAATTTCGCATCAAATGTCAAATGATTCTTTTTGTCAAGCACAGTTCAGGACATAGAATACCACTTTTCAAATGATGATGTCATACGTCATGTCAATGCAAGGTAGCTGCGGTTATGACCAAAACATGTCAGAATGTTCTGGTACATTACATTTACATTTATGCATTTAGCAGACGCTTTTATCCAAAGCGACTTACAACTCATCAACTATCAATTGTTCCGGGCCAGTCTCCCCCAGAGCAACTTAGGGTTAAGTGCCTTGCTCAAGGGCACAACGGTGGCAGCCGGGATTCGAACCCAAAACTTTTCAGGCTACTTACACACTAGTCAGGTTCCTTAACCACTACGCTACCACCACCCCTGGTGATACGACTCGTTAACAAAACTGCATGTTTTTGCACTGGAATGGTAATCCGGCTTTTTGTACCACATTTTGACATTTTCATTGTCAACACTCAAAACATCACACTTGATATGTTCATGCAATGCAGAAGGCAATGATTCATTGTCACTTGTCATGTTCAGGCAATTTCGCATCAAATGTCAAATGATTCTTTTTGTCAAGCACAGTTCAGGACATAGAATACCACTTTTTCAAATGATCATGTCATACGTCATGTCAATGCAAGGTAGCTGCGGTTACTGACCTAAAACATGTCAGAATGTTGTGGTACATTACATTTACATTTACATTTATGCATTTAGCAGACGTTTTATCAAAGGACTTACAACTCATCAACTATCAATTTCCGGGCAGTCTCCCCAGAGCAACTTAGGTTAAGTGCCTGCTCAAGGCACAACGTGCAGCCGGGATTCAACCCAAAACTTTCAGGCTACTTACACACTAGTGATTCCTTAACCATACGCTACCACCAACCATGGTAATACGACTCGTTAACAAAACTGCATGTTTTTGCACTGGAATGGTAATCCGGCTTTTTGTACCACATTTTGACATTTTCATTGTCAACACTCAAAACATCACACTTGATATGTTCATGCAATGCAGAAGGCAATGATTCATTGTCACTTGTCATGTTCAGGCAATTTCGCATCAAATGTCAAATGATTCTTTTTGTCAAGCACAGTTGAGGACATAGAATACCACTTTTTCAAATGATCATGTCATACGTCATGTCAATGCAAGGTAGCTGCGGTTACTGACCTAAAACATGTCAGAATGTTCTGGTACATTACATTTACATTTATGCATTTACAGACGCTTTTATCCAAAGCGACTTACAACTCATCAACTATCAATTGTTCCGGCCAGTCTCCCCCAGAGCAACTTAGGATTAAGTGCCTTGCTCAAGGGCACAACGGTGGCAGCCGGGATTCGAACCCAAAACTTTTCAGGCTACTTACACACTAGTCAGGTTCCTTAACCACTACGCTACCACCACCCCTGGTGATACGACTCGTAACAAAACTACATGTTTTTGCACTGGAATGGTAATCCGGCTTTTTGTACCACATTTTGACATTTTCATTGTCAACACTCAAAACATCACACTTGATATGTTCATGCAATGCAGAAGGCAATGATTCATTGTCACTTGTCATGTTCAGGCAATTTCGCATCAAATGTCAAATGATTCTTTTTGTCAAGCACAGTTCAGGACATAGAATACCACTTTTTCAAATGATCATGTCATACGTCATGTCAATGCAAGGTAGCTGCGGTTACTGACCTAAAACATGTCAGAATGTTCTGGTACATTACATTTACATTTATGCATTTAGCAGACGCTTTTATCCAAAGCGACTTACAACTCATCAACTATCAATTGTTCCGGGCCAGTCTCCCCTAGAGCAACTTAGGGTTAAGTGCCTTGCTCAAGGGCACAACGGTGGCAGCCGGGATTCGAACCCAAGACTTTCCAGGCTAATTACACACTAGGCAGGTTCCTTAACCACTACGCTACGACCACCCCGGTAATACGTCTCGTTAACAAAACTGCATGTTTTTGCACTGGAATGGTAATCCGGCTTTTTGTACCACATTTTGACATTTTCATTGTCAACACTCAAAACATCACACTTGATATGTTCATGCAATGCAGAAGGCAATGATTCATTGTCACTTGTCATGTTCAGGCAATTTCGCATCAAATGTCAAATGATTCTTTTTGTCAAGCACAGTTCAGGACATAGAATACCACTTTTTCAAATGATCATGTCATACGTCATGTCAATGCAAGGTAGCTGCGGTTACTGACCTAAAACATGTCAGAATGTTCTGGTACATTACATTTACATTTACATTTATGCATTTAGCAGACGCTTTTATCCAAAGCGACTTACAACTCATCAACTATCAATTGTTCCGGGCCAGTCTCCCCCAGAGCAACTTAGGGTTAAGTGCCTTGCTCAAGGGCACAACGGTGGCAGCCGGGATTCGAACCCAAAACTTTTCAGGCTACTTACACACTAGTCAGGTTCCTTAACCACTACGCTACCACCACCCCTGGTGATACGACTCGTTAACAAAACTACATGTTTTTGCACTGGAATGGTAATCCGGCTTTTTGTACCACATTTTGACATTTTCATTGTCAACACTCAAAACATCACACTTGATATGTTCATGCAATGCAGAAGGCAATGATTCATTGTCACTTGTCATGTTCAGGCAATTTCGCATCAAATGTCAAATGATTCTTTTTGTCAAGCACAGTTCAGGACATAGAATACCACTTTTTCAAATGATCATGTCATACGTCATGTCAATGCAAGGTAGCTGCGGTTACTGACCTAAAACATGTCAGAATGTTCTGGTACATTACATTTACATTTATGCATTTAGCAGACGCTTTTATCCAAAGCGACTTACAACTCATCAACTATCAATTGTTCCGGGCCAGTCTCCCCTAGAGCAACTTAGGGTTAAGTGCCTTGCTCAAGGGCACAACGGTGGCAGCCGGGATTCGAACCCAAGACTTTCCAGGCTAATTACACACTAGGCAGGTTCCTTAACCACTACGCTACGACCACCCCGGTAATACGTCTCGTTAACAAAACTGCATGTTTTTGCACTGGAATGGTAATCCGGCTTTTTGTACCACATTTTGACATTTCATTGTCAACACTCAAAACATCACACTTGATATGTTCATGCAATGCAGAAGGCAATGATTCATTGTCACTTGTCATGTTCAGGCAATTTCGCATCAAATGTCAAATGATTCTTTTTGTCAAGCACAGTTCAGGACATAGAATACCACTTTTTCAAATGATCATGTCATACGTCATGTCAATGCAAGGTAGCTGCGGTTACTGACCTAAAACATGTCAGAATGTTCTGGACATACATTACATTTACATTTATGCATTTAGCAGACGCTTTTATCCAAAGCGACTTACAACTCATCAACTATCAATTGTTCCGGGCCAGTCTCCCCAGAGCAACTTAGGGTTAAGGCCTTGCTCAAGGCACAACGGTGGCAGCGGGATTCGAACCCAAAACTTTTCAGGCTACTTACACACTAGTCAGGTTCCTTAACCCTACGCTACCACCACCCTGGTAATACGACTCGTTAACAAAACTGCATGTTTTTGCACTGGAATGGTAATCCGGCTTTTTGTACCACATTTTGACATTTTCATTGTCAACACTCAAAACATCACACTTGATATGTTCATGCAATGCAGAAGGCAATGATTCATTGTCACTTGTCATGTTTCAGGCAATTTCGCATCAAATGTCAAATGATTCTTTTTGTCAAGCACAGTTCAGGACATAGAATACCACTTTTTCAAATGATCATGTCATACGTCATGTCAATGCAAGGTAGCTGCGGTTACTGACCTAAACATGTAGAATGTCTGGTACATTACTTTATCATATAGAGGAGCATGCGAACAAATCAACTATCAATTGTTCCGAGTCCAGAGCAACTTAGGTTAATGCTTCTCAAGGCACAACGGTGGCAGCCGGATTCGAACCAAAACTTCAGGCTACTACAACTAGCAGGTCCTTAACCACTACCACCCACCCCTGGTAATACGATCGTTAACAAAACTGCATGTTTTTGCACTGGAATGGTAATCCGGCTTTTTGTACCACATTTTGACATTTTCATTGTCAACACTCAAAACATCACACTTGATATGTTCATGCAATGCAGAAGGCAATGATTCATTGTCACTTGTCATGTTCAGGCAATTTCGCATCAAATGTCAAATGATTCTTTTTGTCAAGCACAGTTCAGGACATAGAATACCACTTTTTCAAATGATCATGTCATACGTCATGTCAATGCAAGGTAGCTGCGGTTACTGACCTAAAACATGTCAGAACGTTCTGGTAATACGACTCGTTAACAAAACTGCATGTTTTTGCACTGGAATGGTAATCCGGCTTTCTGTACCACATTTTGACATTTTCATTGTCAACACTCAAAACATCACACTTGATATGTTCATGCAATGCAGAAGGCAATGATTCATTGTCACTTGTCATGTTTCAGGCAATTTCGCATCAAATGTCAAATGATTCTTTTTGTCAAGCACAGTTCAGGACATAGAATACCACTTTTTCAAATGATCATGTCATACGTCATGTCAATGCAAGGTAGCTGCGGTTACTGACCTAAAACATGTCAGAACGTTCTGGTAATACGACTCGTTAACAAAACTGCATGTTTTGCACTGGAATGGTAATCCGGCTTTTTGTACCACATTTTGACATTTTCATTGTCAACACTCAAAAACATCACACTTGATATGTTCATGCAATGCAGAAGGCAATGATTCATTGTCACTTGTCATGTTCAGGCAATTTCGCATCAAATGTCAAATGATTCTTTTTGTCAAGCACAGTTCAGGACATAGAATACCACTTTTTCAAATGATCATGTCATACGTCATGTCAATGCAAGGTAGCTGCGGTTACTGACCTAAAACATGTCAGAACGTCTGGTAATACGACTCGTTAACAAAACTGCATGTTTTTTGCACTGGAATGGTAATCCGGCTTTTTGTACCACATTTTGACATTTTCATTGTCAACACTCAAAACATCACACTTGATATGTTCATGCAATGCAGAAGGCAATGATTCATTGTCACTTGTCATGTTCAGGCAATTTCGCATCAAATGTCAAATGATTCTTTTTGTCAGCACAGTTCAGGACATAGAATACCACTTTTTCAAATGATCATTCATACGTCATGTCAATGCAAGGTAGCTGCGGTTACTGACCTAAAACATGTCAGAACGTTCTGGTAATACGACTCGTTAACAAAACTGCATGTTTTTGCACTGGAATGGTAATCCGGCTTTTTGTACCACATTTTGACATTTTTCATTGTCAACACTCAAAACATACACTTGATATGTTCATGCAATGCAGAAGGCAATGATTCATTGTCACTTGTCATGTTCAGGCAATTTCGCATCAAATGTCAAATGATTCTATTTGTCAAGCACAGTTCAGGACATAGAATACCACTTTTTCAAATGATCATGTCATACGTCATGTCAATGCAAGGTAGCTGCGGTTACTGACCTAAAACATGTCAGAATGTTCTGGTACATTACATTTACATTTACATTTATGCATTTAGCAGACGCTTTTATCCAAAGCGACTTACAACTCATCAACTATCAATTGTTCCGGGCCAGTCTCCCCCAGAGCAACTTAGGGTTAAGTGCCTTGCTCAAGGGCACAACGGTGCAGCCGGGATTCGAACCCAAAACTTTTCAGGCTACTTACACACTAGTCAGGTTCCTTAACCACTACGCTACACACCCCTGGTAATACGACTCGTTAAGAAAACTGCATGTTTTTGCACTGGAATGGTAATCCGGCTTTTTGTACCACATTTTGACATTTTCATTGTCAACACTCAAAACATCACACTTGATATGTTCATGCAATGCAGAAGGCAATGATTCATTGTCACTTGTCATGTTCAGGCAATTTCGCATCAAATGTCAAATGATTCTTTTTTGTCAAGCACAGTTCAGGACATAGAATACCACTTTTTCAAATCATCATGTCATACGTCATGTCAATGCAAGGTAGCTGCGGTTACTGACCTAAAACATGTCAGAACGTTCTGGTAATACGACTCGTTAACAAAACTGCATGTTTTGCACTGGAATGGTAATCCGGCTTTTTTGTACACATTTGACATTTTCATTGTCAACACTCAAAAATCACACTTGATATGTTCATGCAATGCAGAAGGCAATGATTCATTGTCACTTGTCATGTTCAGGCAATTTCGCATCAAATGTCAAATGATTCTTTTTGTCAAGCACAGTTCAGGACATAGAATACCACTTTTTCAAATGATCATGTCATACGTCATGTCAATGCAAGGTAGCTGCGGTTACTGACTAAAACATGTCAGAAGTTCTGGTAATACGACTCGTTAACAAAACTGCATGGTTTTTGCACTGGAATGGTAATCCGGCTTTTTCACATTTTTGACATTTTCATTGTCAACACTCAAAACATCACACTTGATATGTTTCATGCAATGCAGAAGGCAATGATTCATTGTCACTTGTCATGTTCAGGCAATTTCGCATCAAATGTCAAATGATTCTTTTTGTCAAGCACAGTTCAGGACATAGAATACCACTTTTTCAAATGATCATGTCATACGTCATGTCAATGCAAGGTAGCTGCGGTTACTGACCTAAAACATGTCAGAACGTTCTGGTAATACGACTCGTTAACAAAACTGCATGTTTTTGCACTGGAATGGTATCCGGCTTTTGTACCACATTTTGACATTTTCATTGTCAACACTCAAAACATCACACTTGATATGTTCATGCAATGCAGAAGGCAATGATTCATTGTCACTTGTCATGTTCAGGCAATTTCGCATCAAATGTCAAATGAT
>PYXC01001167.1:0-10160 GCA_015244755.2 Tenualosa ilisha
TTTCGTTGCAGGACCCCACCGAATCTGAAGACCAGTGAACCACACTGAGGTATTTTTCACTTTGACACTGACTGATTTACAACAATCTGCCTTAAATCATACATTTTTAGAAACAGCATGATGTGAACGTCTCGTCTAATGTATGCATAGCCACGTTCCAACTTTCCATATGCCCAATATCCTCAATTTTTCGTTACAGGACCCCACCAAAACTGCTGCCGAGTGAACCAGATTGAGGTAAGTTTTACTGTGACTTTGCATGATTTCCAAAAATCTACATTAAATCATACATTTTTAGAAACAGCATGAAGACAACGTCTGGTTTAATGTATGCATAGCCACGTTCCAACTTTCCATGTGCCCAATATCCTCAATTTTTCGTTGCAGGACCCCACCGAATCTGAAGACGAGTGAACCACACTGAGTATTTTTCACTTTGACACTGACTGATTTACAACAATCTGCCTTAAATCATACATTTTTAGAAACAGGCATGATGACAACGTTGTTTCATGTATGCATAGCACGTTCCAACTTTCCATGTGCCCAATATCCTCAATTTTCAATTGCAGGACCCCACCGAATCTCAAGACGAGTGAACCACACTGAGGTATTTTCACTGTGACACTGACTGATTTACAACAATCTGCCTTAAATCATACATTTTTAGAAAACAGCATGAAGACAACGTCTGGTTTAATGTATGCATAGCCACGTTCCAACTTTCCATGTGCCCAATATCCTCAATTTTTCGTTGCAGGACCCCACCGAATATGAAGACGAGTGAACCACACTGAGGTATTTTTCACTGTGACACTGACTGATTTACAACAATCTGCCTTAAATCATACATTTTTAGAAACAGCATGAAGACAACGTCTGGTTTAATGTATGCATAGCCACGTTCCAACTTTCCATGTGCCCAATATCCTCAATTTTTCGTTGCAGGACCCCACCGAATCTGAAGACGAGTGAACCACACTGAGGTATTTTTCACTGTGACACTGACTGATTTACAACAATCTGCCTTAAATCATACATTTTTAGAAACAGCATGATGTGAACGTCTGGTTTAATGTATGCATAGCCACGTTCCAACTTTCCATGTGCCCAATATCCTCAATTTTTCGTTGCAGGACCCCACCGAATCTGAAGACGAGTGAACCACACTGAGGTATTTTTCACTGTGACACTGACTGATTTACAACAATCTGCCTTAAATCATACATTTTTAGAAACAGCATGAAGAAACGTCTGGTTTAATGTATGCATAGCCACGTTCCAACTTTCCATGTGCCCAATATCCTCAATTTTTCGTTGCAGGACCCACCAAAACTGAAGCGAGTGAACCAGATTGAGGTAAGTTTTACTGTGACTTTGCCTGATTTACAACAATCTGCCTTAAATCATACATTTTTAGAAACAGCATGATGTGAAACGTCTGGTTTAATGTATGCATAGCCACGTTCCAACTTTCCATGTGCCCAATATCCTCAATTTTTCGTTGCAGGACCCCACCGAATACTGAAGACGAGTGAACCACACTGAGGTATTTTTCACTGTGACACTGACTGATTTACAACAATCTGCCTTAAATCATACATTTTTAGAAACAGCATGATGTGAACGTCTGGTTTAATGTATGCATAGCCACGTTCCAACTTTCCATGTGCCCAATATCCTCAATTTTTCGTTGCAGGACCCCACCGAATATGAAGACGAGTGAACCACACTGAGGTATTTTTCACTGTGACACTGACTGATTTACAACAATCTGCCTTAAATCATACATTTTTAGAAACAGCATGATGTGAACGTCTGGTTTAATGTATGCATAGCCACGTTCCAACTTTCCATGTGCCCAATATCCTCAATTTTTCGTTGCAGGACCCCACCGAAATCTGAAGACGAGTGAACCACACTGAGGTATTTTTCACTGTGACACTGACTGATTTACAACAATCTGCCTTAAATCATACATTTTTAGAAACAGCATGAAGACAACGTCTGGTTTAATGTATGCATAGCCACGTTCCAACTTTCCATGTGCCCAATATCCTCAATTTTTCGTTGCAGGACCCCACCGAATCTGAAGACGAGTGAACCACACTGAGGTATTTTTCACTGTGACACTGACTGATTTACAACAATCTGCCTTAAATCATACATTTTTAGAAACAGCATGAAGTGAACGTCTGGTTTAATGTATGCATAGCCACGTTCCAACTTTCCATGTGCCCAATATCCTCAATTTTTCGTTGCAGGACCCCACCGAATACTGAAGACGAGTGAACCACACTGAGGTATTTTTCACTGTGACACTGACTGATTTACAACAATCTGCCTTAAATCATACATTTTTAGAAACAGCATGAAGACAACGTCTGGTTTAATGTATGCATAGCCACGTTCCAACTTTCCATGTGCCCAATATCCTCAATTTTTCGTTGCAGGACCCCACCGAATACTGAAGACGAGTGAACCACACTGAGGTAATTTTCACTGTGACACTGACTGATTTACAACAATCTGCCTTAAATCATACATTTTTAGAAACAGCATGATGTGAACGTCTGGTTTAATGTATGCATAGCCACGTTCCAACTTTCCATGTGCCCAATATCCTCAATTTTTCGTTGCAGGACCCCACCAAAACTGATGCCGAGTGAACCAGATTGAGGTAAGTTTTACTGTGACTTTGCCTGATTTCCAAAAATCTACATTAAATCATAATTTTTTAGAAACAGCATGACGTGAATGTCTGGTTTAATGTATGCATAGCACCGTTCCAACTTTCCATGTGCCCAATATCCTCAATTTTTCGTTGCAGGAAACCACCGAATCTGAAGACGAGTGAACCACACTGAGGTATTTTTCACTTTGACACTGACTGATTTACAACAATCTGCCTTAAATCATACATTTTTAGAAACAGGATGATGTGAACGTCTCGTCTAATGTATGCATAGCCACGTTCCAACTTTCCATATGCCCAATATCCTCAATTTTTCGTTGCAGGACCCCACCAAAACTGATGCCGAGTGAACCAGATTGAGGTAAGTTTTACTGTGACTTTGCCTGATTTACAACAATCTGCCTTAAATCATACATTTTTAGAAACAGCATGATGTGAACGTCTGGATTAATGTATGCATAGCCACGTTCCAACTTTCCATGTGCCCAATATCCTCAATTTTTCGTTACAAGACCCCACCAAAACTGATGCCGAGTGAACCAGATTGAGGTAAGTTTTATTGTGACTTTGCCTGATTTCCAAAAATCTACATTAAATCATACATTTTTAGAAACAGCATGAAGACAACGTCTGGTTTAATGTATGCATAGCCACGTTCCAACTTTCCATGTGCCCAATATCCTCAATTTTTCGTTGCAGGAACCCACCGAATCTGAAGACGAGTGAACCACACTGAGGTATTTTTCATTTTGACACTGACTGATTTACAACAATCTGCCTTAAATCATACATTTTTAGAAACAGGATGAAGACCACGTTGGTTTAATGTATGCATAGCCACGTTCCAACTTTCCATGTGCCCAATATCCTCAATTTTTCGTTGCAGGACCCCACCGAATCTCAAGACGAGTGAACCACACTGAGGTATTTTTCACTGTGACACTGACTGATTTACAACAATCTGCCTTAAATCATACAATTTTAGAAACAGCATGATGTGAACGTCTGGTTTAATGTATGCATAGCCACGTTCCAACTTTCCGTGTGCCCAATATCCTCAATTTTTCGTTGCAGGACCCCACCGAATATGAAGACGAGTGAACCACACTGAGGTATTTTTCACTGTGACACTGACTGATTTACAACAATCTGCCTTAAATCATACATTTTTAGAAACAGCATGAAGACAACGTCTGGTTTAATGTATGCATAGCCACGTTCCAACTTTCCATGTGCCCAATATCCTCAATTTTTCGTTGCAGGACCCCACCGAATCTGAAGACGAGTGAACCACACTGAGGTATTTTTCACTTTGACACTGACTGATTTACAACAATCTGCCTTAAATCATACATTTTTAGAAACAGCATGATGTGAACGTCTCGTCTAATGTATGCATAGCCACGTTCCAACTTTCCATGTGCCCAATATCCTCAATTTTTCGTTGCAGGACCCCACCAAAACTGATGCCGAGTGAACCAGATTGAGGTAAGTTTTACTGTGACTTTGCCTGATTTACAACAATCAGCCTTAAATCATACATTTTTAGAAACAGCATGATGTGAACGTCTGGTTTAATGTATGCATAGCCACGTTCCAACTTTCCATGTGCCCAATATCCTCAATTTTTCGTTGCAGGACCCCACCGAATCTCAAGACGAGTGAACCACACTGAGGTATTTTTCACTGTGACACTGACTGATTTACAACAATCTGCCTTAAATCATAAAATTTTAGAAACAGCATGATGTGAACGTCTGGTTTAATGTATGCATAGCCACGTTCCAACTTTCCATGTGCTCAATATCCTCAATTTTTCGTTGCAGGACCCCACCGAATCTGAAGACGAGTGAACCACACTGAGGTATTTTTCACTTTGACACTGACTGATTTACAACAATCTGCCTTAAATCATACATTTTTAGAAACAGGATGAAGACAACGTTTGTTTAATGTATGCGTAGCCACGTTCCAACTTTCCATGTGCCCAATATCCTCAATTTTTCGTTGCAGGACCCCACCGAATCTCAAGACGAGTGTACCACACTGAGGTATTTTTCACTGTGACACTGACTGATTTACAACAATCTGCCTTAAATCATACATTTTCAGAAACAGCATGATGTGAACGTCTGGTTTAATGTATGCATAGCCACGTTCCAACTTTCCATGTCCCCAATATCCTCAATTTTTCGTTGCAGGACCCCACCAAAACTGATGCCGAGTGAACCAGATTGAGGTAAGTTTTACTGTGACTTTGCCTGATTTACAACAATCTGCCTTAAATCATACAATTTTAGAAAGAGCATGATGTGAACGTCTGGTTTAATGTATGCATAGCCACGTTCCAACTTTCCATGTGCCCAATATCCTCAATTTTTCGTTGCAGGACCCCACCAAATCTGATGCCGAGTGAACCAGATTGACGTAAGTTTTACTGTGACTTTGCCTGATTTCCAAAAATCTACATGAAATCATACATTTTTAGAAACAGCATGAAGACACCTTCTTGTTTAATGTATGCATAGCCACGTTCCAACTTTCCATGTGCCCAATATCCTCAATTTTTCGTTGCAGGAACCCACCGAATCTCATGACGAGTGAACCACACTGAGGTATTTTTCACTGTGACACTGACTGATTTCCAACAATCTGCCTTAAATCATACATTTTTAGAAACAGCATGAAGTGAACGTCTGATTTAATGTATGCATAGCCACGTTCCAGCTTTCCATGTGCCCAATATCCTCAATTTTTCGTTGCAGGACCCCACCGAATCTGAAGACGAGTGAACTACACTGAGGTATTTTTCACTGTGACAATGACTGATTTACAACAATCTGCCTTAAATCATACAATTTTAGAAACAGCATGATGTGAACGTCTGGTTTAATGTATGCATAGCCACGTTCCAACTTTCCATGTGCCCAATATCCTCAAATTTTCGTTGCAGGACCCCACCGAATCTGAAGACGAGTGAACCACACTGAGGTATTTTTCACTGTGACACTGACTGATTTACAACAATCTGCCTTAAATCATACATTTTCAGAAACAGCATGATGTGAACGTCTGGTTTAATGTATGCATAGCCACGTTCCAACTTTCCATGTGCCCAATATCCTCAATTTTTCGTTCCAGGACCCCACCAAAACTGATGCCGAGTGAACCAGATTGAGGGAAGTTTTACTATGACTTTACCTGATTTCCAAAAATCTACATTAAATCATACATTTTTAGAAACAGCATGAAGACAACGTCTGGTTTAATGTATGCATAGCCACGTTCCAACTTTTCATGTGCCCTATATCCTCAATTTTTCGTTGCAGGACCCCACCGAATCTGAAGACGAGTGACCCACACTGAGGTATTTTTCACTGTGACACTGACTGATTTACAACAATCTGCCTTAAATCATACATTTTCAGAAACAGCATGATGTGAACGTCTGGTTTAATGTATGCATAGCCCCGTTCCAACTTTCCATGTGCCCAATATCCTCAATTTTTTGTTGCAGGAACCCACCGAATCTGAAGACGAGTGAACCACACTGGGGTATTTTTCACTGTGACACTGACTGATTTACAACAATCTGCCTTAAATCATACATTTTCAGAAACCGCATGATGAGAACGTCTGGTTTAATGTATGCATAGCCACGTTCCAACTTTCCATGTGCCCAATATCCTCAGTTTTTCGTTGCAAGAACCCACCGAATCTGAAGACGAGTGAACCACACTGAGGTATTTTTCACTGTGACTTTGCCTGATTTCCAAAAATCTACATTAAATCATACATTTTTAGAAACAGCATGAAGACAATGTCTGGTTTATTGTATGCATAGCCACGTTCCAACTTTCCATGTGCCCAATATCCTCAATTTTTCGTTGCAGGACCTCACCGAATCTGAAGACGAGTGAACCAGATTAAGGTAAGTTTTACTGTGACGTTCACTGATTTCCAACAATCTACCTTAAAGGGACGTTCAGGCAAGTTTTCTCCCACAAAATGGTACCGATGTCGGCTACGCAATTCCGGTGATATGAGGCGAGGAAATGTTAATATTTATATTTCATTTTTTAAAATAAAAATAATGTTTAAACAGTGGGTAGTGTAGTAGATGTAAACTTCATTCACATGTTACATTCAGAAATATTATGTATAACGTTATTCTCATGAATGAATGAGGCTCAAACAGAGTCTCTTTGTAAACCACAGTCAAACACAAACTGAAGAAATAAATACTTGAGTTCTTGTCGATTTTCAGTTATCTCAAAGTACATTTTAAATGATTTTATTCAGTTAATCGTTAAGTCTTTTCGGGAGACTGCGGCACATAATGGCTACAGGCTACATCTGGGCTGTATGGCATATCCACCTTATGTGCGATACAACAATGTGTGGCGCCATAACGACCATTCCTGTTTCCCACTTCCGTCGCCGTTGTAGCAACTATTGGACTGGACTGCTAGCGACATAGTAGCCAACATGAGTTCAGGCTCTACTCGTTCGGTTGTTGGCTGCAGTAACAGCAGCAACAAGATCAGAGACTTTATAAAAGCAGAGTGCTACACACACATAGAGTAACCAGGAGAGAGTGCCTTTGTCAGCCACCGTACTCTCTACATATCATGCCAGCCAGTAGGCGTTCTGGAATGGCTTGCGGCGCTGAGGCTAAAATATCCTCCAAAGAAGGTGTACGTTTGCTCACATCACTTCGTAAATAAGCGACCAACGGATGAACACCCAAATCCCGAACTCTTTCTTGGTTATGAGAGACCTGTGCAGAAGAAGAGGCGGTGTGCTGGGCGTTGGGCTGGGGCCTGGCAAGCGTCTGACGGCCAGTCCTTGGGCGTTGCTGCTGGGTTTAGGCTGTGGGCATTGGGCTGGGGGTGAGGGTTGGGGTGTGGGGCTATGGTTGGGGTGTGGGGCTAGGTTTAGGTTTGGGCCACGGGCAGGCGCTGGGGGTGACTAACTGTGTGCTGGGCGTTGGGCTGGGGCCGGGCAAGCGTCTGACAGCCAGTCCTTGGGCGTTGCTGCTGGGTTTAGGCTGTGGGCATTGGGCTGGGGGTGAGGGTTGGGGTGTGGGGCTAGATTTAGGTTTGGGCCACGGGCAGGCGCTGGGGGTGACTAACTGTGTGCTGGGCGTTGGGCTGGGGCCGGGCAAGCGTCTGACGGCCAGTCCTTGGGCGTTGCTGCTGGGTTTAGGCTGTGGGCATTGGGCTGGGGGTGAGGGTTGGGGTGTGGGGCTATGGTTGGGGTGTGGGGCTAGGTTTAGGTTTGGGCCACGGGCAGGCGCTGGGGGTGACTAACTGTGTGCTGGGCGTTGGGCTGGGGCCGGGCAAGCGTCTGACGGCCAGTCCTTGGGCGTTGCTGCTGGGTTTAGGCTGTGGGCATTGGGCTGGGGGTGAGGGTTGGGGTGTGGGGCTATGGTTGGGGTGTGGGGCTAGGTTTAGGTTTGGGCCACGGGCAGGCGCTGGGGGTGACTAACTGTGTGCTGGGCATTGGGCTGGGGCCGGGCAAGCGTCTGACGGCCAGTCCTTGGGCGTTGCTGCTGGGTTTAGGCTGTGGGCATTGGGCTGGGGGTGAGGGTTGGGGTGTGGGGCTATGGTTGGGGTGTGGGGCTAGGTTTAGGTTTGGGCCACGGGCAGGCGCTGGAGGTGGCTAACTGTGTGCTGGGCGTTGGGCTGGGGCCAGGCAAGCGTCTGGCGGCCAGTCCTTGGGCGTTCCTGCTGGGTTTAGGCTGTGGGCATTGGGCTGGGGGTGAGGGTTGGGGTGTGGGGCTATGGTTGGGGTGTGGGGCTAGGTTTAGGTTTGGGCCACGGGCAGGCGCTGGAGGTGGATAACTGTGTGCTGGGCGTTGGGCTGGGGCCGGGCAAGCGTCTGACGGCCAGTCCTTGGGCGTTGCTGCTGGGTTTAGGCTGTGGGCATTGGGCTGGGGATGAGGGTTGGGGTGTGGGGCTATGGTTGGGGTGTGGGGCTAGGTTTAGGTTTGGGCCACCGGCAGGCGCTGGGGGTGACTAACTGTGTGCTGGGAGAAGGGCTGGGGCAGGGGCAGTGTCTGGCAGTTAGTCCTTGGGTGCACGGGCCAAGGGTTAGGTTTGGGGCATGGGCAGGGACTGGCGGGGGTTAATCGTGTGCTGGGAGAAGGGCTGGGGCAGGGGCAGTGTCTGGCAGTCAGTCCTTGGGTGCACGGGCCAAGGGTTAGGTTTGGGGCATGGGCAGGGGCTGGCGGGGGTTAATCGTGTGCTTGGAGTAGGGCTGGGGCAGGGGCAGTGTCTGGCGGTCAGTCCCTGGCCTCTGGGGCCAAGCCTGGTGTTTGCAGTACCGGGCAGTACCAGGCCCCCTGGGGCTGGCGGTGGTGAATTGTGCCAGTGTCTGGCATTCTCCTTTCCATAGTACGTGGTATAGTTACCACAAAATGAGGGGTACATGTGCTCTCCCAGAAATTTATCAGGATTGGTGGATGCTTTGGATGGAACCTTTTTAGCAGAGCTGGCTGTTAATCTCAATTTTCTTGCACTGTGCCACAGTTCTGAAGCACTCTGCTGTCTTGTCTCCAACTCCAACCTAGCCGCCTGTGTGTTGTTCACCTGCACAAACAACTCACAGAAGGCTTTGCATGGCTCACATAGAATGTCAGGACAGTTGTGAGTCTGATGCGGTCCTACTAACCGGACATCAACTGCAGTGTTTGCAAGATTGGGTTGGGCAACAGGATTAATGCTGTAGCACTTGCCCAACAGACAGTTCTTTAGTAGGAACAGTGGTTGTGCTGGATCACTATCAACAAGCTCTTTAAACTCAGAAAGAGACAGATATCGTGAGGTGGGAGGTAGAGGGGGTGCTTGCAAGATACTTTCGTGAAATTCGCTCCTGCCCTGTGGTGGCTGAATCTGATGTCTTGGAGTGGTTTTAGCTCAAGATTTCTGACTGTCCCTTCATTCCAACTGCGCTGTGCATCAGTACAAGCAAGCCCTGTTTTTCCAGTGATAACTGCATTCTCAATCTGTAATAACAACACAGCAAGGGAACCTATTTTGATGGCCAATGGATCATCTTATTCAGCACCTCAGAGCGGTATTCCGGAAAACACCATGCAGAATGACTCAATTATGAAAATTTTATTTTGTAATTCGTACAGGGAAAATATATAGAACAACAATATATCCATACCTTCCACAGAACAACTGCTGCATGACTGCACGATCTCCCTAAACCGGCAATACAGGAGCATCCTAATGTCTCCACTACTCCGCTTTGTTGTATCGTAGCCCAAGCGCTATATTTAGCCTTGGGTAGCCCATGTGTGTGTACCAAAACACGCCCCACTTTATTGCTGTGAAAATAACTGTATGCCTCAGAACTTCTCAGAAGTTCTTCACCATCAACACCCTCTGACAGGACAAGTAGTTGATGATATCAACATGGCTGACTGCTGGCAATAGCCTCATATCATCCACCC
>PYXC01001171.1:0-16766 GCA_015244755.2 Tenualosa ilisha
TTACAGTAACTTAAAAACATAATTGTGTATATTCAATAACATTCATTAGAACAGACAGTTAAGTCTCAATGAAAATTAAAATTAATGAGAATTTTTTTCAATTTATCAGTCTAGGATTGGATGTACCTTTTACTTAAACCCAGTGGAGTTCTCTGAAACTATTCTGACGGGTCTTATATAAGTATGTTTGCTTGTTCAGCTATCAGAATATGTAAACATACAGGATGAAACAGGATCTTGGTTGTCTGGTATCATGCTTGCCTTCATGCTTAGATGATACCTGTTTGCCGATACACAACTTATATGTCATATTATGTGCTGCTAGGCGATACATCTATGTTAGCATATACACAGTGAATTACAGACAGAAGTCTGTATCAAAATATTTTTATACGTTTTTAGGAGCTTACAGGCAAAAGTGTATTTGTTTCGGCATGTGCTGTCCCTAAAAAACATTGAAATGTTTTAAATCAGACTTCATCTAAATTAATCTTGTAATTAATCTGTATAAGCCCTTGCTGGCTAGACTGGACAGTTTGAAAACTGTTTGGTCATTAATATGTTAATTAAGTCTGCACCTAGACTGAATCAACTGCACTGTTTTAAAGTTAAACCTACCTCTAAGATGATGTGACCCCACCCTTTCTGCCCTCTGGGGAACTTGGAGCAATTTGTTTTGTTTTCTTAGCTAATATTAGCATCAAATGTTGTACAGTTACACCTTTGTTTATCTTTCGTTAAACAAATCAAGCCCAATAAAAACCATGTGATGTGCATCAATATTCTGTTTAAGTATATGATGTACTCTTAAACTCAACGCTTGGGATGAGAGTTTGTGGTATAACTGTTTTGTTTATTGTTTGTTTTTTCAGTAAAGCCCACTGGCAACTTCATTCAGAAGTCAGTCAGCTTTTTCTCCACATCCTCATTATATTATATTATACTATTGATTGATGAAATTGGGTCAATCAAGTGCTGCCCAGTGAGTGTGACTTTGCAAAATGGCTTTGCAAAATCTTGTTAGTCTTCTTTCCTCAAGGCCCACTCCAAGCTGTACAAATCTCCACCTTCACAGCACCCTCAGGCAGGTAACAGGAGATTTGTTTGCAAAAGGTGGCTTTTAAAATGAATGCAGAGTTTAAAGAACACTATTCATCTTTTCAAAATGATGTAGATTATTGCTTTGGGCCAGTCTTCCCTAGAGTAACTTATGGTTAAGTGTCTTGGAAAATATACTGTACCGTTACCGTGGCGCAAAACCATGGGAAACTGTACCATTGCATAGCTAATAGCAATATAGATATACAGTAGTTATATTGCATTCTGTTAAGTGATGGTCCCTATATTTCAAGATGACAATGGAAGCAATGTGTATACAGTTTCTGATGATTATTTATACCAGATGACAAAGTTCAGGGATATTTTCATATAATGGTAATTTGGGCCATGTACATTACTTTAAAGTGTGTTTTTGAGAGCTCCTTTCATCCTCCTTTCAAGTGCAGCCAAATTTGTGACTTATTTCGTCAACAGATATATGTAACGCCTGCTATTTCACTCTTTTCATACTATGCAACGTGGAAGCTGCACGCAGGGTTTTTCTTTTTTTCTTTTTTTTAATGTCAGAAAAATGCTAATTTTGTACAATGTGCCCTCTATTAAGCTTCACATGAGAGATACGGCTTGGCATGCGGCGAAAATGGATTCAGCACAAAAAATACATTTAGAAAAGTTTGTCTGCCAACTTTTACTCAAAAATGCCAGAGGGTGTCACATTTGGTCAGTGGTTGTCAAAATTTTTCTGTCATTCCCCGCTTTGGAAGGGGGAGAATTTTCACACCCCACCTGTCAAAATAGGTCCAGTTTTACATTACTTGATGTTTTGCTGTACCTAGGTCTTGTTTTTATGATTAATTTCTCTTTCACAATGAAGCATAAGAAAGGATAGGAAGCATGTGAGTATAAATATACTCATATCTGAGTTCAGAGACAGATATTTCACCGAGATGAATAGGTACGAGATTGGCGCAGAGCTGTATTACTGGTAATATTGCTATTTTTGTGTCATTTCAAAGCTATATTTTTCTTGAACCATTAACAGCATCACAGCAACTAGTGAGTAACGCCACTGGAAAGCTCTGGTTGTGCAGCTGGTATCTGTGTGATGAAAACTCAAAGAATAGTCTGACAGAGAAGAGTAGGTGTGAATTTAGGGCGAATTTGTTTAGTCTTGCGTCCCACTCCTTTATGTGTCCACACCACACTGGTGGGGCACGCAGAGAGTTTGAGAAGCACTCCTTTAGGGTGACATAGTTTATACTGTTTGGACATCAAACTGCCAACCCTTCAGTTTTCAAGCCTGAAGCCCTAACCAGTACCAGCTGCCGCTGCTCCCTTATCTTATTAAATAGGTCCTATTTATATACATCCTGTTTATATATATAAATAGGTCCATTTGTATACTCACTGCAAAATTTTATGTGTGATGAATTTGACAATTTGGCACCTTTTAGATATGAAAACAGTATTGTGATCAAAGAAGAAGTGAACTTAAATGAAATTTCAAATTACAAATTCAATGTTATCATTCAGAAATGTAAACTAGAGATCCTAAGGATGACAAAAATTTTTAAATCTCATTTTTTAAGGGGTTAAGCTGTCATTATATTAGTCATTATATTTTATTACCATCATACAGATAGGCAGCTGTGAAGTACATGTTCTTTGTGGTGGAAACTGCACTGTACAAAATATTAAAACTAGAAGACAAATTGCTATGCATTACTATATCTTTATTATAGAGACAAACAGTACAAGACAACCTATAAACTCTACTTTTAATTTGTATACACTGTATGCTGGTTGAAGGAGATTGAAATGGCTGATTTTCATGTTTTGATTTTTGTGTCGATTTCCACTGGTATCTCTTTAGCATCCTCTTCTGTGACTCTGCACATTGTCTTCTGATCTCTGTTAAAGTGAAACAACAATTGGACAATATTATTATTACCATAAAGAAATTTTGTCTATGTTTTAATTCTTTAATTCTTTTAATTCCTGATTGGATAATTCTGCACATAACTAGGAGTGGAGATATCCCGCATTGTACTACAGTAAGGTCCCGTCAAACTACTTATCAATTTGTGATTGGATGAGACGCATTCTATGCGTTCCTAGCCGTAGGTATATCCCATGCTATACCATGGGTGACTCTTCATCATCACATTTGACAGTTCTCTATAGAAAATGTCTTGAATCAAATAGAGTGTAGATCAGTGGAAAATGTTGGGTGGCGGATTTCACCACTACTCAAAGCATACAGAATACCACATAGCTTTTTGATATTCACTAAACTGACTGAAGGAAATAACACCACTTACAACAGTTCAGTGTTTGCAGCCACTGTTTGGAAACCTCAGCACCATTAAGCTGGCAGATTTTGGAATAATTGGCCATGATCTTGCACAGCATCTCTTTGTCTCCTTCATGGATACACATGTTGTAAAGGCAATCTGCCAAAAGCTTTTCTGATGGGACCTTGGCATTACAGGCGGCAAATGCACCATTCTTCTCTCCGATCTCACCACAGTACTTCTTCTCTTTATATAGAGACTCGTCCTCTGCTGTACAGTTTGGACACTGGTCTTGGCAGGAGTGTAAGCAGGAGCTGTTAGCCTCAGGAAAGCTCCAGGCTTTCACCCAATTCTCAAGGCTGGCGATGGTGGTGCCATCAGGCATGGAGAAATCATCAGCCTCATTGCCGTTGTAGGTTCCACACATGCCCTCCAGGTTCTTATAGTAGCTACTAGGCACAGTGACGTATAATGTCTCCCCCCAGTCGAAGATGATCTCCACTCCAAAGTTGGTTTTCAAAAAACCCTTGTAGGACTCCTGGGTAATTCTGATCCTCCCTGACTTGAGTGTAACAGGGAGCTTAGAAGTGGTGCCATCAACCTGAAAAAAACATGATCAACAGATACACTCAGCTTAAATATATTCTAATTCTGTCAGTGGCAAGCAAGACAAGCCAACTGATGCCAAAATAATAGAATGTTACTGAAGGTGAAGTTCTTATGCAACATTCTTTCCCATTACAATTTGTGATTTGCTTTAGTCCTGTAAGTTACTACCCCCTATGATCACTGCCTACAATTGCAGATGCAAGATGGCTCAAGGAAAGCTTTTTAGCATTTGCTCATGTCCAATATACATGTCATATTTGCGTGTGTCTATGTCAGTGTCTGGCTGACAAAAGCTATGGCTGGTTAACAGGAATAGATCAAATGAGTCTGTACCTCCATTCTGTTCAAATGAAATATGGATTGACGCACAATGTTTCTTCTGAGACTGTTAATGTGGTTAGCTACCTAATTGGCACAGCATGAATTAGTTACATTGTTGCAGTGTTGTCAAACCGATTCCTCGTGTTTATGGATGACTACTCAAAGCACAGGAGAGAGAGAGGATGTCCTCACACCACTGCATGTCACTTAATTATTCGTTAATATATTATCTTATACTGTTGATAATTCGGCGCTGTTGGGAAATGCATTAAAGGACAGAATATAGAGAAACAGAAAATAAGATCGGAATGAAATGTTACAGACCAGCACTTTGCCTGGATCACCGTAGACAACAACGATCTTGACATCTTCCATGTTGATTGTTACAGTTTTTAAGTAGGCACCTCTTTGCTTACTTTCCATCTCAGTTTTGATCACAATGCTGAAAGGAGTCAATGTCTCATCAGAACCTGTTGTCTGAACCAGGGTATATGTGCAAGAGCCCTGGTAAGAGAAAAGCTTGCCATCGAAGCTTTTATAGTGTGGGTCCCCCATGGCCCAACAGGTAGCATTAGATTCTGCCACACACTGGACACTGGAACCGTTCTTGACACACTTCTCTTTTTCCCTGCAGTTCTTCGCCACACAGGGGTCTGTACCAGACATGTTAAATTGAAAAGTTCATTTTTTTGCATGGAACTAGTGGAACTTCCTGACAATTCTTTAACACACGAAGTGGAAGGGAATATCAAGGCTTTGGACTCACCTTCTTCATGACAGTTCCTTACTTCTTCCCTGATTTCACAAACTTGTTCCTCTGGGCACTCAGTGTTCTCACATGAAAACACGCCATCTACACAGGAGCACTTCTGTGTGCAGTCTTCATTTATCACGGTCTCTCCAGACTGCAGGACAACACACATGTAGAGATATGAGTCTGTTTTAAGGCTGAGACATTGATCCTCATCACAACTGTGCGGCATATTGATTTGGAAAATCCAGGTTTGACATGAATGGCAAAATAAGCTAGCTGGTATCTAGTACTGATTTTCAACAGAATTACTGTAGCTGTGTGTTCACACCAAGAGAAACAATAGCTGTAAAATCACCATTAGTAATTCACTTTCTATTGACCACAGCGATTTGAGTAACAAAAGCGACAAGCAACAAAACTTTAGAAAAAAAACGTTTAGAGAGTTAAAAACTTCATGCAAATTAGCTACGATGTGCTTCGGCTGTAAATGATATGGCAGTGGTCATGTCATGAGCGGTTAGAGCGACATTAGCAAACAATTTAGGGATATTTATGAGCGTCTTTAGCGATTTTACAGCTTTAGTAGCTCTTGGTGTGAGCGTACAGTAGCTAATGCTGTCTTTGAATTCTTCAGCGCCTGTCTCTTTGACACATTCACATGCAGGCACACACACAGACATTCACCTTGTAATAGCGTCCATCAACCACACAGCCACATTTGCCGAGTGGCTTACATTCCCCACCATCAAACGCAAAACCATCCTCACACTCACATCCCTCGTGGCAATGTGAGCACTTTTGAGGCGTGGTGAGACTGGCACAGGTAGTGGAACAGGTATCAGCACAGAGCTCGTACTGACTGTTCTTCGGGCACTGCATAGCTATAGGGCAGAGAGAAAATTGAAACAAAGAAAAATGTTTTGAGTGGGTTTAGCCGGCTTCACAGTAGATGAAGGGGAATTCAGTCTACCAATAACCTTTCAAGACTTCAACATTATAGGGGGAAAGGGGCTCCATGTTCCATTACCAGCAACAAACATTGACTGTGATGTCTCCTTAAACATTTTTACATTTGAAATCATTTATTGTGATCAGAAATGTATAAACCATTCATAACACATATACAGTATATTGCATGAGGAACACTTACGACAGAATGTTTCATTTCGCCATTTGTAAACTGAAGCCCCAGACTCCTGGCAGACAGCGACGTAGTTCTGCAAGTGTTGGCAGAGGACATCTTTACTCCCCCCTTGCTCTGAAACATCTTTTGTACATTTCTCAAAGTGCTCCTGTGGTGGCACAGTGGTGTGGCATTTTGAAAATGGCCCCTTTTTGTCTTTCAGGATGTCGCACAACTTCTGCTTTCCTGGCGGTGGAGTGGGACACTGAGACCCACAAGCTGTCTGACATGTTACACCCGTCTGATTTATGACCCAGCCCTCAGCAAAGGTTACTGCTGAGGAGGCCTGGCCACCTCCAGGTAAAGTGAAATCATCAGCTGGGTTACCGTTGTAGTTGCCACAGAGGCCTGACAGAATGCCTTTGTAAGAGGATGGTATTTCCACTCTGACAGTGGAGATGGTGTCATAGGTCACCTCCAAGCCAAAGTTAGTCTGCAGAATGATGAAGAGTCCACTCTGATAGACCTGTATATTTCCATCCTCCAGTTGGAGAGGGAGATTCACTCGGATGTCATCCAGCTGCCAGAGGAGATGGAGAGAAATTACAAGGCAAGGAAAGGAGGGGCCTACAATATTGCAAACCTCTGGTCACCGTTAGGTCAAAATTAAATGAGGCATATGGGTATGGAAATGAAATGGTCATAGGGACTTGAGAGAAATTAACCTACATCTGTATCTAATTCTACCATAATAAAATAACCAGGTAAGTTGTTTCATGAACCAAGTAAGGAAATGTAGGACAGACCACAGCTAGAAATGGAAGTATTCAGAAGATATACAATTACTGTAATTTCCCAATTTCTTCCAGGAAGCATGGCGATGTTGTAGTCTTTAACTTCAACTTTGACACTACGCGTAACCATTGGATCATTGGGTGCAGATTCTTCATGGACTACCACACTGAAGGGAACCTTCTCACCATTAAACCCTGCTGTTGTATCCACACTCACAACGTCCCTTACACTGGTCTTCAAGGAAGAACACCTGCCCTTGCTGGTAGTACTGGCCCTCGTGCACACAACCACACTCCTCCTCTGGCACACACTCTCCGTCACTCAGCATGAAACCATCATCACACTCATAGCCTTCACTGCAGGGGGTGTATTCATAGCTCTCAGGCTCCTCAATTCCATGACACATTGGAGAGCAGCTAGACGGGCACACATCATAGTGGCTGTTTGCTTTGCAATCCAGAGCGGCCAAAAAAAACAAAACATTGACATTGATTGAAAAGAGGCTACAGACTATGAAAATTGCTTTCAATCACCTCTGAGATTGCTTGGATTGCTTTAAATTATCTCTGATTGTGTTATAAATACACATAATCATCATGTTTGAAGCAGTATAGCATCATGTGGAGTGATTCATTGCAGAGTGCAGAAGAGTGGCCCTGATACATGCACATGTCATAAACACAGTCATTATAGTACTGCTCTGGATTCACCTTGCTGTGACAATCCTTGAAGGGACCAGTCTTGTCTGTGAGGATGCTGCAGTGTTTCTGGTATGGCTTATTCTGTTTTGAGTTGATGTCACACTCAGGGCAGGACTTGCCTTCACACGTATCTTTGCACCGAGGGTCATCCTTCACTTTCCAGCTTGTACCAAACTCTGTTGGATTTTTGGCAGGAGTTTTGTTTGGTGTGAGCATGTCATCCTTCCCATTGCCATTGCAGTTTCCACACAGGCCACCTAGCACTCCACTGTAGGTGTTTTTTCACTTAGAATTCACAAACACCAAAAAGTCTGTTTTCATTTGTGTTACAGCTTAGTGTGTATGACAGAGATCAAACCCCCATTGTTCTTCACCAAATTCATGATGGCGGTTATAGATTAGTTACAGTTTCCATGTTGACAAGTGGAAGAACTTACCATCACTCTGCCAGGACTGTCGCTGCTCAAAACAATGGTGTATCCATACACTTTAATCAAGGCTGTCTTGGTGAACGACACTGCCTTGTTTCGACCTCTGTTCTCATTTTGGACATGTACCTCGAATGGTTCCAGAGTTGGATCAGTAGTGTCGATCAGTTTGGGCAGGTAGTATGTGCAAGTTCCCTGGAAGTCAAATTTCTTCCCATCAAACGAGCGGTAGTGTGGGTCACCGGAGCCACGGCATGTACCATAAGAGAGTGGATAGGTATAGACGTGGATAGCAGTCTCTCACGCCGTTCTTCAGAGAACACACTTCAGAACTCTTGCAGTTGGTAGCAGTGCATTCTTTTGTGCACGTGTTATCAGCCCAAAATGTTTGTCCTGGAGGGTAATAACGTCCTTCACTGGTGCAGCCACAAGAGGTCACTGGCACACACGTGTCACCACTGAGTACAAAGCCCTTGTTGCATTGGCAGCCCTCTACACAGGCCAACTTGCAGGAGCATGCTGGCCCACATGCTTCATAGTGACTATTTGCTGGACAGTCCATTGCATTTTCGAAACAAGAATTTCAGAATATAACAGAAAGCCAGATTTGGCAATGTATTCTACAAGTACAATGTGTTTTGATAATGTCATTGGTCAGATAGGATATTCTTTACTCTTTAATTAGCTAAAAAAATAAGAACATGGAAACTAATAATTCGGTTATGGTTTCATAGTTTTGATACACTTATGACAATTAGCAACAGTTCTCCAGCCAGCAATCTTGAGGCCCTCCTCGATGCAGGAATCCACATAATTTTCTATGTTGTCACACAGGAATCTTGTGATGCCTTTATTGATGCAGGTGTCATACACACAGTTGTTGAAGTACATATCAGGATCGACTTTGCTAATGCATTTGGCAAATACACCTTTGGGGTCAGTGATGAGGCCACAGTACTTTGCCCCACTATATTTCTGTTTCTGAGTTGCTGAGCAACTGGGGCATTTCCCACGACAGTCATCATGACAGAACAAGTCACCATCCTTCACTTTCCGGCTTTTTGCAAACTCCAGGGCTGAGGAGAGTTGACTTCCAGAGCGATCGGTCCATTCATCCTTGCGGTCTCCGTTGTAATTTCCACACAGCCCTCCCAGTGTATGAAGTAGCTGCTTGGTGCTGTGATGCGCAGCATCATATTCCAGACAGTATCTGTCGTCAGAATGGCATTCCTGCCTCTGTGAACCACCTGGAGCTTTGACCCTGCCAGACTAACAGGTAGGTAAACTATCTCGCCATCCACCTGGTGAAGAAGTAGTGTTTTTTTGAAAAATCAACATCCACATGTCTAAAATTGCCTAGATTATTTTTATTCACCTATAATTTTGCATCATTTTACATGCAGAAACAAGTCTGCAGTATAGTAAATAGTCGATTGTATCCTTGCCTTGAACTAAAGTTAAGACAGGAAAATGTCAAAAATTGACAGCAATCACTGACTATTTTTCAGATAGACGCTGGTTAGTTGACCAGCAAGCAGTGGATGAGAAAAGTGTCAGAAAATCCACTATGGAAACCACTTATAACACGGTATGAAATGTTTAGGGGATTGGTGCACAATCAGCCAGCAATTTGTATCTGACAAAATGAGTTACCTCAACTCTGCCCCTTTTTTGGCTGATGACCACAAGGCCTGCCTCTGCTTTTAGAACCTCTGCCATGGTGTAGGTGCAGGTGCTTTGGAAGTCGTAGCGTCTCCTATCAAAGTTTCTGTAATGGGGGTCGCCAAGAGCCGAGCAGGTCTCCTCTGACATGTGAACTCAGGCACCTGCCTTGCATTCTTCCTTCTCCAAACACACGACGCCATCACAAGGGTCAGGAGCAGGAGTTGGTTCTGATGCTAAAAAGTAATGTGTTGTAAAAGAAAATGTGAACCACAGTGACCACAAGGTATCTGCCACGAAATGGAAATGATTAAACCAGAAACAATTACAGAAACAATTTCAATGCACAATCAAAGGTATTTCACAGTTTACACTTTAACTAATATTATGTTTGATGCCTTCACATTTTAAGTGTTATTGAAGTTAAATACCTACCTGAGGCCCAGTTGTACCATAACCATGCCTTTCTTTGCCACCAAAGACATAAATACCTACCTGAGGCCCACTTGTACCATAACCATGCCTTTCTTTGCCACCAAAGACATAAACTGCCATGAGGGTTTCTCCAGAAATGGTCACAGGATGTCCAGCACTTCCAAGGTCCTTCATGGCCCACACAAACTGCCAGGTCTCCAGTTGGTCACATCACTGATGGTGTTTGAGCCCTCAGCCTCAGAGACGATGACAGCTGTGTTTTCACAGGATTCTTGTGGGTACAGTGTCCATTAATTTGACATTTCAGAGGTAGGAAGGATGTTTGTCAGGAACTCATCATGTGGTAAGTTGCTTCCAAAGTACATTACCATGACCTTCTTTTTACTTCTTATAATGGCAGATTGATCTTTTCCGATAGGGATGTCCAGGCTATGACCAGCATGAAGTTTGTGGACTTTTCCAGAAAATGTAACAGTTGTGTCATCATCAGCTGCAACAACATAGGCATGATCTTTGACTTCTGTTCAACTGAATAGAAATGACTCATATCTTACTACCTTCTTAAGCATAGATGGAACCAAGTAGTGATCAGAAAGCCTTTCCACTGGGATTAGCTGCTCATATTCGTGTTCACATTTGTCATAGATGACAGCACACTAGTCTCCAACCAAAACAGCCAGAGGAAATGCAGATGTGATCCTAGTGCCAGTGAATGACATACGGCTCATATGCTGGTAAACTTCATAAGGCTTCAACCTGAGGGTTTTTTTCTTTCCATAATTCCAGTTGTCCCCATTGACCGTTATATTACCAGGAAGCAGGATTTCCACTGTGTTGTCTTTGTCACCATTTACAAGACCAACAAGTGCAAACTGATATTTTGGTTCTGGTGTGAACACTACATACTTCCTGCCCAGGCTGGATGTTGGGAGAATCACAGCACTGTCTCCCGTGCATATTTTATATTTGCTGTCACCACTGTGATGTCATTGTCAGAGGATGTTGGCAAATTGACCTGTTTTGTGATCCCTGCAGGCACTTTTACTGTCTTTGTCAAAAAATTAGACCATATATTCACTATGGCTGATTTTTCACGGGCAGTTATGGCAAGCTCAAGTTTTCCTTTATGATTTTCATTGTAGTTGGTTAAGAAACTGGTCAGAAATTGCTGATCAACAGGACACCCACTTACTGCTGAAACCAGATAAGATGGAAAATATTAGGTGATTTTTCTGCTTGGTGAAAAGTTATGTTAAAACAAAGGCGTGCCCTTTGAAAGGCCAGACTTTTGGTGAATGCCTGCTCTTGGGCTCTCTCATTATGGTTTGTTTTGTCTTTCATTTCTTTTCATATATTTATGCTTCACTACACTAACACTGCATGCCCACAGTGCGTGAAGGGATTATCTGGAGTGAATCAACCCATAGCCCTGTTGTTTCACATTGCTGAGTGCTGTTGGTAGGTATGAGAATGACAGAATTTGGTGAAACATAGACCAAATAGACAAATGCCTCTGTTGTGGAAGACGACGGCAGGACTGGAAGCAGTGCCTAGGTGTACCATGACCTTAGTGCTCATTTTGGCAAAGTGGAAGCGGCATCCCTCCTAATTGCAGTTATGACTGTGCTATTGACCTCTTCCCAGGTACTGTGCCTCCCCGTGAAAGGCTATACTCCTTGTCCATCCCAGAGACTGAAGCCATGGATGCTTACATACAGGAAGCCCTCCAAAATGGACTCATTCACCTGCAGCTTCGGGATTTGTTTTTTGTGGGCAAGAAAGATGGTGGGTTCTGCCATGCCATGGGCCCTATCATGCCGCGGCGCACTGTGCATTCGCGACATGCGCATGGTGTCATTACTATTCTGTGCCAGCGCATCGTTAATTTTTTCCGGCAAAAAATCACGTTGTCTAGATAGCAGATGACACTGCTGAGGATATTTATGCGCGATCCCGACCAATTGTTTGGTCGGTCGCCATGTGTCACACTTGATGTGTCTTTGCAGTGTTCAGGATCTACTCTAGTGATCTACTCTGTCCTGTCTACATATAGGGGGTACCCGCTATAAAATCATCCATTTCGCACTTATATTTCTGTTTTGTCCATAAACTAGTAACAAACATTTACTCACATTTACTGTTCCATCCAAACGTCCCATAGCGGAAACGCGCTCCGCGCTGGGACTATGCTTTTAGCCCCCTCCCTCGGGGAAGGAGCTCTGCATTCGCTGCACAGGGGTGTTTGTTGCCGCCATTCATCCGTTGTATGTTTATGGGGTGTTGTTGAATAATATTTGGGGATTAATATTTAGGTGTTTTGAATTATATTTTGTCATTGTCATTTTGTATATTTTTTTCTAAATGTTTTTCTTTAAGTTTTGTTTATGTTCATTTGTGAAAAGAGCTTCCCTTTTGGTAGTTCAGCCTGTTACCCAATTTGAGGCAATTAGGACTTGATGGGTGGGTGTATTTTGTCAGGGCAGCTCAGTTGGTCGGGGTGTTTTGAGGAGGAAGGTTGTCTCTGTTGTGAGGTATTTGGTGAATGGCATTGTTGTGAGTGCTAGTTAAAGTACCTTTTTTGCCTTTAGTGAGTGCTTTTTTTATTGTATTTGACCTGGAAAGGCCAATAAATATTCTTGTCTACTGTTACACCTGCAGCTACCTCTCCTGCGTATTACTCCCATCTGTATCTCCAAGCCCACATCCCATCTAGTGGGTGGGCCGCAGCGGTCTTCCACAAGGTCATTAACTAGACTTTCCCCAACTCCTAATTACTGCTTATTCATAGTAATTAAGATAGTTGTTGCATATTAATTTTGATCTCAATATGCTTTGATCAGAAAGGGGATTTTAAGGTGGTAATACAAGGAACAGTTATTCTGAATCAAAAAGACATAATTAGGACTTATTTGGACACTATTAGGTACTTGTAGTTTTTGGTTTTGTTCCAATGAATAGGCCATCTTTTCAAAATATTATTGTTTGTTTTTTTCATGATTGCTAAGTTCTTCAAAGCAGTCAAATGCCATGCCAGCAATAATGTTGAAGTTGGGGGAAGCAGAGTGTCAAGGCAAATTAGCTCCGGTGTCTTCTTCTCCCCAATCTGTAAGGATGCACCTACATTTTGCATCCCCTAACTGCATATGACCAACTGAATGTCTTAACCTTATCAGCTAACCAGAATATGACAAATGTCACAGCCAGCAAAAGTCCTTACAACATTCTGCCACATGATGGAGCTGTTCAGCCACAATTAAAATGAGATTCTCTCCAATGGTCTTGGCTCCTCCCTGAACCCCTTTGGTTAGTCATTTCTAACACACAGATCATGTGTTCTGTCTTCCAGAGTTTCCTAATTAACCCAGACACTCCATTCCTTTTCAATTAGACCAGAGCATCCATATATTTTCAAAGACTGTTGATGTACAGAGAACATCAAATATAATGTGTTGAACATGTTGTGGCATGGAACCCAGTGATACCAAGAACTCCATTATGTTAAACTTTTACATGTTTAAACTGGGTTAAAAGATCCACCAGAATCAAGCTGAACACTTTCTTCATGTGACAATGAGACCTCAGCCTTGTCTCCTGCAGGTGTCTTGCCTTACTTATCTCCTACTACAATGGCGGTCTATACTTTTCTTGCTCTTCCAGACTAATAAGGCCATTTATCCAATAGTGGTCTGTATTTTAGCTGACTTGGTAAGAACTTGTCTGTATTCTCAGGATTTCTAAGGGACCCCTCTTTCTATTTGACTTTGCCCTGCTGTTTTCTAGTTTTGTGAAAGAAAGGCTGCCTCATACATCTGTGCACATAGTTTCAGGACAGTATTTCGATATTCTCACAACATTATAGAAAGATAGGCCTAATGTTCCTACTAAGATCATAATTCATACACAACAACTAACTTTCTAACAATTAATAAACAGGAATTAGGAGTTTATATTGGAAATTCTTAGTTAATGGTCTTTTATAGGTAGAATAAGGTCATGTAGAATAAAGTATTAATAAGTGATTTGTAATGACTAACAAATGACTAACATGTTCGGGGGAACAAACGGGTATCTTGTCCTGGGCCCAGAAAGGCCGGGGGGGACTCAAAATATGCCTATTTGTGGAAGAAATGCATAACATTTGCGTGAAAGAAATGATTTGTAGTTGTTTTTACCCTTTATTGTTCTTAAATAGGGAACAAGAACCCCCGCCACCACCAACCACCCCCCATGCCTCTGAACTTGGGGTGTGGGCTGTCCTCTCTCAAAGGGCCCTCCACGATCAGAAGATGCACCCTTGTGTCTTCTTCTCACATTGGCTCACCCTAGCAGAAAGCCGCTATGATGTGGGGAATCTATCGAGAGCTTCTGATAGTTAAACTGGCTCTAGAAGACTGGCTTGGCTGGAGGGGCCCAGCACCCAGTAATGGTCTGGACTGGTCACAAGAACCTCAAGTACATTGGGGAGGCCCGCCAACTTAACCCTCGGTCTAGCCCCGTCTCTTTTCACACACTTCAGTCTCACCCTTTCATCCTGCCCTGGCTCTGACACCCTCTCTCGACAGTTTGCCCCGAACTGCTAGTATAGTGCTTTGTGATTACGCTTTCTCTTCTGTGGTCCTATTTGATGTTAAACTGAGGCTGTACTTCTGAATCCCGAGTTATTATTCATAATACTATAAGTCTTTTGATTTAGAGTTCCCAATCTATTAAAATCTTGAACTGCGACTGTGCTCCTCCTTCCCACCTGATGGCACCTATTTTCAAAAGATTAACAGGGCCACTAAAGTGATAGTTTCCCTTTATCCTGCATTGATGAGTTGGATCATGCAAATTACAGCAAGGGCATGGGACATCTCTTTTTTATTACATTGTTTGGCCTGTATTCCTGTTTCTATCTCACAATATCTGGTTTAGATGGATGTGCAGTCTTTACAATCTGGTCCTTTTTAGTGATACGTGGATTTTGCACTTTTCAAAGACTCAAGTCATTGTTTGATTGCTTGACCGAGGCATAGCTTATGGTGAATCTGTGTTTGCCCGGTGCCAGTCATTCTAACCAAGCTCCATTAGGTCACATGTTCCACAGTTTTTAGAACAGGTAAGGGGAGTTAAGCACAACATGAAGCAGGCTGGAATTATCCTTTTGGAAATTTATGGGGAAAAAAACTAATTTGGCCTTTTTTTAGTTCGGAATGGGATTAGAAGATATTGATCAAGAAATCAAAAGTCCTAACAGGCACTATTTGCAGACATGTCAATCCAATATTTATAGTTTCTGCAATGCATGCTGTCTTGCCACAGAGTCTTGTAGCACAATTTCTGAAACCATCAACACTATCTAGCTAATTCACTTATCAAGTTTTCCCAACTGAAAATACATTTACTGTTTTACATTTAGTTTGCAATTTTGTAACAGTGTAATAAAAGGGCCCAATATTAGCACGCTTTCTGCAACCAGTTCCAGTTACGATTCAATAGCATAGTTCTAGAAAAAACTACTATTCCACCAGCTGTCATCCTACACTGATACAATGTTAAAACACTTATATAATTAGTTCACCTACCATTTAATCTGGATTAATATAGTACAATCTTGGGGGAAGCACATTGTAGGTAATAACTGGAGAAGGGAAAGGGGATGAGAAGGAAGAGAACCAGGATGTAAAGACATGGAGACAAGGACTGGACGGATGAAAGATGAAAGATGAAATCTTACAGATCGCTCTAAAGAAAACAAGATTCAACATATTTTTCAGTTCTTTTGTCACCTTTCCCTCCCTTATCCGTAGTGAAACAAACATCTAGACTTTTAGACATTCCTGACATTACCAGACAAAGCTCTGTGCTGAAAACTGATATGCCTGCACACAGAGAAAGCAAAAGCTAGATATGTTTTCGATTCATACTACAATTTTGCGGTAACCATGGTGTTAGACCATTAGCTGAGTTTCCATCCAACTTTTTAATGTGCGTTAAGAGAATTTGAAATCCTCCGATGGAAACACCTGCAAATTAGCATCAGTTGATCAATTTGCTTGTGGCAGGTGGATTAACTCTTCATGCCAATAAGGCATAATGCAGATAAATTGAATGGAAACAGATCAGTTTGCATATACACAAACATGCCGTAACACTCAGAAAACGTCACTTGATTAGCCTAATTAAAATAAATAGAAAAACTGTAACATTCTGCTATAGCTTGTTATATATTTCTGAAGCCATTTACATTTGATTTATAATAATAAACCAGAGATTCACATCAATGACTAATAGCTAGATTTACATGAATGCTCTGAAAACAGAATAATGACTCAATTTTGATCAAATTCTTTGATACAATTTTATCAGAATAAAAGGAGTGGTTTATTCCTTTCATATTCTGATCAAAGAGGCATGTTTTTTAAAACATGCTTATTATTCTCTTCTAACATTAACAAACATTTTGTGGATTTAATAATTATAACACTATGTAAGATCTTAATCAAGTCCCATTCTTCCCAGAGACCACCACTGCAGTCAGGAATATCAGTGGTTTGGTGTCCATGACTGACACCAACAGCACAAAATACACAGTTAATAAACAGT
>PYXC01001172.1:0-112500 GCA_015244755.2 Tenualosa ilisha
TCAGACAAATGAAACTGTTTATCAAAAAGGAAACTTCTAAACTGCTGTTTCTTCTTTATTGAAACTCGCATCAGTGTCAGCATTGGAAGAAACTGGCCCAAAGAATGTCATCTCAATGGGAAGGTGACATGACTTAATTTCCAGGAATTTTGCTGTTCCGCCCTCCCATCTGATGCTGATACTTCTTGCAGCGGTGCTGTGGCTTAGTTGGTTAAAGCGCCTGTCTAGTAAACAGGAGATCCTGAGTTCAAATCTCAGCAGTGCCTTGTTTCAGACAAATGAAACTGTTTATCAAAAGGAAACTTCTAAACTGCAGCTTCTTGTGTATTGAAACTCGCATCAGTGTCAACATTGGAAGAAACTGGGCCAAAGAATGTCATCTCAATGGGAAGGTGACAATGACTTGTTTTCCAGAATTTTGCTGTTCTGCCCTCCCATCTGATGCCTGAATACTTCTTGCAACGGCGCTGTGGCTTAGTTGGTTAAAGTGCCTGTCTAGTAAACAGGAGATCCTGAGTTAGAATCTCAGCAGTGCCTTATTTCAGACAAATCAAACTGTTTATCAAAAGAGAAACTTCTAAACTGCAGCTTCTTGTGTATTGAAACTCGCATCAGTGTCAACATGGGAAAAAATTGGGCCAAGGAACGCATCTCAACGGGAAGCTGACCGCTCAAGGTGATGACTTTTTTTCCAGAAATTTTGCTGTTCTACCCTCCCATCTGATGCCAGAATACTTTTTGCCACGGCGCTGTGGCTTAGTTGGTTAAAGCGCCTCTCTAGTAAACAGGAGATCCTGCGTTCGAATCTCAGCAGTGCCTTGTTTCAGAGAAATCAAACTTTTTATCAAAAAGGAAACTTCTCAACTGCAGCTTCTTGTGTATTCAAACTCGCATCAGTGTCAGCATTGGAAGAAACTGGCCCAAAGAATGTCATCTCAATGGGAAGGTGAAATGACTTAATTTCCAGGAATTTTGCTGTTCCGCCTTCCCATCTAATGCCGGAATACTTCTTGCAACGGCGCTGTGGCTTAGTTGGTTAAAGCGCCTGTCTAGTAAACAGGAGATCCTGAGTTCGAATCTCAGCAGTGCCTTATTTCAGACAAATCAAACTGTTTATCATAAAGGAAACTTCTAAACTGCAGCTTCTTGTGTATTGAAACTCGCGTCACTGTTAACATATGAAAAAATTGGGCCAAGGAACGTCATCTCAACGGGAAGCTGACCGCTCAAGGTGACGACTTGTTTTCCAGAAATTTTGCTGTTCTGCCCTCCCATCTGATGCCAGAATACTTTTTGCCACGGCGCTGTGGCTTATTTCGTTAAAGCGCCTGTCTAGTAAACAGGAGATCCTGAGTTCGAATCTCAGCAGTGCCGTATTTCAGACAAATCAAACTGTTTATCAAAAAAGAAACTTCTAAACTGCAGCTTCTTGTGTATTGAAACTCGCATCAGTGTCAACATTGGAAGAAACTGGGCCAAGGAATGTCATCTGAATGGGAAGGTGACATGACTTAATTTCCAGGAATTTTGCTGTTCCGCCCTCCCATCTAATGCCGGAATACTTTTTGCAACGGCGCTGTGGCTTAGTTGGTTAAAGCGCCTGTCTAGTAAACAGGAGATCCTGAGTTCGAATCTCAGCAGTGCCTTATTTCAGACAAATCAAACTGTTTATCATAAAGGAAACTTCAAAACTGCAGCTTCTTGTGTATTGAAACTCGCATCAGTGTCAACAAGGGAAAAAATTGGGCCAAGGAACGTCATCTGAACGGCAAGCTTACCGCTCAAGGTGACATGACTTGTTTTCCAGGAATTTTGCTGTTCTGCCCTCCCATCTGATGCCGGAATACTTCTTATAACGGCGCTGTGGCTGAGTTGGTGTAAAGCATCTGTCTAGTAAACAGGAGATCCTTAGTTTGAATCTCAGCAGTGCTTTATTTCAGACAAATCCAATCGTTTGTCACAAAGGAAACATCTCAACTGCTGTTTCTTCTTTATTGAAACATGCAGCAGTGTCAACATTGGAAGAAACTGGGCCAAGGAATATCATCTCAATGGGAAGGTAACATGACTTAAATTCCAGAAATTTTGCTGTTCCGCCCTCCCATCTGAAGCCTGAATACTTCTTGCCACGGCGCTGTGGCTTAGTTGGTTAAAGTGCCAGTCTAGTAAACAGGAGATCCTGAGTTCGAATCTCAGCAGTGCCTTATTTCAGACAAATCAAACTGTTAATCATGAAGGAAACTTCTAAACTGCAGCTTCTTGTGTATTGAAACTCGCGTCACTGTCAACATAGGAAATAAATGGGCCAAAGAACGTCATCTCAACGGGAAACTGACCGCTCAAGGTGAGGACTTATTTTCCAGGAATTTTGCTGTTCTGCCCTCCCATCTGATGCCTGACTACTTCTTGCGATGGCACTGTGGCTTAGTTGGTTAAAGTGCCTGTCTAGTAAACAGGACATCCTTAGTTCGAATCTCAGCAGTGCCTTATTTCAGACAAATCAAACTGTTTATCAAAAAGGAAACTTCTAAACTGCAGCTTCTTGTGTCTTGAAACTCGCATCAGTGTCAGCATTGGAAGAAACTGGCCCAAAGAATGTCATCTCAATGGGAAGGTGACATGACTTAATTTCCAGGAATTTTGCTGTTCCGCCCTCCCATCTGATGGCTGACTACTTCTTGCAGCGGTGCTGTGGCTTAGTTGGTTAAAGCGCCTGTCTAGTAAACAGGAGATCCTGAGTTCAAATCTCAGCAGTGCCTTGTTTCAGACAAATGAAACTGTTTATCAAAAAGGAAACTTCTAAACTGCAGCTTCTTGTGTATTGAAACTCGCATCAGTGTCAACATTGGAAGAAACTGGGCCAAAGAATGTCATCTCAATGGGAAGGTGACAATACTTGTTTTCCAGAAATTTTGCTGTTCCGCCTTCCCATCTAATGCCGGAATACTTCTTGCAACGGCGCTGTGGCTTAGTTGGTTAAAGCGCCTGTCTAGTAAACAGGAGGTCCTGAGTTCGAATCTCAGCAGTGCCTTATTTCAGACAAATCAAACTGTTTATCATAAAGGAAACTTCTAAACTGCAGCTTCTTGTGTATTGAAACTCGCGTCACTGTTAACATATGAAAAAATTGGGCCAAGGAACGTCATCTCAACGGGAAGCTGACCGCTCAAGGTGACGACTTGTTTTCCAGAAATTTTGCTGTTCTGCCCTCCCATCTGATGCCAGAATACTTTTTGCCACGGCGCTGTGGCTTATTTCGTTAAAGCGCCTGTCTAGTAAACAGGAGATCCTGAGTTCGAATCTCAGCAGTGCCTTATTTCAGACAAGTCAAACTGTTTATCAAAAAGGAAACTTCTAAACTGCAGCTTCTTGTGTATTGAAACTCGCATCAGTGTCAACATTGGAAGAAACTGGGCCAAGGAATGTCATCTGAATGGGAAGGTGACATGACTTAATTTCCAGGAATTTTGCTGTTCCGCCCTCCCATCTAATGCCGGAATACTTTTTGCAACGGCGCTGTGGCTTAGTTGGTTAAAGCGCCTGTCTAGTAAACAGGAGATCCTGAGTTCGAATCTCAGCAGTGCCTTATTTCAGACAAATCAAACTGTTTGTCAAAAAGGAAACTTCTCAACTGCAGCTTCTTGTGTATTGAAACTCGCATCAGTGTCAACAAGGGAAAAAATTGGGCCAAGGAACGTCATCTGAACGGCAAGCTTACCGCTCAAGGTGACAAGACTTGTTTTCCAGGAATTTTGCTGTTCTGCCCTCCCATCTGATGCCGGAATACTTCTTATAACGGCGCTGTGGCTGAGTTGGTGTAAAGCATCTGTCTAGTAAACAGGAGATCCTTAGTTTGAATCTCAGCAGTGCTTTATTTCAGACAAATCCAATCGTTTGTCACAAAGGAAACATCTCAACTGCTGTTTCTTCTTTATTGAAACATGCAGCAGTGTCAACATTGGAAGAAACTGGGCCAAGGAATATCATCTCAATGGAAGGTAACATGACTTAAATTCCAGAAATTTTGCTGTTCCGCCCTCCCATCTGAAGCCTGAATACTTCTTGCCACGGCGCTGTGGCTTAGTTGGTTAAAGTGCCAGTCTAGTAAACAGGAGATCCTGAGTTCGAATCTCAGCAGTGCCTTATTTCAGACAAATCAAACTGTTAATCATGAAGGAAACTTCTAAACTGCAGCTTCTTGTGTATTGAAACTCGCGTCACTGTCAACATAGGAAATAAATGGGCCAAAGAACGTCATCTCAACGGGAAACTGACCGCTCAAGGTGAGGACTTATTTTCCAGGAATTTTGCTGTTCTGCCCTCCCATCTGATGCCTGACTACTTCTTGCGATGGCACTGTGGCTTAGTTGGTTAAAGTGCCTGTCTAGTAAACAGGACATCCTTAGTTCGAATCTCAGCAGTGCCTTATTTCAGACAAATCAAACTGTTTATCAAAAAGGAAACTTCTAAACTGCAGCTTCTTGTGTATTGAAACTCGCATCAGTGTCAGCATTGGAAGAAACTGGCCCAAAGAATGTCATCTCAATGGGAAGGTGACGACTTAATTTCCAGGAATTTTGCTGTTCCGCCCTCCCATCTGATGGCTGACTACTTCTTGCAGCGGTGCTGTGGCTTAGTTGGTTAAAGCGCCTGTCTAGTAAACAGGAGATCCTGAGTTCAAATCTCAGCAGTGCCTTGTTTCAGAGAAATCAAACTTTTTATCAAAAAGGAAACTTCTCAACTGCAGCTTCTTGTGTATTCAAACTCGCATCAGTGTCAGCATTGGAAGAAACTGGCCCAAAGAATGTCATCTCAATGGGAAGGTGAAATGACTTAATTTCCAGGAATTTTGCTGTTCCGCCTGCCCATCTAATGCCGGAATACTTCTTGCAACGGCGCTGTGGCTTAGTTGGTTAAAGCGCCTGTCTAGTAAACAGGAGATCCTGAGTTCGAATCTCAGCAGTGCCTTATTTCAGACAAATCAAACTGTTTATCATAAAGGAAACTTCTAAACTGCAGCTTCTTGTGTATTGAAACTCGCGTCACTGTTAACATATGAAAAAATTGGGCCAAGGAACGTCATCTCAACGGGAAGCTGACCGCTCAAGGTGATGACTTGTTTTCCAGAAATTTTGCTGTTCTGCCCTCCCATCTGATGCCAGAATACTTTTTGCCACGGCGCTGTGGCTTATTTCGTTAAAGCGCCTGTCTAGTAAACAGGAGATCCTGAGTTCGAATCTCAGCAGTGCCTTATTTCAGACAAGTCAAACTGTTTATCAAAAAGGAAACTTCTAAACTGCAGCTTCTTGTGTATTGAAACTCGCATCAGTGTCAACATAGGAAAAAATTGGGCCAAGGAATGTCATCTCAATGGGAAGGTGACGACTTGTTTTCCAGAAATTTTGCTGTTCTGCCCTCCCATCTGATGCCAGAATACTTTTTGCCACGGCGCTGTGGCTTAGTTGGTTAAAGCGCCTGTCTAGTAAACAGGAGATCCTGAGTTCGAATCTCAGCAGTGCCTTATTTCAGACAAATCAAACTGTTTATCAAAAAGGAAACTTCTAAACTGCAGCTTCTTGTGTATTGAAACTCGCATCAGTGTCAGCATTGGAAGAAACTGGGCCAAGGAATGTCATCTCAATGGGAAGGTGACATGACTTAATTTCCAGGAATTTTGCTGTTCCGCCCTCCCATCTAATGCCGGAATACTTTTTCCAACGGCGTTGTGGCTTAGTTGGTTAAAGCGTCTGTCTAGTAAACAGGAGATCCTGAGTTCGAATCTCAGCAGTGCCTTATTTCAGACAAATCAAACTGTTTGTCAAAAAGGAAACTTCTCAACTGCAGCTTCTTGTGTATTGAAACTCGCATCAGTGTCAACAAGGGAAAAAATTGGGCCAAGGAACGTCATCTGAACGACAAGCTTACCGCTCAAGGTGACAAGACTTGTTTTCCAGGAATTTTGCTGTTCTGCCCTCCCATCTGATGCCGGAATACTTCTTGTAACGGTGCTGTGGCTGAGTTGGTGTAAAGCATCTGTCTAGTAAACAGGAGATCCTTAGTTTGAATCTCAGCAGTGCTTTATTTCAGACAAATCAAAACGTTTGTCACAAAGGAAACTTCTCAACTGCTGTTTCTTCTTTATTGAAACATGCAGCAGTGTCAACATTGGAAGAAACTGGGCCAAGGAATATCATCTCAATGGGAAGGTGATATGACTTAAATTCCAGAAATTTTGCTGTTCCGCCCTCCCATCTGATGCCTGAATACTTCTTGCAACGGCGCTGTGGCTTAGTTGGTTAAAGCGCCTGTCTAGTAAACAGGAGATCCTGAGTTGAATCTCAGCAGTGCCTTATTTCATACAAATCAAACTGTTTATCAAAAAGGAAACTTCTAAACTGCAGCTTCTTGTGTATTGAAACTCGCATCAGTGTCAACATTGGAAGAAACTGGGCCAAGGAATGTCATCTCAATGGGAAGGTGACATGACTTAATTTCCAGGAATTTTGCTGTTCCGCCCTCCCATCTAATGCCGAATACTTTTTGCAACGGCGCTGTGGCTTAGTTGGTTAAAGCGCCTGTCTAGTAAACAGGAGATCCTGAGTTCGAATCTCAGCAGTGCCTTATTTCAGACAAATCAAACTGTTTGTCAAAAAGGAAACTTCTCAACTGCAGCTTCTTGTGTATTGAAACTCGCGTCACTGTCAACATAGGAAATAAATGGGCCAAAGAACGTCATCTCAACGGGAAACTGACCGCTCAAGGTGAGGACTTATTTTCCAGGAATTTTGCTGTTCTGCCCTCCCATCTGATGCCTGACTACTTCTTGCGATGGCACTGTGGCTTAGTTGGTTAAAGTGCCTGTCTAGTAAACAGGACATCCTTAGTTCGAATCTCAGCAGTGCCTTATTTCAGACAAATCAAACTGTTTATCAAAAAGGAAACTTCTAAACTGCAGCTTCTTGTGTATTGAAACTCGCATCAGTGTCAGCATTGGAAGAAACTGGCCCAAAGAATGTCATCTCAATGGGAAGGTGACATGACTTAATTTCCAGGAATTTTGCTGTTCCGCCCTCCCATCTGATGGCTGACTACTTCTTGCAGCGGTGCTGTGGCTTAGTTGGTTAAAGCGCCTGTCTAGTAAACAGGAGATCCTGAGTTCAAATCTCAGCAGTGCCTTGTTTCAGACAAATGAAACTGTTTATCAAAAAGGAAACTTCTAAACTGCAGCTTCTTGTGTATTGAAACTCGCATCAGTGTCAACATTGGAAGAAACTGGGCCAAAGAATGTCATCTCAATGGGAAGGTGACAATACCTGTTTTCCAGAAATTTTGCTGTTCTGCCCTCCCATCTGATGCCTGAATACTTCTTGCAACGGCGCTGTGGCTTAGTTGGTTAAAGTGCCTGTCTAGTAAACAGGAGATCCTGAGTTAGAATCTCAGCAGTGCCTTATTTCAGACAAATCAAACTGTTTATCAAAAGAGAAACTTCTAAACTGCAGCTTCTTGTGTATTGAAACTCGCATCAGTGTCAACATGGGAAAAAATTGGGCCAAGGAACGGCATCTCAACGGGAAGCTGACCGCTCAAGGTGATGACTTTTTTCCAGAAATTTTGCTGTTCTACCCTCCCATCTGATGCCAGAATACTTTTTGCCACGGCGCTGTGGCTTAGTTGGTTAAAGCGCCTCTCTAGTAAACAGGAGATCCTGCGTTCGAATCTCAGCAGTGCCTCGTTTCAGAGAAATCAAACTTTTTATCAAAAAGGAAACTTCTCAACTGCAGCTTCTTGTGTATTCAAACTCGCATCAGTGTCAGCATTGGAAGAAACTGGGCCAAGGAATGTCATCTCAATGGGAAGGTCACATGACTTAATTTCCAGGAATTTTGCTGTTCCGCCCTCCCATCTAATGCCGGAATACTTTTTGCAACGGCACTGTGGCTTAGTTGGTTAAAGCGCCTGTCTAGTAAACAGGAGATCCTGAGTTCGAATCTCAGCAGTGCCTTATTTCAGACAAATCAAACTGTTTGTCAAAAAGGAAACTTCTCAACTGCAGCTTCTTGTGTATTGAAACTCGCGTCACTGTCAACATAGGAAATAAATGGGCCAAAGAACGTCATCTCAACGGGAAACTGACCGCTCAAGGTGAGGACTTATTTTCCAGGAATTTTGCTGTTCTGCCCTCCCATCTGATGCCTGACTACTTCTTGCGATGGCACTGTGGCTTAGTTGGTTAAATTGCCTGTCTAGTAAACAGGACATCCTTAGTTCGAATCTCAGCAGTGCCTTATTTCAGACTAATCAAACTGTTTATCAAAAAGGAAACTTCTAAACTGCAGCTTCTTGTGTATTGAAACTCGCATCAGTGTCAGCATTGGAAGAAACTGGCCCAAAGAATGTCATCTCAATGGGAAGGTGACGTGACTTAATTTCCAGGAATTTTGCTGTTCCGCCCTCCCATCTGATGGCTGACTACCTCTTGCAGCGGTGCTGTGGCTTAGTTGGTTAAAGTGCCTGTCTAGTAAACAGGAGATCCTGAGTTCAAATCTCAGCAGTGCCTTGTTTCAGACAAATGAAACTGTTTATCAAAAAGGAAACTTCTAAACTGCAGCTTCTTGTGTATTGAAACTCGCATCAGTGTCAACATTGGAAGAAACTGGGCCAAAGAATGTCATCTCAATGGGAAGGTGACAATACTTGTTTTCCAGAAATTTTGCTGTTCTGCCCTCCCATCTGATGCCTGAATACTTCTTGCAACGGCGCTGTGGCTTAGTTGGTTAAAGTGCCTGTCTAGTAAACAGGAGATCCTGAGTTAGAATCTCAGCAGTGCCTTATTTCAGACAAATCAAACTGTTTATCAAAAGAGAAACTTCTAAACTGCAGCTTCTTGTGTATTGAAACTCGCATCAGTGTCAACATGGGAAAAAATTGGGCCAAGGAACGGCATCTCAACGGGAAACTGACCGCTCAAGGTGATGACTTATTTTCCAGGAATTTTGCTGTTCTGCTCTCCCATCTGATGCCAGAATACTTTTTGCCACGGCGCTGTGGCTTAGTTGGTTAAAGCGCCTGTGTAGTAAACAGGAGATCCTGAGTTCGAATCTCAGCAGTGCCTTATTTCAGACAAATCAAACTGTTTATCAAAAAGGAAACTTCTAAACTGCAGCTTCTTGTGTATTGAAACTCGCATCAGTGTCAACATAGGAAAAAATTGGGCCAAGGAATGTCATCTCAATGGGAAGGTGATGACTTGTTTTCCAGAAATTTTGCTGTTCTGCCCTCCCATCTGATGCCAGAATACTTTTTGCCACGGCGCTGTGGCTTAGTTGGTTAAAGCGCCTTTCTAGTAAACAGGAGATCCTGAGTTCGAATCTCAGCAGTGCCTTATTTCAGACAAATCAAACTGTTTGTCAAAAAGGAAACTTCTCAACTGCAGCTTCTTGTGTATTGAAACTCGCATCAGTGTCAACAAGGGAAAAAATTGGGCCAAGGAACGTCATCTGAACGACAAGCTTACCGCTCAAGGTGACAAGACTTGTTTTCCAGGAATTTTGCTGTTCTGCCCTCCCATCTGATGCCGGAATACTTCTTGTAACGGTGCTGTGGCTGAGTTGGTGTAAAGCATCTGTCTAGTAAACAGGAGATCCTTAGTTTGAATCTCAGCAGTGCTTTATTTCAGACAAATCAAAACGTTTGTCACAAAGGAAACTTCTCAACTGCTGTTTCTTCTTTATTGAAACATGCAGCAGTGTCAACATTGGAAGAAACTGGGCCAAGGAATATCATCTCAATGGGAAGGTGATATGACTTAAATTCCAGAAATTTTGCTGTTCTGCCCTCCCATCTGATGCCTGAATACTTCTTGCAACGGCGCTGTGGCTTAGTTGGTTAAAGCGCCTGTCTAGTAAACAGGAGATCCTGAGTTCGAATCTCAGCAGTGCCTTATTTCAGACAAATCAAACTGTTTGTCAAAAAGGAAACTTCTCAACTGCAGCTTCTTGTGTATTGAAACTCGCGTCACTGTCAACATAGGAAATAAATGGGCCAAAGAACGTCATCTCAACGGGAAACTGACCGCTCAAGGTGAGGACTTATTTTCCAGGAATTTTGCTGTTCTGCCCTCCCATCTGATGCCTGACTACTTCTTGCGATGGCACTGTGGCTTAGTTGGTTAAAGTGCCTGTCTAGTAAACAGGACATCCTTAGTTCGAATCTCAGCAGTCCCTTATTTCAGACAAATCAAACTGTTTATCAAAAAGGAAACTTCTAAACTGCAGCTTCTTGTGTATTGAAACTCGCATCAGTGTCAGCATTGGAAGAAACTGGCCCAAAGAATGTCATCTCAATGGGAAGGTGACATGACTTAATTTCCAGGAATTTTGCTGTTCCGCCCTCCCATCTGATGGCTGACTACTTCTTGCAGCGGTGCTGTGGCTTAGTTGGTTAAAGCGCCTGTCTAGTAAACAGGAGATCCTGAGTTCGAATCTCAGCAGTGCCTTATTTCAGACAAATCAAACTGTTTGTCAAAAAGGAAACTTCTCAACTGCAGCTTCTTGTGTATTGAAACTCGCATCAGTGTCAACAAGGGAAAAAATTGGGCCAAGGAACGTCATCTGAACGACAAGCTTACCGCTCAAGGTGACAAGACTTGTTTTCCAGGAATTTTGCTGTTCTGCCCTCCCATCTGATGCCGGAATACTTCTTGTAACGGTGCTGTGGCTGAGTTGGTGTAAAGCATCTGTCTAGTAAACAGGAGATCCTTAGTTTGAATCTCAGCAGTGCTTTATTTCAGACAAATCAAAACGTTTGTCACAAAGGAAACTTCTCAACTGCTGTTTCTTCTTTATTGAAACATGCAGCAGTGTCAACATTGGAAGAAACTGGGCCAAGGAATATCATCTCAATGGGAAGGTGATATGACTTAATTTCCAGGAATTTTGCTGTTCCGCCCTCCCATCTAATGCCGGAATACTTTTTGCAACGGCGCTGTGGCTTAGTTGGTTAAAGCGCCTGTCTAGTAAACAGGAGATCCTGAGTTCGAATCTCAGCAGTGCCTTATTTCAGACAAATCAAACTGTTTGTCAAAAAGGAAACTTCTCAACTGCAGCTTCTTGTGTACTGAAACTCGCGTCACTGTCAACATAGGAAATAAATGGGCCAAAGAACGTCATCTCAACGGGAAACTGACCGCTCAAGGTGAGGACTTATTTTCCAGGAATTTTGCTGTTCTGCCCTCCCATCTGATGCCTGACTACTTCTTGCGATGGCACTGTGGCTTAGTTGGTTAAAGTGCCTGTCTAGTAAACAGGACATCCTTAGTTCGAATCTCAGCAGTGCCTTATTTCAGACAAATCAAACTGTTTATTAAAAAGGAAACTTCTAAACTGCAGCTTCTTGTGTATTGAAACTCGCATCAGTGTCAGCATTGGAAGAAACTGGCCCAAAGAATGTCATCTCAATGGGAAGGTGACATGACTTAATTTCCAGGAATTTTGCTGTTCCGCCCTCCCATCTGATGGCTGACTACTTCTTGCGATGGCACTGTGGCTTAGTTGGTTAAAGTGCCTGTCTAGTAAACAGGACATCCTTAGTTCGAATCTCAGCAGTGCCTTATTTCAGACAAATCAAACTGTTTATCAAAAAGGAAACTTCTAAACTGCAGCTTCTTGTGTATTGAAACTCGCATCAGTGTCAGCATTGGAAGAAACTGGCCCAAAGAATGTCATCTCAATGGGAAGGTGACATGACTTAATTTCCAGGAATTTTGCTGTTCCGCCCTCCCATCTGATGGCTGACTACTTCTTGCAGCGGTGCTGTGGCTTAGTTGGTTAAAGCGCCTGTCTAGTAAACTGGAGATCCTGAGTTCGAATCTCAGCAGTGCCTTGTTTCAGACAAATGAAACTGTTTATCAAAAAGGAAACTTCTAAACTGCAGCTTCTTGTGTATTGAAACTCGCATCAGTGTCAACATTGGAAGAAACTGGGCCAAAGAATGTCATCTCAATGGGAAGGTGACAATACTTGTTTTCCAGAAATTTTGCTGTTCTGCCCTCCCATCTGATGCCTGAATACTTCTTGCAACGGCGCTGTGGCTTAGTTGGTTAAAGTGCCTGTCTAGTAAACAGGAGATCCTGAGTTAGAATCTCATCAGTGCCTTATTTCAGACAAATCAAACTGTTTATCAAAAGAGAAACTTCTAAACTGCAGCTTCTTGTGTATTGAAACTCGTATCAGTTTCAACATGGGAAAAAATTGGGCCAAGGAACGGCATCTCAACGGGAAGCTGACCGCTCAAGGTGACGACTTGTTTTCCAGAAATTTTGCTGTTCTGCCCTCCCATCTGATGCCAGAATGCTTTTTGCCATGGCGCTGTGGCTTAGTTGGTTAAAGTGCCTGTCTAGTAAACAGGAGATCCTGAGTTCGAATCTCAGCAGTGCCGTATTTCAGACAAATCAAACTGTTTATCAAAAAAGAAACTTCTAAACTGCAGCTTCCTGTGTATTCAAACTCGCATCAGTGTCAGCATTGGAAAAAACTGGCCCAAAGAATGTCATCTCAATGGGAAGGTGACTTGACTTATTTTCCAGGAATTTTGCTGTTCCGCCCTCTCATGTGATGGCTGACTACTTCTTGCATTGGTGCTGTGGCTTAGTTGGTTAAAGCGCCTGTCTAGTAAACAGGAGATCCTGAGTTCGAATCTCAGCAGTGCCTTATTTCAGACAAATCAAACTGTTTATAATAAAGGAAACTTCTAAACTGCAGCTTCTTCTGTATTGAAACTCGCGTCACTGTCAACATAGGAAAAAATTGGGCCAAGGAACATCATCTCAACGGGAAGGTGACAAGACCTGTTTTCCAGGAATTTTGCTGTTCTGCCCTCCCATCTGATGCCTGAATACTTCTTGCAACGGCGCTGTGGCTTAGTTGGTTAAAACGCCTGTCTAGTAAACAGGAGATCCTGAGTTAGAATCTCAGCAGTGCCTTATTTCAGAGAAATCAAACTTTTTATCAAAAGAGAAACTTCTAAACTGCAGCTTCTTGTGTATTGAAACTCGCATCAGTGTCAACATGGGAAAAAATTGGGCCAAGGAACGGCATCTCAACGGGAAGCTGACCGCTCAAGGTGATGACTTTTTTTCCAGAAATTTTGCTGTTCTACCCTCCCATCTGATGCCAGAATACTTTTTGCCACGGCGCTGTGGCTTAGTTGGTTAAAGCGCCTCTCTAGTAAACAGGAGATCCTGCGTTCGAATCTCAGCAGTGCCTTGTTTCAGAGAAATCAAACTTTTTATCAAAAAGGAAACTTCTCAACTGCAGCTTCTTGTGTATTCAAACTTGCATCAGTGTCAGCATTGGAAGAAACTGGCCCAAGGAATGTCATCTGAATGGGAAGGTGACATGACTTAATTTCCACGAATTTTGCTGTTCTGCCCTCCCATCTAATGCCGGAATACTTTTTGCAACGGCGCTGTGGCTTAGTTGGTTAAAGTGCCTGTCTAGTAAACAGGAGATCCTGAGCTCGAATCTCAGCAGTGCCTTATTTCAGATAAATCAAACTGTTTGTCAAAAAGGAAACTTCTCAACTGCAGCTTCTTGTGTATTGAAACTCGCATCAGTGTCAACAAGGGAAAAAATTGGGCCAAGGAACGTCATCTGAACGGCAAGCTTACCGCTCAAGGTGACAAGACTTGTTTTCCAGGAATTTTGCTGTTCTGCCCTCCCATCTGATGCCGGAATACTTCTTATAACGGCGCTGTGGCTGAGTTGGTGTAAAGCATCTGTCTAGTAAACAGGAGATCCTTAGTTTGAATCTCAGCAGTGCTTTATTTCAGACAAATCCAATCGTTTGTCACAAAGGAAACATCTCAACTGCTGTTTCTTCTTTATTGAAACATGCAGCAGTGTCAACATTGGAAGAAACTGGGCCAAGGAATATCATCTCAATGGGAATGTAACATGACTTAAATTCCAGAAATTTTGCTGTTCCGCCTTCCCATCTAATGCCGGAATACTTCTTGCAACGGCGCTGTGGCTTAGTTGGTTAAAGCGCCTGTCTAGTAAACAGGAGATCCTGAGTTCGAATCTCAGCAGTGCCTTATTTCAGACAAATCAAACTGCTTATCAAAAAGGAAACTTCTAAACTGCAGCTTCTTGTGTATTGAAACTCGCATCAGTGTAAACATTGGAAGAATCTGGGCCAAAGAATGTCATCTCAATGGGAAGGTGACATGACTTAATTTCCAGGAATTTTGCTGTTCCGCCTTCCCATCTAATGCCGGAATACTTCTTGCAACGGCGCTGTGGCTTAGTTGGTTAAAGCGCCTGTCTAGTAAACAGGAGATCCTGAGTTCGAATCTCAGCAGTGCCTTATTTCAGACAAATCAAACTGTTTATCAAAAAGGAAACTTCTAAACTGCAGCTTCTTGTGTATTGAAACTCGCATCAGTGTAAACATTGGAAGAATCTGGGCCAAAGAATGTCATCTCAATGGGAAGGTGACGTGACTTAATTTCCAGGAATTTTGCTGTTCCGCCTTCCCATCTAATGCCGGAATACTTCTTGCAACGGCGCTGTGGCTTAGTTGGTTAAAACGCCTGTCTAGTAAACAGGAGATCCTGAGTTCGAATCTCAGCAGTGCCTTATTTCAGACAAATCAAACTGTTTATCATAAAGGAAACTTCTAAACTGCAGCTTCTTGTGTATTGAAACTCGCGTCACTGTTAACATATGAAAAAATTGGGCCAAGGAACGTCATCTCAACGGGAAGCTGACCGCTCAAGGTGACGACTTGTTTTCCAGAAATTTTGCTGTTCTGCCCTCCCATCTGATGCCAGAATACTTTTTGCTATGGCGCTGTGGCTTAGTTGGTTAAAGCGCCTATCTAGTAAACAGGAGATCCTGAGTTCGAATCTCAGCAGTGCCGTATTTCAGACAAGTCAAACTGTTTATCAAAAAGGAAACTTCTAAACTGCAGCTTCTTGTGTATTGAAACTCGCATCAGTGTCAGCATTGGAAGAAACTGGGCCAAGGAATGTCATCTCAATGGGAAGGTGACATGACTTAATTTCCAGGAATTTTGCTGTTCTGCCCTCCCATCTGATGCCTGAATACTTCTTGCAACGGTGCTGTGGGTAAGTTGGTTAAAGCGCCTGTCTAGTAAACAGGAGATCCTGAGTTCGAATCTCAGCATTGCCTTATTTCTGACAAATCAAACTGCTTTTCGACAAGGAAACTTCTCAACTGCAGCTTCTTGTGTATTGAAACTCGCATTAGTGTCAACATAGGAAAAAATTGGGCCAAGTAACGTCATCTCAACGGGAAGCTGACCGCTCAAGGTGACATGACTTGTTTTCCAGGAATTTTGCTGTTCTGCCCTCCCATCTGATGCCGGATTACTTCTTGCAACGGTGCTGTGACTTAGTTGGTTAAAGCGCCTGTCTAGTAAACAGGAGATCCTGAGTTCGAATCTCAGCAGTGCCTTATTTCAGACAAATCAAATGGTTTGTCAAAAAGGAAACTTCTCAATTGCGGCTTCTTGTGTATTGAAACATGCAGCAGTGTCAACATTGGAAAAAACTGGGCCAAGGCACGTCATCTCAATGGGATGGGGACATGACTTAATTTCCAGGAATTTTGCTGTTCCGCCCTCCCATCTGATGCCTGAATACTTCTTGCAACGGCACTGTGGGTAAGTTGGTTAAAGCGCCTGTCTAGTAAACAGGAGATCCTCAGTTTGAATCTCAGCAGTGCCTTATTTCAGACAAATCCAACCGTTTGTCAGAAAGGAGATTCTCAACTACGCCTTCTTGTGTATTGAAACACGCATCAGCGTCAACATTGGAAAAAATTGGGCCAAGGAACGTCATCTTAACTGGAAGGTGACTGTGCGCTATTATATTCAGGGAATTTTGCTGTTCCGCCCTCTCTTCTGATGTCTTATGATATCGTAAAGTGGTGCTGTGGCTTCGTTGGTTAAAGCACCTGTCTAGTATACAGAAGATCCTGAGTTCAAATCTCAGTGGTGCCCTATTTCAGACAAATCGAACCATTTGTCAAAAAGGAGCTTCTCAACTGCTGCTTCTTGTGTATTGAAACACGCCGCAGTGTCAACATTGGAAGAAACTGGACCAAGGAATGTCATCTCAATGGGAAGGTGACATGACTTGCTTTACAGGAATTTTGCTGTTCCGCCCTCCCATCTGATGCCTGAATGTGCCGTGCAATGGCTCTGTGGCCTAGCGGGTTAAGGCGCCTGTCTTGTAAACAGGCGATCCTGAGTTTGAATCTCAGCAGTGCCTTTTTTCAGACAAATTGAACTGTTTTTAGAAAGGAGCTTCTCAACTGTGGCTTCTTGTGTACTGAAACACACATCAGTGTCAACATTGGAAAAACTGGGCCAAGGAACTCATCTCAACTGGACCTGACCAGACTTATTTTCCAGGAATTTTGCTATTCCGCCCTGCCATCTGATGCCTGAATACTTCTTGCAGCGGCACTGTGGCTTAGTTGCTTAAAGTGCCTGTTTAGTAAACAGCAGATCCTAAGTTTGAATCTCAGCAGTGCCTTTTGTCTCACAAGTTGAACCGTGTGTCAAAAGAAAAGCTCTCTAACTTCGCCTTCTTTTGTACTGAAACACGCATCAGTGTCAACACTTGAAAAATTTGAGCCATTTAACGTCGTCTCAACTGGAAGCCAACCTGTCCAGGTGACACAGCTCTATTAGTTTCCAGGATTTTTTTGGTGCCTTAAATATTAAAACATGTAAAGTGATAATTCTTATATTGTGTTCCTTTAACTTGTTTAAGAGACAAGGTCAACACAAAATTACCAATGAAGACAGAAATATATATATTTTACAAATGTTCATAAGTACTAACAAAATTTGTAGAAATAACAGTCTTCTTTCAATGTCAGGGAATTTCAATTTCAGGGAACCTCTTTTAATCATCAGTCAACTGTTATCCATGCAGTGTCTGTCTGGAAATAATCACTCATACACCCATACACATTCATACATTCATACACACTCACACAAACTAAAACAGACCAAGCACAGATGCATGTATGGGCTTAGATGGGCCCAGGCAAACAAATATTAGGCCCTCTTTAGAGACAAGACTTGAAACTAAAAAAAAAAAAACTTTTTTTGTTTAGCCTTCCAAATGGAAGGTAAATCCTTCACACCTGTTATCAAAGTGATATCAGAAGCTGCATTCATCATGAATCCGCATCATCAACATCTTCAAACTAGACACAGTTTACAGCCATATCATCTTGGGCTCTGATTTGTCCTGCACCACGCAGTGCCCAATGAAAATGAATCTGAGTGAAATTTTGTACCAGGCATCTCATGTCTTCCTGGAGGTCCAGGAGTGTCGGGTATTTGCTTGGGCTACGGCTCCCTATGTCTGACCAGTTGCACATTTTTTTCTTTTTGACAAGCTGTTTTCACAGTTTCAGATAAAATAGGGCAAATGCAGTTTCCAGTTTAGTTACTGTAAAACTTTGCAGGGGAACTAGCATTTTGTGGATTCAGTATGACAAAGAAATCAATGTAAGAAAATTCCAATGCTAAAAAACCCCAAATGACCAGATTACAGGGGAGCAGAAGAGACCTTGGTTGGAATAGGAGGTGAAATCATCTGCAGATATGTCTGGACACCGACAGTGAAAGTGGAACACTTCTGGAGGACAGGGAGGGGAGTCTGTAATGTCAGATATCACGTAGTGTGTGTGTGTGTGTGTGAGAGAATACATTTTCTTTGATATCGCTGTGATATATGGAGGTGTCAGAGGTTGACAAAGCATGTGTAGTGTCCAACAGTGCATTTAAAAACTATAACTACTATACAAAACAGCAACATACTGTTGATATGGAGCTGTCACATAGCACACAAAAAATCTTGAAAAATACACACTTATAAAAACTTGGCTTGTGTCTTGTCTTCTTTTTGTCTTTTGTATCACTATTGATAAGGCTACTGTATCATGTTTAAGTGTAGGTCATACACTGAAACATGATACAGTCATCCTACCCCTTCTCTCCTGTTCTCTGTTTCTCTCCACCACCCTATCTGAAGTAGACCACAATATTATGACATTTGAATAGTTATTCCAGATAAGCATGTTCTGGATGATTCCATGTAAATATGTGTTAACTCTGTAAGGAAACAGGGGGTTGTCTCACTTACAATAGAAGACAAAAAATGGAATTACACAAACTAATTTATTGCATTGCACTAATATAATTTGCTACAGCAAAGAATGTTTATGTTGCACCATAGCAAGGTCTGTATTTCTACACATTGCGCTTTACATGTACAAACACAAAATATGTAACATTAAAGAATAAAAGCAATCACTTGAAAAATATTTAGGGTACAAACTCAAAGTTTGATATGAAGACCCACTGAAAGCAGTAATGGATAGACTGGTGATGTCCATAACCAAACTACTAATAACACTTCAAAAATGGGATTAAGCACATTCTTATTGAGTCACGTTCACAGTCATATTAACACTGTAAACAGTACCTTTGTAGTTCTGTTTCGTTTTTGCACAGCAGGACATCCTGTTCAGGTTCCAGGACCATACTGATGCTCCTGTCCTGTGGCTGTGGTCTAGAGAAGAAAGATTATTTACATTACATTACATATTTAGGTAAGAGTAAGTCCTCCCTCTCCCATATCTCTGTCCTTCTATAAAATACCACTATCTTCTGATAACTATTACTGGTAATACTTCCCAATGTATAATTCTGAAATAAATAGGCTTACAGTTACCAGTTTAAAGTTGTTTTATCCAGTCCAGTAAGTCTCCACCCAACCTTTCAATTCAATAAGGAGCATTCTGTGGTTCATATATGAAGTTTTAGGCATTTGAAGAATTCCCACTAATTACTTAATCAAGTTGATTCTACAGTGTCAATTACAGTGTCAGCAGAACTGCTGCAATTTGTGACCACCTTGAAGAAATATTATCCACTGCCAAACCAACATGATCCAAATTCCTAAAATCAAAAAGTACAAATGAGAATTTTAGCAGAACTTTGAACTGTAATGCACTAAGAAGCAAGAAAGCAAACATAAGAATTATTTTCACTTTGTTCTTGAAAGATGTGTCTGTTCACCTCCTTTTGACAATAGTAGAATGTCAGTGAATATTGCATTATAAAATGAGATATTGTAGCTATTGTTAGTGAGTCACCGTCACAGTTGTGACACAGCTGTAACAGTACATTATTGTGTACCATACTTATGTCTAATGTGATGGAAGTAACAGATGCATCCACATATACATAGAATTCCAAATAGACAGGCCAACACAGTCCAGGCATGTGCTGTCAGATGGATAGATGGATGGATGTATAGATAGATAATGTCATTTGGCCTACTGCTAACAGGCAATTTATCCTTTTCTTTCTTGTAAAAAACAGTGCTTACTCTTTGCGCCGTGCGTGGTCATCTGGTGTGTCTCAGTGCTGTGGGAGTTGTTGGCCACACACACCACTGGCCCCTGCTCTGCTAGTTTACCCTCAACCTCTGATTAAATCAAGTTTCCCTCTATAGTGATGTTTACATTTACATTTATGCATTTAGCAGATGCTTTTATCCAAAGCAACTTACAAAAGAGGATAACATTCAAGCTGCAACACAATGAAAGAAAATAACAAATAGTGCATATTACTAACATAAAAACTGCACTATTTTAAGTAGAAAGTGCAATAGTGTAATAAAAAGTGCAATATAAAAGAGAAATTAAATATAATATGTTAAGTGCATTCTCAAAATGTAGGCCAGGACAGGAGATGGGAGCAGAGCCATCACCCTGTAGTCCACCATTAGTGCCTTGAATATGATGCGAGCAGCCAAGGGTAGCCAGTGGAGTTCAATGAACAGAGGTGTGACATGTGCCCTTTTTGGCTGGTTAAAGACCAGACGTGCAGCTGCATTCTGAATGATCTGTAGCGGTCTCACAGCACAGGCTGGAAGACCTGATAGAAGGGCATTGCAGTAGTCAAGACGAGAGAACCAGAGTCTGTACCAGGAGCTGGGTTGCATGTTGGGTTAGGTATGGCCTGATCTACATGTTGAATGAGGAAAAACGGCATGACCGGGCCACAGAGGTAATGTGATCTGCAAAGGTCAGCTGGTCATCGATCATGACACCTAGGTGTCTTGCCACTTTGGTGGGAGAAACAGACAGGGAGTCAGTCTTGATGCTGATGTTGTGATGTATGGCTTGTTTGGCTGGGAGGACCAGCAGTTCAGTTTTGGAGAGATTTAGTTGGAGGTGATGTCCTTTCATCCATGCATGGGATCATAGTTACTGGAAGTTCATCTGTGCACATGAGCATCCATGTCAACATGGCAATAGGATGTGCCTCCACCCAACATACGTGTCACCCAACTCAGGCACACCCCCAGAGCTAGAGATCCCAGTTCACACCACAACACGGAGACAGTAGGCTGGGATAAAATGTTACAATATATAATATGTAACATTATGTTTATTATGGCAACTCATAGATTTGCCGCCCTATGGAACTAGGAAAAGGGAGATAGCAGGCCTACATCAATTGCATTGTGTAGCTAAAATTCTAATGCAGTGACAACCACCCACAGAGTACACAGCAATCCCCACACAAATAATGAGCCAAGCACAGCAGACAAAACAACTCTCTACGCTCTGGTTTACACACATGCTCAAATAGAAAAAAACCCACTCAGGCCGCTGACAATTCTGTTGCCAACTCCCCGCCTAAACCAATGCCCATAAGACTAGGTACAGACCTCACACACAGAAAAAAAACAGAGAACAAAAACACATGTATAAAGTAGAAAAGTAAAACTTCCGTTCGGTCGGAATCCCCTTCCGACCGAAAACAAAAAAAAACACAAAAAAATAAAAAAACAATGCAAACCCCACTCGCGGCCAATAACAGCCTCCACTTAAGCCTATAATACAGTCTTTCCCCACCACAATTCCCAAATGGCAGGGTAGAGGTTCAGTTCAGTTCGTAAGAGCAGGTCTCTTATTTTGACTCGCACGTTGCCCGGCTCTCGTTAGTGTGCCACGTCAGAGCAGACATTACACGTATTCGTGCTGACGTCACTCCGACGGGTCCAGGAAACACCAGCACTGTTTGACCGCGGCCGTTGAATCTGCCAACAAACAAGCAACAAATGAACTTCTTACATCAATTAGTCGCAACAGACTCACTCAACAACAGGGCATTTGGAAATCACCGTTCCTTAAAGTCAATTTGAGAACGCCGAACAATTCTTTGCGCCAACCCGCAGCCTCCCGTCCTCGGGAAGACAATCTGGAGCTCTGACTCTGTACGATCGCGCCGGAGCAGCCACCTATGACGATGGAAAGTGTAGCAAGCGAGCACTCGGCAACGTCGAACAGGGCTTGGGGTTTATTGGAAATGGAAGATCCTTTTACTAATACTTATGACCGTGTCATATTAATGACAATCAGTGCTAGGAATTGCTACTCAAAAAGTAAATGTATCTATTTAAATGTAGTAAGTAGCCCCACGCACAGGAAGCTAATTTGTTACTGTTTGCAAATTCAATACATATACAATTTTACAGTGTGTTTTTTTCCCCTCAATTCCAGGCTGCCGGTACTTAGATCCATCTTTATTAGCTGTATAGTGATACTATGCCAGAGTTAATTCATTTAGCTGTGAAGTTTTGCAGTAGCACCAGTAGTAGTGGTAAAAGCCTTTCACTTTCACGCCATGTCAAGTTTGTTAAACATTCAGTACACCTGACTCTACATGTTTAAATAACTAAATCTGAGCATGACTGTGGCATGATTTAAGTTAGATAATTAGGCAACACTTTCTTTGAACCCAGTATTCATAAAGCTTTATAAATACAAGGTTATAATGCTTTCATAAGGCCTTATTACTAAAAAACATTAGTATTTATAATTGTTTGTACATTCACATGACTTCACATGCAAAGGCATTAAAAAGTTGTCATAGCCTAATCATAGCCTATCCAAGCGTAATGTTATCATTATGATGCTTTATAAGAACAGTCATGAGAATGTATAAACAGTTATGAATATTATTGTCAGTAGTTATACAGTATTATAAATGCATTATGACCCTTTATCACCCAGAGAAATGGAATGCTGATTTCTGATTGGCTGGCAGGGTGTGTGTTAATTCTCTACAACACACACCTATGAAGTAGATCTGGTGAAAAAATTACCGTTCTATAATAATGTTCTTTTGAATGGTAACTAAGGCAACCATAGTAAGCAGCAGTTGAACTTGTCAGTAACAATGGAATCAACTGTTATTAGCTATAACCACCATTGAAAAGAAAGTAGTATAGCAACTGAACAGGTTTCTTTATAAATGAGCTGCAAGCTTTTTTCTGTTTTAAATCTATTCCCCCTATTCCTTACACGCATGAGTTGCAACCGGGTGATAAGTTGGATAACGGCCTTCGAGGTGAGCTGTTATATGGAATTAATGAACTTGACAGATAAACTTCATTCAAATATTATTCACCTCCCCCTTGTACATTAATTCCATATAACACCATACTTCGTCGGCCGTTATCCCTTACTTATGAATGCTTTTATGATGCTTTATGAATACTGGGTTCATAGAAAGTGTTACTGGGAAAACACAGGGAACTAGGGAAACATACCCCTTTACTTATTGTCTCTAAGGTGCCTTATTCATTTTTATGAGTAATTATATGTTCATGTTCTACACTTAGAGTAAACACTGGGCACTTACAAAGCTGCCTTGCCACACAAAACTGTTTTCACCTATTTTTGAAATATCATAGTCTAAATGAGTTTGTTATATGGTGCATGTGAAAATATAATACTATCTCTGCTGTCTGCAATAGTCAATGAAAAGCAACAAAACAGAGTAATTACTTCAACTTGAAAAGTCAGTCCGTTATATGTAGAATTGACTGACTCAGAGGCATTGGCTAGTAGAACTGAATTTTCGCCCAATCCATGCTCTCCTGTATTTGATTAGTGCTTGCCCCACAGAATCATAACAATGCCAGGTCTCTGCATGTCCATGAAATAAAGATAACAGGTAGGTCCTCTTTTTTTAGTTGTATGCCTGAAAAACAGAAGTTTAGGGGCAAACGACTCTGCAGTTAAATTTTGGAGAAGTCCATTATTATTTTTGTGTCCAGCACATTTAGAAAAGAATTTTCAGGCATCCTAGGTTTTAACTTGTGGTTGTAACAGTAACCTTGTTGTAGCAATGCAGTTATCTGGTTATGTTGGTTAGTGTGAAATCCTACAAATTACAAGCTTACTGATGCAAAGTGTCTGTTTCCGATCTCCAAGCAATTGGTGGATGTGCATATAGGCAATGTCTTCCTCTGCTTCCTCTGAAATTTAATTGTCCAAAATTTTTTGTTCAAACTATTGTAAATATTCACTCAATGTGCCATGCAACACTGAAATGCTACAACAGCGAATCAGAGCACAACTCATTATCATAGGTGGAAAAACAATAAAACTTAAAACTACAATAGTTGGAAATGGAACTGTTCTATAAAAGCACTAAGCCTTCGTCTTTGTGCCTGCGGCCAAACCACACCCGTGGGGATGTCCACAAACCACTCGTGTATGCTTGTCCTACTCACATGAGATGTTCAGAGTGAGGGGTTTGCTCTCTATTGATGTATCACTGGTGATGTGGTTTAGGCAGTGGACCTCTTTACTGTGTAGGGAACGTGCAGCAGTGACCCTCCCTGTGGCCCACATTGCCCACATCCCTGCATCAGTCTTCTCAGTGGACACCTCAGTGGTCTCCACACTCAGGCCCCTCCATTGAATGGATGGGGGGAGTGTGGATGAACAGGAGTGCTGGATGCTGCAGTTGATGCTAAACACTTCCCCCTCTTTAACTGGGGACTTTCGGCCAGATATCACTGGAGGGGTCCTAGCTGTTGAAGTGACCATGGTCATACATCAATTTCAAAGTGAAATTTTAGTACACATGTGTGAAATTTAGTCAAGAACAAAAAGTATATTTACAGAATAAATTATTTCATAGTTTGATGTGATTTGAGTGAATTACTTCCCAACTTAATTCTCAAATATGCTCTCTGTCAATCACATTCAACAGACATGGCCGGCTTGGCTGGATGGGGAACTTGCCTTTGTTTTCTTCAGCACATTAAAATGTTTGCAAAACTACAGAAAGGGTTATGGCAGTACTATGTTATCCCTGTTTACACTGTTTGACCACAACAACATTAGAAAACAGCTATACTAAACTATACTTGAACTGGAAAAAAATGCTAATCATATCTAAAATGTACAAACATGCTGAAAATGTATGGTCCAACATGTTTACTTGTTAAGCAGAATAGATATAGACTGATAGAGAAATAGATAAATAGAGAAAGAGAGAGAGATCTTTGCACCTTGTAAAGTCAGCTGATGTGTCTCAGTACCATAGTGATTACTAGCTTCACACAATATTGGCCCATGTTTGTTTTGTTCACATCCCAGTACAACCTCAGATGACATCAAGTTGCCTTTCTCCGTCACAGTATGAATTACAGTTGCAGAACTTCAGCTTTCCCCATGAGCATCCATGTCAACGGGGCAACAGGGTGTGCCTCCATCCAATATACACACCTCAGTGTCCCTCCTGTCTTTGAGCATGAGGAGTTTGTCAGCATGATGGACAGAACTGTGGCAGAAGGAAAAATACAGTATCAGGGTGTCTGCGGGGTTGTAAAAGGTCTTACACAGTGATAAATCAAATTTGTCAAACTTAAGGCCATTAAAGGTATTAAAAAGTATTAAATGCCATTGTATGAGGTATTATTTTCTTCAGTGAAGTTCCATACAATGAATGGTCCAGTTATTTAGTTTGCGTGTAGAAGAAGTTCATGTGACGTGAGTTTGTTGATGTTCATAATTAAAATGGTCCATACATGAACTTTGGTACACTAGCCCAGCGGCCACCGTTGTGCCCTTGAGCAAGGCACTTAACCCTAAGTTGCTCTAGGGGAGACTGGCCCTGAACAATTGATAGTTGATAAGTTGTAAGTCACTTTGGATAAAAAGCGTCTGCTAAATGCATAAATGTAAATGTAGCCTACTTTGCAAGTGGCAGTGTTCTGGCACATTCTTGGGAAAATGTGTTAGAAAACATAATTTCGCTGTCTGTTTTTGGCTGTAAAGAACAAACTAATGAGATGACAACTTGCAGGTGCAGAGTGCTGGCAAGGTTTTCTTTTTTCTGTCGGGCCTGAACGCCCGTCACTAAGTCAGATGTAGGCTAAGCGGCAGAGAACAGCAGATACGCTAATAAGATGTTTAATGGAGTAGCTCACATTTACATTCTGCTTAAACAGTCTGTGAGAAAATGACAAACAGAATTGTTACGTGAAGACAGCTAGCAAGCTAAGCTTTTGTTTGAGTTGTCAAGCAAGCCTGCAGGTGGGCCAGGCCTGATGATATTTCTCAACACCTGTTGGTAAGAATGTCAGAGCAACTTAGCGACTCTGATTGCTCAACCCATTTCTTAATGATGACGTTAAATTTCCAGTGGAGATCCACTGGCCAGGTCAAGTACAACATGCATTATGTTTTGAGTTCATTTTAAATAGAGTGCGACAAATTGTCAGACAAAGCATCTCAGGAAGGTGGCGCAACGGCTTGAAGTAGCTCCATCGCATCAGAAGTTGGGCTCTGCTCAACTATATGCAAATTAATCTGCCAAATGCAACACCATTTACCAATGAAAGCAGAGCGTTGTGCTTGTGCAGGAGAAATCAAACAGTCAGGAACCGCTAGAAGCAGCTAACTGAAATTTGAAATGGCACGCCTCACGTCCAAAATGCCGGAGGATTCGCGATTGCTAGAAAATCTGACGGAGCCAGTGGATCACTACCATTAGGCCTTCGACATCAAACAAAGTAGAGTAGGGGACAGTCATCCTTGAGGCAATGGGTTTAAATCAAGTCAGGTCAGTATTAAATGAACAGGACCAAGTCTTCATTCAAATTTGTTCAGTGTAGGTTATAGCCTGCAACTATATTATTTTCTAATCACATGTAAATATTTTAAATAGAATTTGTAAATTGATTTACACCTTTAAGAAAGCCATGCTGTTGAAGTCATATATCAGAGTATATCAATCTGAATGTTTTTCAAGATTAATGTAGCCTAGATTGTGTTGGTCTTACTCAATAATATCAGAATTTGAAATGTGCACATGGCAACTTTTTTGCTATTGATACGATTTATTCTTTTACTTGAGGCCAAAATGTTAAAATTGTATTTTAAATTGTCGGCAAGTGTTTTGTTTATAGTGTGGTGTGTTCTACAGTATAAACCTTTCATTTGAATCTGCAAAGGGGTCATACACTGGGGTCCTACTCTGAGGCCCATCTCGCATGGCCTCCTTTTGTGGAGCCGAAGTAGGCAACACATTTCACACTCGTAAGGGGTCCCACCGTGGGCAGACCACCATGGGCCTACAGTCCAACCTCACTTGGGATCCTCACTTGAATCAGAAGGTAGTAAAGCAGATATTAAAAAGTATTACATTTAACCTCAATATTCCTGTATATACCTTATGTGAACTTTACAGTACACTGTAAAATACTCTAAATTATTTTTGAGGTAAATAACTGTAGTTGGCATTGCATTCTAGGTATTTTGTCTGACAGCTTTTTTAAAAAATATTTTTTGAAAATACAGTAAGTCACAAGTTTTTGTTACTTTTTAAAAAAAGAATTACATTAAGGAACCACTTTTTAGCACTCCTGTCTCTCCGTAGCTGGCAGTTACAAGCAACTGCTGCAGCAACTTGGACACAATAGGATGACCACAGAAGCTACAGAGAGAGTAGGGCTTAGGCAAGGAAGATTTTTCGCAAAAATAACAAGAAACTAAACCAAAAGGTAACCTTTAATTATAAGAAATCTGAAAATTCAAAAATTCCATATGTCAGTTATGAACTTAGCAAAGCTAACAAATGCAATGTAGACAGATGTGACCTTAACAACCTTAGATCTACCTTTAGGTCATGAGCAGTTAAACCAATGAGAACTCAGACTCACTATTCCCCACTATGGCTATTTAATTGAATGAATGAAACAAGAGGATGTGTGCAAACATAAAGCACTTTAATGATTTAGGTCTTTTGTTAAGCAAGGTGCACAAGCTTATTAGGACACTGCAACAGGCTGAGGGCACACTGTTAGTATGATATGCCTTGTACAAACAGAAATCACACATAGAAACAGATAATGTAACTGCCCACACTCACAAAAATATCACACAAAAACTAAACTATTAATCCCCAACAAGGGCACACAGCAATAAGGACGAGGGGGAAGGAGAAAGAAGCCAGCCAGAGAAGAGCACACACAGGAGTGCAGCAAGATCCTATGCTACACAGTATTCAACACAGCTATACGCCACACCCAGGCAGCAAGTGTACTACACCAGTAAAGCAGGGCAACTATGTCTACTACACACCACGCCAGGAGGGTGGTTACACAACACTACACACCAGCGAACACACCCACCACCCAGGCTTGTGCGACCAGCACATACACCAAGCCCAAGTGGCAGGTAGGCCTATAGTACGTTTATTCAGTATACACAATTACAACTACACAGGGCCACACCACCCAGGCTTGTGTGACCAACACATGCACCAAGGCCAAGTGGCAGGACTTATCTGTTAATTCACTACACACACAATTAGAACTGCATAACACCACACCACCCAGGCTTGTGATCAGCACATGTACCAGGCCCAAGTGGCAGGGATAATATTTTAATTCACTACACACTGCTAGCACCACACCACGCAAGCTTATATGACCAGCACACTCACTAAGCCCAAATGGCATAAGCTAGGAATCAACCCTCACTGTGTGCTTCCCCACCCCGGCTGACACAGTAAAGAAGAAATAAGCCTCGCCAAATATTAAATCAATAAACCAAAATAAAGCAAACAAACAAAAAAATAATGGAGGTGGTTTTACCCACAATTAAGGTACTCTACACCAAGGTGTTTCTCCATAAGCCTGATACTGATGGTAATTAAGCTGCCCTTGAGGGCATTGCAGGCCCACGTACCATCTCAATATAATGTTAACAATGGGTTTCCGACAGAATCATAACACGTAGAATGGCTTTTAGCGTGATTGCTTCTTAAAATCCCCACTACACACGCCAGTAGTTGGCTATTATTTTCACTAGCTGTGACACGAGTCAGGAAACTCTGATGCTGAATTGTAAGAGACTTCTATCACCGCCAGACAACACCCGAACTTTGCTTAATCACCGCTCTGTGTTATACCAATGCCAGCCAAAGCTGCACGTCAACAGTGTACTTTTAGGGAGCAATACACGACCACACACAGTGGAATGCATAGAATCTAATGAAAAAGTTCAATGTCTGGAGTCATTCACTCATTCAATTCTCATTTCTGAACATTAACCAATGTTACAGTTTAGGTTCAACTTTTTTGGAAGTGCTGCAAACATGTCTTCCTTGCTGCAAACGAGTCTGCCCAAGGCTGAATTGGGGACTGGGGACTCACATGAGATGTCCAGAGGAAAAGGGTTACTCCATGCTGATGTATCACTGCTCCTACAGTGGACCTCTTTACTGTGTAGGGAACCTGCAGCAGTGACCCTCACTATGGACACAGTCACCCACATCCCTGCATCAGTCCTTTCAGTGGACACCTTAGTGGTCTTCACACTCAGACCCCTCTACTGAATGGATGGGGGAGATGGGGGGCAGGAGTGCTGGATGCTGCAGCTGATGTTGAACACTTCCCCCTCTTTGACTGGGGACTCTGGGCCCAGTATCACTGGAGGGAGTCTTGCTTTATGTTAAAAAGGAGAGTGGCAAAACCAAACATCAGCTTCAGAATGCAAATATTAATAGGCAAGTTATTTTTTTTACACTTAAAGCCTTGGTTTCTGATCGTTTATGATGAAATACAATTGTTAAGATTAAAATGCTGACAAATGCCTGTGTTCCAGGAATATTTGGTTGTTGCTGTAGCACCCACACAAACACACCTACAGAATGGCTGCATAGGTGCACAGCTGCAATCTCTCCTGAAACACATTAAACTTTTGTTTGTAAAGACATGAAACTGTTCGGTAATATTGATATGCTGACACAAGACACAAAATTTGCTGCAAAATTTGTGGTTTCCAACAGGTTTTTGCCCATTCATTCTTAATTGATGACCTATTTTTTCAAACTCCTCACACCTGTATCCTTCTGCCTAAGAGTTTGAGGTAATACAAGTAAAGATGGAAGTCACACTTTCACACTTTGCAATCATTTTTGTCAGCGTATCAGTAAACATTACTGACCACTCAGTGAGTTTCAGTTTTCAGAAAGCAGAACTTGTCCTTGAAGCAATTATGAATTAATATGTGCAATGGACATTGTTATCACTGCCATCAAATATACACCCTCACCACCAACCATCTCATGTGCACAGATGTTGATACCTGTGTATTCTTGCAGATTAAAATGAGATGTATTCTCTGTGCCTATATTTTTGAGACCAAATATGCTATAGCACATACTCTTTAACCCATAATCAACATCAACAACAAAAAATATCAGCATTGGTTATTGGTCAAATTGATGTATCATATCTAGCTAGGCTAGCACCACTTAGTGCTTCTGCTCAATATCATATTTTGCTACAGAACTGCGTCAGGGATCTTGCCAAAGGCTTAGGTTTCCTTCTACAAATTTTTGGCTAACCAGATCAGCAAGCAAAGGGCTCTGGCATCCACAATAGTTTAAGTTCACAGAGAGTATCTGTACATGAAGAAGGAAACATATTGGAAACAAGAAGGAAAAGGGAAACAATTGCACAAAGTCAAACAATGTGCAATCGTTTGGTATACCAGGCTAAAACATTTGGGCATGGGCTGATTTTTACATGATGTTACATGTAGGCCTAAAATGTTTATTTTCAGGCTTTTCAAACCATGAACCAGAACACACGTTGAGTCTTGACAGTGGGCTTATAGTATTTGTCAGACTCTGGGTTGATGTAGGGAAACAGTGTGATTCCATCATCCCTCCTGACATTGTTGATCCTGAGGGTGCAGCTCCCTTCTAAGGGAAGCCCAGGCACTGAGGTCAGTCCATTAAATTCCCCAATAACATGACTAGGGTTCTTCTCATCATAAACCACACGCCAGCCAGATGACTGGTATTTGTACCAGATTACTCTGGTATGTTTCTGGGTTTGGCAGGGGACCAGAACACAGCTGCCCTCTACTGCCCTCACAGAGGTTGGCATCTCAATGTTAAAGCCCAGTGAGGGACTCAATAGATAGGCTGCAGGAGAGAAATGCATATGTTTAAATACAAAATGTGGCAAAGGCAATGCTTAAATCCTCATTCGCCACCAGCAACAGGAAGATTGACAGTTTCTACCAAACAATACCATCTAATTCTGAGAAGTGACCCTAAACTGTGGTTAATGTCATTCCATGACCTTCAACTTGACCATCGCCACAGAAAAGAGAACTATACAGCTTCAGCAGCTACAGCAATGTTGGCAGTGTATTTACCAGTGAAGCAGATGCCAAAGAGTCTGAGAAGCCTCTGACTGTCCATTACAAGTCCAGTGCAGCCCATGTCACAAGAAAAGCTCCACTGAGATGAGTTCATTCAAATGCATGCAAAGCCACAGGCTGTGCTAAAAACAACATACGGACAAGCTCAGAAAAGGTGACACATGCACATGCAGCATACAAAACGATATTTATGCTGAGGCATAACCACCTCTGTCATATATGTGTACACTAATCTGCTGTCACTTTCCTGATCACAACAACCTCAACAGAACATAATGGGCAATAAAGTCTTGTGATGAAAGCTCTAGCCTAACTGTAGTGTTGCAAGGCCATTTCAAGCAATTAAACAAATGGTATTTTCTACATTGTAAGATGCTGTCTAATTAAAAAAAAAAAATTCTTTCAAGTCACTGATGTTAACGCATCATCATGTTGTCAGTGTTGTATTTTTGCCCTTAAAATCGCTTAAAGCTAACATTTTGGCACTCACAATCATAATATAGAGATGTCATTGAAAAAAAAATAGAAATTATTCCTTACAAATCGCGCAATTTGCTTACAAGATTTGTAGATTATCACATTTTAATGTCATTTACGCTTTCCACATAGTCCCAACTTTTTGGGGAATGAGGTTTTACATAATTCAACTTTGGTGTATCATGTTAGAAACATGCCTTACCTCAGAGAACTTCTTTTAATCAACTGTTGCTGTCTGCTGCCTGTCTTTCTGTCGACTCAGGAACTATTCGCTCATGAATCAGAGAGAGCAGAGAAGGAAGCTGAGGAAGCTGCTGTCAATAAAAGACAAAGACCGACACACCTCACGCAGCATATTGACCAGGCAGAGGAATACACTCAAGTTGAGTCAAGAGGTGAAAAGAAATCTGCCTCTCCCCCCACATCAGCCTACATAGACTTTCCTTGTTGAACCTCATGTTTTGTCATCATTTTTGTGTTGGTAAAAGGCTGTCTTGTTAAATTTTACACTACCTGTGTGGTACAATGTCTATCTCTCACTATCACTTCCACTTATGCATAACTTACTGCATCATAGTGTCAGTCCCCTGCCTGGAATCTGAATGTAGCAGGTAAACTATCACATCTCTACCAACCTGGCTACCTACCTACCTACACCCCGTACAAACCAAACCAAAGTCTACACCATCCAGATATAGTATCAGGGGGTATTGATGCAGTTTTTCAGTTACTTTAAAACAAGAGTGGTCAAACTTTTCTATTTGCAGGTCACATAATGAAAAAATTAATCTGCAAAATTCGGAGCACCAGTTTTGAACCAGATTCAAGTGAAAGAGCAACTGCATTTTAGATCAGCAGACCAGCAGGCCATCTAAAATATGCTGTATGATGAAGATAACCCTAGATGACTGGATAGTTCCTGAACCAGACGCCCTGTGTGGTTAGCCCAGTGGCAGACAAGCAGGAAGCAAATGGACACTGGTAGTGAAAACAGAACATCTTCAGAGGAAAGTGAAGGACTTTAGCAAAATCAAGTCTTATCCAGTGGTCAATTAGGCAGCCAGTGGCAGTGACAGGTCCTCCTGTGAGGACCAGACCGGCTCTGTATATTCTGGAATTAACAGAGTTCAGGATGTAGGAGATGTGGAGGCCTGGAAACCAGAACAGTTGAATACCTAAAATCATGATTGACAGATGCTTCATGAGTACAAGATCAAAGGCAAAAACTTATAATGGACAGGCTAAAATGCTGTATAAAAATATATAAAATTGCAAATGCTGCTCATTTAACTCTGTGGGGATAACATGACTCAACAGGCTATTAAGAATTCATGGAGAAGTATAACAGTAAATAATATTTTGTGCTGCTTGTTGGATGAACTCGGGCAAAGAGCAGTTTCAGTCAAATTCTGGCTATAGTCATAGAAACAAATAAAGCAATGTAGGACCATCTGTTTTATAAAATGCTTGACTAAAGCATTCCCTATGGACCTTCTCTGGCAGAAAGAAAAGTAAGTGACGCATGTGACAGACCAAAAGACAAAAACCTTGAATCACTATCTTAGAAAAGAAATACATTTTAATGTATTTTGTATGCAGGTGTCCTGCAATGTGCGTAATAACACAGAAATACAACTTCAATGCAAAGTCATGCTGTTGATTTATTTAACTGTCACATTCAATACAGAAAATACACTGAAAACATTGAAAGGGCTCACACACAAAAAAATAACTTGGCCTGTGTCTATGTGTTTTCTTCTTGCCTTTTGGATAATATTTCTAAATGACCGCTGTGAGGTACTAAACAGAGTTGTACATAGTTTTAGTACAGAGTTTTTTTCTATTTTTGGCACATAAGATGGACAACAATACTGCAGTACTAAACCAGTTACTGCAGTACTCAGTTAAGACAGTCTTGGTCACATCACTGAAGTGCATTAGACATGCAGATCCACACTGTAATTACACTACGACTATATAATTATGTGTTGTTATACATTTTTGCAACATGTATGGGAGATGCTAGCTGTAAAGATGCATGTTCTCAGATAATTCCAGCTTGATATAACATCTTGAAAGTGAAATTGTACCAGATGGATTAGAAACATACTCAAAGCAAACTTGCCTTGGTCAACTGTGGAATAGATATGAGTTGTAAAATCCTCATCCAATTGCCCTGAACGCTCTGCAACTAACAAATCAATGGTGGCAGGTCTAGCTAAAGGTGAACAAGCAGGCTCACGTGGCTTTGGAGGAAGGTACTGAAGGAAGGTGTGTGTGTGTGTGTGTGTGTATGCGTGCGTGCATACAAGGATAATAAATGTGGCTGTGGATGAAATCATCTAAGACAACTGTCATTGTCATAAATGGTCTGTGATTCCATGTCCAACAGACTTAAATCTCTCTGATTTGCATAAATCAGTTCACTCTCTGTAGGCTCTAGAACCATAGGGTGTGACCTATGGAGGGAACAATGATTCATTTCAGTGAGATTAAAACATTTCTCCTCCCTCTCCCATAACTATCAAATATCACTCTATCTACTGACATATTTATCAGCCCATTACTATTTGAGATCAACTTCCTCTTCCCATATTAGTCTAAAATTTTTAAAAGAGAAATCTGTTTCCTGTATCCCTGTTGTTCCAGGTCACTGAGTGCTGTAGGTAGGAAAAAGAGCGGGAAAAGTTGATACAGCATAGACCAAATATGACAAAGTGTCAGCTAATGTTAACTGAATTGGCATAGGGAAATGAAACTGAAAGTAAGTTACTGTGCCCCATTCAGTTAATGTTAGCTGAGAGTTTGGTCTCTATCACTATTCAGTCTTTGTTGTATCAAATTTTTGCATTTATTTTCCAACAAACATCCCTTAGTGATCTGAAACAAGAGGGCTGTGGATTGCTTCACGGCGGATTTGTCCTTTTAAACACATTTTAATAATTAAAGGCACACCATGCAACGTTTTTTTTTTTACCAGCTTCCTAGTCACTTTTGGTGATTAAGTGGCTCTTTACGGGGTGAATGAAGGCTCTCTCAGCCACCTCTAGTGTAGATTTCACGGTTATTACACTTGCAGGATCTTGATCGGCGAGTTGGTGAAAATGAAGCCGAATGCGTTTACTACCGGCTTGTCAGTCAATGTAATGCTATGAAAATCATCAATGGTTCCTATTTTTTAGTTTGTAAACAAATTCACATTGATTGGTGAAAATGTAAAATGCTTTTGGTATTTTTTTCTGCGACTGTAGGGTGCTTCAGAGGTGAAAAATCACAATCTTGCCTGATGTGCCTTTGAACAATCAAAGTAAGTACACTCAGTTTAATAAAAAGTTTTTTAAAAAAAGGATTTCAATGCAACACACAGCATTTTAACTCTTATTATTAATATTATAAATTTTATTTAATATTTTGTCCATATTTTTTGTCCAATATTTGTGATAGATCATATCATATTTCACTCAATCTCGGGAAAAAATATTCTCACCTTAAAATGATAGTTCTATCCAATTCCAGGCCAGTGTGATCCGATTTCCTAAACACACACACACGCACACACACACAAATTGAAAATTTCAGCAAAACTTTGAATTTGTATTCAGTATAGTTCAGAGAAAGCACATTTCTGTTTATGTAATATTAACCACCTTGAGGGGACAATCAATTCTGGACCAGCATAATCCAATTTCCTAAAGACATATGAATTATAAGCAAGCATAAAAAAATCTAAACTTTTAATAGAGTATTTAATTTAATTTTGTTTTTATTAATTTATTCATAGTGTGAGATATTTACCTTGAGGGGACATTATTCATTGCCATTCCAGAATGATCTGAGTATCTAATGATAGTGAAACGTTAACAGCAACGTCTTTAACACTGCATAGTAGGATTTGAGAAACTATCACTATAACTATCACAACACAATGATCACTGTGAACAATACCTTTGTCTTGTGTGCCACAAGTAACATAATCCTCCTAAACTTAGAGTTCCAAGCACAGAGGCCACAATTTTCCATGCAAAGTGTGCTGTCAGATATAGATAGATAAAAATTAAATTATTTATGGCAAATAATCAATTTTATTAATTATTTTTTGTCTTTCTTGTAAAAAAAACACTGCTTACTCCTTGCACTCAGGCATATCAGTATAATCTGATGTGTCTCAGTGCTGTGGGAGTTATTGGCCACACACAGCAATGGCCCCTGCTCTGTTAGTTTCCCTTCCAGTTCAACCTGTGATGAAATCATGTTGCCCTTTATAGTGATGTTGGGAATCACAGTTGCTGGAAGTTCAGTTCTGTCGATGAGCATCCATGTCACCTTGGCAACAGGATGTGCCTCCACCCAACATACGCATCTCAGTGTCCTTCCTATCTCTGAGCATGAGGAGTTTGGCAACATGATGGACAGAACTGTGGCAGAAGGAGAAACACAGAACAGAAGGTTAACAGCTAAGGGGAGTTGTTAGTCATGATGGTAAGCAGTTTGCTGTTCTAAAATTTGCTCAACCAATGAACTTGCAATGCTTACCGCATTTCCAAAACAGTTACTATGAACACCTGCCACAGTTTCATTAAACAGACACACAGCAACAAGAAATGTGACTATTTATTCATAAATACCAATTCTTCCACCAAGAAATATTTCCTCTAGCTGAATGATTGCTAAGTAACACACAGGTGCAACAACTGTAACTGTTGTATGGAAAATCACACTTACTAAGATGCCTTGAAAAAAAAATACAGAAACAGGGTTAGGGTTAGGGTTAGGGTTAGTAAAGTCTTCATTTAAGAAAATATTTCTTGTTTTAAATATTCAAGTTTCAGATCTGCAGTTCATGAAATCTAGCGCCACCAATGGGTCAAAGCTGGAGTTGCATCCATGAATGTAACTTTTGAACCATATGCCCAATTTTCAAAAATTATTTTCCAACATACTGAATTTTATTGAAAGTAAAACTGATTTTCACAAATTTAGTCTGTTCTTCATAGTATTTTGTAGAAGGAGTCTTTCCGACCAAATGACAGAAAGGTTACCTATTGCTGTTTCAATTTTCCAAAGCGTGGCAGCAAATAAAAATTGGCAGCAAGGCCATTAAACAATATATGAGCTCATATCTCAGCAGCAAATTGATGATCAGATCCAAACCAAATGGCTCCAGACCTTCCTTTGGCTCCAGACCTCTTTGTGAGGGCCTAGAACATTTTTGCATCATCTTGCATTTTGCAAATAATAATGCAAGTGTACCTCCTAGTCATAGGCTAATGTGGAGAACCCCAAGGATGATCCATGGACATGTGTGATGTCATTGTCTTCGCAATAATAGGAATATACTGGATTCTCTGAAAAACACTGAAAAATGTTTTCACAGACCTCAAATTTTCTCCATTCTTCATGAGGTTTGGCACATGTAATATTCAGACCAAGCCTCATAAAAACTACCCATTGTCATTTTCATACATGGAACCTTTAACGTAATACAGCAACTCAAATTTTGAGGCAGTCACAAAACATCATGTGAGGTCATATAATGGAAAATCTGTGACTGATTGCCAATTTTCAAGTGCCACTGTCTTGCTGCAGTGACCATTGATCATTTTGTTTGAAATCACCAATGGTAATTATCTTAATAAATTAAGTTTAGGATTACTTATTTAGATTTAATTTTATTTAGATAAAATAACTTGAAACAAGTAAAATTACCTTCAGTGTCTGTCTGACAACTGGTCAGAATGCTTATCCCTCATAAAATGAGTAGAATTACCTAAACATTTGTGGTATTATCTACATAAGACAATTTAAGACAAAACACACTGAAACAAGCCAAATAATTCTATGTCAGTAAGTAAATGAATCTAAAAAAAAAAGGTATAACGAGATAAATATTCTGAATTCTGGGGAATTACGCTGAAGATTTTCATTTTTTGCAGTGTGGTGTCAGGTTTATTACACATGCTGAACCCTCAAGGCTCCACTATAATCCATAATGTGCGGTGTCAGGTTTGTTACACATACAGGACACTCAAGGCTCTAAGTTGCACATGGTATGCACAAAGCAATGCATTAATTCCAACAGAATTCATTAACTGGGCAAAGCATTTAGCAAATGTAATACTATCAGCACCCAGACTAGGAAGTTCTCAGCACATGCATTCATTGAGACACTTTATCCATTAATCCAGAGACACTTATATCAGAGGAGACACATCACTTAATAAGTCCGTCCATAGAAATGTATTGTGCCCGTTTGTAACGCAAAGATGGCGGAGTTGAGAAACTGGGAGTCCTGCCCTGCAGTGAAAGTAACCAATCACATTGTTGGATGCGGAATGACTGACGGTTAACCTTTTGTTTACTATCTCAGTCACCATGATTATAGCCATACCGTGAATGTTGGCGCAGGCATAATGAGCAAATTGCTGTTTCAAATTATATCAATTTTGGCTTTGTTTAAGTGATCTTGTAGGAAAAATTGTAATATCCTAGAAATGAATATTAATGTGATACAAATATATGCAATGTATGATACAAAGGTATGCTATGTGTAACCTGAGTCTAAAGAGTTAAGACAACAAACCAGAGCAGATTAGGGTTAGGAATGGGGGAAACAAAGGGTGCTGGTGAAAACCAAATAAACATCTATCTTCACCAGGACAGGGAATAGATATCTATCTTCACCAGGACAGGGGATAGATATCTATCTTCACCAGGACAGGGAATAGATATCTATCTTTACCGGGACAGGGAACCTAAACAAGCTAAAACAACAGGAGGGCGAGAAGTCAAATGTCATTGTGCGGGCAGGGAGGTCTGTCATTTGGTTTACATGTGATGTCTGCTCTGGGGGGTATAAAAGGGAATCCTAGTCTCCAAGAAGACAGGCTTGTTACTATACATGGGTAACTTGTGTCCGGCGTCGTGATTAAAGACTGCAGTGATACACCAAGTTGCCTGCCTGGTATTTTTTGACCACAATCTACAGGTTGATTTTGACATTGTTCAATTCAGACTTAGACAAGGATTCGCACAATGCACTTTTTAAGTCAGTACGACCTGCCAATCTCAAGTTTTAGATATCTCCTCATTCATTTTGATAGGACCTGGTGTTGTTAATCCCAAATAACTGCTCAAACACTTTCCAAGATGGCGGCCAAGTGAAGGGACTTGCCACAGAAGGACTTTGATAAAGCTTCTAAAAATCATAGACAGACTTTCATTTAAAGTCAGCCTCTGCCATGCTTGCCTAATAATACATACAATGCTATACATTTCTCTACTGAATTCTGCTTCATTCTGTCATCCAATATGTCAGTAAAACTGCAAAAGTAAAACTTGGTATCAACATCTGCTGACCCATGTGATCTCCACAGCACTCCAGCCAATGTGCAAAGAGCAAATGTGTGGCCTAACTAGTGCCTTAATCTAACTCAATGAGCAAAAGAATCACCACAGGCCATTATAGTTGTTTGCACTAAGTGTTTTGTTTTACACTGCATGTCTAGAGCTCTTCTTGTCCTACTCACATGAGATGTCCAGAGGAAAAGGTTTGCTCCATGTTGATGTGTCATTGTTCTGACAGTGGACCTCTTTACTGTGTAGGGAACGTACAGCAGTGACCCTCACTGTGGACACAGTCGCCCACATCCCTGCATCAGTCCTCTCAGTGGACACCTCAGTGGTCTTCACACTCACTCCCCTCCACTGAATGGATGGGGGAGACGGGGGGCAGGAGTGCTGGATGCTGCAGCTGATGCTGAACACTTCCCCCTCTTTGACTGGGGACTCTGGGCCAGATATCACTGGAGGTAGTCTTGCTAATTGATTAAAAGAAGTCAAGAGCACACATCATATGACTCAGAGTGTAACTGGAAATTTAAAGGACAGGTTCAATTTTTTACACTTAAAGGATTGTTTTCCGATTGTTCATGATGAAATACAATGGTTAAGATAAAAATTTTGGCGAATGTCTCTGTTCTGAAAATATTAAACTTGCAATAAAACTGACTGAGTGGTCAGTAATGTACACTCATACGCTGACACGAAATCACTGCAAAGCTTAGTTTCCAACAGGTTTTTGATCATTCATTCTCAATTTTAGACCTAGTCTTTCAAACCCATCACACCCATATGTAAACTTCCACCTAAGAGTTTGAAGCAATGCAAGCTGATGGAAGTCACACTTTACGATGATTTGTGTGTCAGTGAAATTTACTCAGTGAATTAGTGAACTTAACTGTACACTAGGTGAGTTCACGTCCTTAAAAACGAAAGTTTAATCCATTTTAGGAATGCTTGCAGAGGGGCACCTATGCAGCCATTCTGTTGTTGGGGTGGTGCTACCATAATAACTGAAAATTCTCAGAACAGAGGCATTCAACAAGTTAATCTTAACCACTGTATTTCATCATAAACCATCAGAAAACAAGGCTTTAAGTGTAAAAAAAACGAATCTGTCCTTTAAGCAGTTACAATGAGGCAAAGATTGTAGAGCGGAGCATATTGCTCTTGAATCTTTGGTATGAAGTGTGTAAACAAAATGCATGTTTATATAAAATGTATTATTCAATAGTTAGATTATGATTTAATGGTATAGAATAGAATGGATGAATTCAGTATTTTATGTTGTTTTTTGATATGTAAATAGAATACATTCAACAACACCAGCAAAAAATTGCTCAAGCACAATTTTACAAGCCCAGTTCGAACCTTATACTCCTCACTCAAAAAAGGGGAAAATAGTTTTCCATTCTATGTCTCCATTGAATGGATAATCCAGCACATTTCAACTATAGCCTTGTTGTTTGAGGGCTCAGAGTGCTCTTGGTAAGAAAAAGAGCAACAAAATATAGTACAACGTAGAACAAATCACAAACCAGCAACTAACCCTATAGGTCCAAGAAAAATGCAAGTGAAACAGAGTTTTCTTGTCCCCACTGGACTTAGTTGCAGGTTTGTTTTTCACTCTTTTTGTTGTTGTACTCATTCTTTTTCTAAGTGATAGTATTCGTTGACATCAGGATTATGGGTTGAAATGCGCCAGAATGTCCCTTTAACTGAAACCTGGACGTGCATTCTTAGACTGGGTGACCCAGATAAACTTGCCAGCAAACCTGAATTCATTCTACTTACCGTGCAAGGGGCAGGCATATGATGCACAATCAATAAGAATACCCATATGTAGGCTACACATATTCTACTTAAAACTGATTAAACAACCAAGAAAATCATGGCAGAACTCACGCTTAGTCTTTATCTGGACAGTGGGCTTATAGTATCTGTCAGACTCTGGGTTGATGTAGGGAAACAGTGTGATTCCATCATCCCTCCTGACGTTGTTGATCCTGAGGGTGCAGCTCCCTTCAAAGGGAAGCCCAGGCACTGAGGTCCGTCCTTTAAATTCCCCAATAACATGACTAGGGTTCTTCTCATCATAAACCACAGGCCAGCCAGATGACTGGTATTTGTACCAGATTACTCTGGAATATTTCTGTGTTTGGCAGGGGACCAGAACACAGCTGCCCTCTACTGCCCTCACAGAGGTTGGCATCTCAATGTTGAAGCCCAGTGAGGGACTCAGTAGATAGGCTGCAGGAGAGAAATGCACACGTTTTTGTACTCTGTATGTGTGTGTGTGTACTTGCTTTTTTGTTCGTCTGTTTGTTCGTCTGACCCTCAACATAACACAGTGAGACAGTGATGATTGTTGTGTTTCAGTTTAAATCATTATGCAAATACTATATGGAGTATGCAACTATTTGGATGAACTTTACACTGTTGTTGGCCCGTCTAGCTCTGAGAATAGACCTTTGTATCCTTTCCAGGCCTCACCACAGACAAGACAACACATCTGTATTTAGGACACAGTTTAGTGAGCAGTGGTGTCAGTAGTTACCAGAGAAGCAGATGCCAAAGAGTCTGAGAAGAGTCCAACTGTCCATCACGAGCCACTGCAGGACTACTAAAACAAGGCTGATGGTGGTCAAGTCACTAGCAGTGTAGCCTACACGTTGTATAGCCTATACAGGTCTCCAGCAGGTAGCTCTGGAGCTACTAGTAGCTCGCCATCTGCTTAGGAGTCGTTATCCACAGGGTCTAAGGAAATGTAAATAAATCTCATAACAGTCGCAAAAGGTATCGTCAGTTTTACTGCTCTCTGATGAGAATTGATGTCGGTAGAACACACCAGATTTGGCTGTAGCTATGGATGACACTTCAAATGAGTGCACTGTATGTGCTTTAAGAAGGCAAAGGATGTTAAAACTTATCATCAGGCTTTTCAGTAATATCAGTGTGTTGTAGGTATCTTGACATTTACCAAATGGAATTGAAATAGCAAGCTGATTGCTGCAAAGTTAGAAACTTCATTTTTTTTAAAAAATTAAATACTAACAAACCTGTTGTTTCACAATGTGCTGTCAGTTGGCATGAGAACAACAGAATTTGGTACAACTTACCAAATAGCAAAACGGCAGCCAACTGATGAGGGCAAAAAAGTTTTGCTGTCTTCTGCCCCCATCAGTTAGCGTAGGCAGCCATTTCGCAAATTTGGTCTGCCTTGTACCAAATGCTGTTGTCCTTTTGCCTACCAACAGCATTCGGCAGCCTCAAAGAACAGGGATATGGGCTGACTGATTCCAGCATCGTCCGTCATTAACAATTATACTGTATTTATAATACAATTGAGGACAGTTCTACACATTGAATCACTGGTTGCTTGTATCTAATGATCTTAACTATGTATCCTGTATATCATGTGCTGTAAGTACAAAATAGATATAATATAGAAATAGATATGGTTCCCAGGATAGTTTTTAGTTTGCGATTTTGATCATTTTTTCATTACATTTTCGTTAGATGTACCTTTATTGATCACAACAGATCAATACTCTGCAGTCCAGCTGTTTCTTTAGCTTAATTTACCTAAAGATTTTGTCAATATTCTTTCGACTATAGGGTTCCCGAATCCATTAAATTAATATAGATAATGATAATGAGGCAGGAGATTTGCCCTACCTCAGAAAGTGATGCATTTGATCATCTTTGTCAGCTCCCCACCTCAACAGCTCTTCTGTAACAGGAAACACAGCATCTCACATCCTCACTGAGACCAGAGAGCTCTGACACCTATACCCTCCTATTTACATGTGCAGGTCTTCTGGCGTGTTTCCACAATGCTAAACTGGGCTCAGCATAGCCTTAAAAAGTATCAGGCCTTGGTGAACTTACAGACAGCAATCACCTTCTTCAATACAGGATGCACAATTTAATATTGGTGGCTGTAGCACTTCTGTTAAGAGTGCACAATGTGAAAGTGCAAGGCATTGCTTAGGTGTGAATAGTGTGTGTAAAAAGCTTGCAGTGATGTGTTTCCGCTTCTGTGTTTCTGTTTTTTATTAGCATCATTACTTTTAGGTAGTGGTGGATGCAACCCATGGAGTAGCCTATTCTTTTCTGGTAGGATCCTAACCACTAGCAAGCACATCTAAATCTACTATGGGCTGTGTGTACTGCTAACCCTTAAAGATGTGAAACCATGGTTATAAAACGTACACCTCATAATTAGTAATTGTTATAATTTAATTGTCATATTTCTCACTGGGAAAAAGAACTTAAATTGTGCAAATCGAAAGTAATGCAACCTAGTGGTCCAGAAAACAAAAAAAAAGAAAAGAAGAAAAAATGCATTCTTCAGTTTATGGACAGTAGATGTCAATACAGTCTTCTTCATGCTGTGTAGCACAGCATGCATTCACTGATGTATTTTAAGTAACATGCAGTTTGAAGATCTATATGAAAAATAGATTCGTGTTTAACACACCTCAGTAATATATTGTATCACAATGAGAGATCTCTGTTTAAGTTCTTCAGCTTGTCATGGGAACTGTCACAACAACTGTTTGTTTTTCAAACAGGATGTTTTTCTTTAGCATTTGCATTATATTTACAATATGCATTTAGCAGACACATTTATCCAAAGCAAATGCCTGAAGATGATCAGAAGTACAAAAGTGTTGTCCACTTAAGTCCACCATAAGTGGTTTTTGAGTGTGGTTAAGTCCTTTTACAAAAAAATATGAATTCATGCTAGCTGACAGGCATTAGTCAATTCATGCTGTTCACCATCAGTTAGCCTCCAGGAGCTGTGAGATCTGCGCCTCTAGCTCTTTGGCTTTGATGGCGTTCTCTCCCTCTCCTTCTGTCCCGGACACCTTGAGCCCTTTCAGGACTGACTGCAAGGCATCGGCGTTCTTCACCGCGTTCATCTGGTCCTGGTCCTCCTTGATCTCCTGCACCCAGTCCAAGTACGCTTGCAGGAGCCCCAGGTCGTCCACAAAGTTGCCAATGATACGCAGGCCGGGGCGACGGCGCTGCAGTTCCTTGATCCTCGTCTTCCCTGCAGTTCCAATGTCATTGCCAACAATCCTACAACCCAGAGAGTAAGAGGGGTTACTCATGTTTAATAGCTTTGACAGTCATTTTCATCTTATTGAAATAATCTGTAGCAGTGAGACCACTACAGATGATCCAGGATGCAGCTGCATGACTGGATTTTAACCAGCCAAAAAGAGCACATGTCTGTGGTAGCACTGGCTACCCTTAGCCACTTGCATCAAATTCAAAGCACTGATGTTGGCCAACAGGATGATTGATAGTTCTGTTTTCTCATGTATTGTTCCACACTGGTGGAATGACCTTCCAAGTGCTGCTAGATCAACAGATACACTCTCCACCTTCAAGAAACTCTTGAAGACCCAGCTCTTCCAAGTATATCTCCTGACTTGAATTTCTGAATACCAAGAATGCACTTAATCTCTTACTCTTAATCTCTCTCTATACTGCACTTGTATTACACTGTTGCACTTTCAACTTAAAATACTGCAAATTTCATGTAATATGCACTCTTTGTTAGTTTTTTATTGTGCTGTAGCTTGAATGTTATCCTCTTTTGTAAGTCACTTTGGATAAAAGCGTCTGCTAAATGCATAAATGTAAATGTAAAACTCTGGCGCATTCCGTAGCATTCAGTTTGCAAATGCCTTGCAAAACCTGATACGTAATGTGAGTCTATTTCCATTAGAGGGCAGCATTAAAAAAGAAAGCAATGCAACTTGTGTGAGCACAAACCAAACCATCAAGAGAGAAAATGGACTACTTTGTGTATTAGATTGTGCCATAAATATGCATTATCTTCAAACAAAACTTATTCTTTTCATAAGTGATAAGTCTGATTTTGCTCATACGTTAGAGTCTTCAGGGTGGTGTTCTTGCCGAGACAGTTGACAATGTTCTCTGTGCCTCTCTCAGTGATACCCGTGATGTCCAGGTAAAGCTCCTCTATGGTTGAATTCTGCTCCAGTGCTGACCACAGCTCCAACACCCCCTCTGGACCCAGGTTGTTGCCACACATGCTGGGAAGCAGAGAGGGAAAGAGAGGGTGTAGGGAGATTATTATGAAATCTAAATACTCTCAGGGTAATTACATACAAGTCTTCGACAAAGCACAGCACTTCTATAAATCTATTAGGATTAATTTGTTGTTGATTGCTTTTGTTGTCAAAACTAATCCCAAGCATAGACATTTAATTGGATGTAAATGGGATTAAGGACTGAAAGACCATATTAAAAAAAAAAAAAAAAAAAGCACTGCCACTTACAAGAGTTTCTTCACCTGGCATTCTTTGGATTTTAAAATGGCTGACTCCAGAATAGCCGCACTCTTGCCCAGACAATTATAACGTAAGCTAGAAAGGAGCAAAGATGGTTATTACAGTTCTGATCAGATGATAGCTGCAGATACGTGGAATCAAGACCTCAGTTTTCAAGAAAGGTTTAAAGTAGTAAAACCTTGCCATAGGAAATTGGAATTGACATTATCTATGAAGTCTTTGATTAAACTGTAATATCAGAAGAAGGTCTGGTGACATTTTCTATGTACCTAGTATTCATAAAGAATTATAAATGCATTAATAAAATGTTATAATGCATTCATAACACTTAATAACTAGTTACATAAGTGTTCATTACTATTTATACATACTAATGACACATACTCATACTCATAATGCATTATAATGTTATCATATAAGCCTTCACAAATCCTTATAAGCTTCCTTGGCCTTTTGACACTAGGGAAACATACCACATACCACATACCACTTCCCGAATGTTGAGTTGAGTTGAATTCATCTGTAACATATTAGATACTCACTACAGTGATTCGCATCTGTAAAGGATGGGACTCAGGCGATCCAGTCCCCTGTTCCCAATGTTGGAGTAGCCCAAGTTCAGCTCCTCCAGTGTGTGCGGTGAGAACTGCAGTACATAGTGCAGGGCTGCACAGTCCACCACACTCAGCTTCATCTTAAACAGGTGCAGCCGCTTGATCTCTGGCGCCACCTTTCTAGTGGCCTCTTGCATGTGCAGCTCCATTAGGCAGTGAAACAGGTTCAAGGCGATCTCATTGGACATCTTCCTGCCTCTGAACTGATCCTGGAACCAAAGACCAAGCTGGACAGGAAACTCTTGACCTTCTTCAAGAAACTGGTCATCTGCAAGACCCTCAAGCTGTCCCTCCAGCCGGCCACGGATCACTCCCATGAAAAAGCGTGTGAACATCTGTAAGGACTTCTCCAGTGTCTTGTCCTTATCAGTGTTCTTGTAGCTGAGCTGTTGATCGAGACTCATAAGTGGCGGGTAACTTGAGGGACTGGGAAGTTCTCCAAAGCACCAGAAATTGAGGGCCTGAAGGATGTCCCCTTCTTTGGAGAGGTTTACCGCACAATAAAGAGCTGCAAGGTATTCTTGCACGGTCAGATGGAAAAAGGAAAACATCTCTGTTTCCTCCTCCTCAATGACCAGTAAAACTTGACAGAGGAAGGTATTGTTTATTTCCTGGGGCTCAAGTCCAAACTTTTGCAAGTCTCTCCGCTCAAACAAGATGTTGCCTATCAGGAGGTTCTCATAGGCTAACCTTCCCAGGGCCATCAGCTGTGCCTTAGCCAGAGAGAGGACTTCCGACTTGGGGGTACTGCGGTCTGCCTTTTCTTTCAGTGCGTGGTGCTTTATGGCAGTGACAAGATAGCAGTAGTAGACCTCACTGACCGTCCTGGGGGGGCTGACCTCTAGAGACCGACTGTTATCCCCTTCCTCTTTCTTTGTGGAGAAGAACTCCAACAAAGCGGTGCAGATGATGTAGCAGTAGAGAGGGATGAAGGAGAGAACAAACAGGCTGTCGTTAATCACAATGTAATTGTACACCTTCTCTGCAACTTGCAGGTTGGTGTAGAATTTGGTGGTGTATTCCTTAACCTGGGCCTCCTCAAAGCCCAGAACCACGCAGCAGCGCTGAAAGAACCTCTTGGGAGCATCTGTAGAGGGCCTGGTGGTCAGAATGAGGGAAGACTCCGGTAAAAGACTGCCTTTGATCAGGGAGACCATCAGCTCAGAAATTGGCACCTTGGTGTCAACGCCAATGTCCTTGTCAGTGGCATCCCAATTAAGCTGATGTTTAAACTCATCCAATCCATCTAGGATGAAAAGAAGACTACTGGGTGAGTCAAGAAGGACTGGAAGAACATGACGCAGGTACTGGAACCTGGTGCCAAGGAGCTCCAGGAGGCTCATGGGAGCATTGATCAGGTTCAGCTCACGGAAGCGGAGGCAAAAAACACATGTGAACTCCCGCAGGTTCTTTCCCAGTGCCCACTCATACATGATCCTCTGCACCGCCACGCTCTTCCCAATCCCTGCGATTCCCTTCACCTTCACACGTTTTGGAGGACGTCCCGAGCTCCCCTGGGGCTCCAGTAGGTGCTGCGGGCGGATTTGGTTGCAATACTGATGTGTGTAGATGCGTGCCCGGCGGGTCATGGCGTTAAAGTATTCATGCTGGCTGCTTTCCATGGACTCATCATCCTCTGTCACAAACAGGTCTGTGTAGCGGATCTCGATGTGAGAGCGGGAGTTGGACACCTCGCCTCCCCCCTCAGAGTAGCATATCATCCGCTCAGTCTGGCTTAGGAGTGTGTTTTTATGGGTGCTGATAGGAACTGTAGGAATAAAGTCACACAGGATTAGTCACTGTAGCTGCTCATTACAAGATATTTGGTCAAATAAGATATTATTATATGCATTAATATATATCATTAAGTCAAACTGCTACACCACCTCTTAGGTTTGGAGATTTCACACTGCGAAGGGGGTGCATCTGATTTTCTGGTTAATAACAAACAAATTATTACTTAGATGGTCTCCCTCTATGTAAATTCAGTGTAGCAAAACAGTTAAATGTATGAATGGATTATTGAGTATTCAGTGAGAATATTATGATGTTGAACAATTATGATGTTGTGGAAGGCAAAATGAAATATGTTTTAGAGCGAAAATGCAATACATGCAAGCAGCAGAGCAATACCTTTTGTCTCTTGGGTCACAGAAAACACTTTAGATTTGCTTTTGAGTAATTTTGCAAGTGGATTCTTTGACTTCTTTTTCTCTGTCAAAATATAAAAACAATAAACAATGTCACTGTTACGCAATCCTTTATTGCCTCTGTATCAGTTTAAAAGATCTGTCAAGGTGGCTATTGCGCATGGCTACACTTGAAAGACAATTCATTGTCCCACAAAAAAATCTCAAGGTGAACATCCGATTCATGTGTAAAAAATGTGATCCATGAGCAAGAAATAATTTCTTAAGAATTTCACAACACATTTAAAAGAGCACACCTTTTTTGCAAATGTTACAAGTCAAACAAACTACGATAACTGTACTTGATATTTGTCCTACCCTCAACTCTGACTGGAGTTCTGTCCGGTACCACCCCATCCATACAGTCAGGCTTGACGTTCCGTTGTACCCAGGCCTGCAGCTGGGCACAGTAATAATCCTGCACTTCTCCCAGGACCTTAAGGAAGCCCTGACTGCTGGCTTCACTGGTGCATACTGTCTCCAGGGTGGCTGCTACAGCATTGGCAGGCAGACGCTCTAGCAGTTCGAGGTACTGGTCATGGGACAGCACCTCAGCATCCCTAAGCCAGCGCAGTAGAGGGGATGGGTTGGGGCTGAGCCACTCCAGGAGTAGGTCCCTATGACACTGCAGCAGCTGCTGGGCCGAAGCCATGCTCACCAACTGATTGCCTTAAAGGTCTGTAAAACAGGAAAGCACATTGGTAGGGCTACTTAGTGGAAAGCGTGAAAGATCTAAATTCAGCCCAGATATGCAGCCCAACTGTTCTATAATGTATCTGATTAAAAGGTTAAAAGGTTTTTAAATTAAAAGGTTTTATTTTACAGCATTTTAGACAGGTCATATTCATGATTTATTTATACACATGTTCAAATAGTCATTCAAAATGTCACTGAATATGCATCAAGGTATTATATCACTCTCTGAAGAATATTTAAATTTGTTTTTTGTTTGCTTCTTGAAAAGTGTTTTTACTTTGACTTCTGCAGTGCCCTGAAAGCTCTTACCTCGGCACATGTGACTCTGTGCTTGGTTTTGCCCCATAGACAGTCCCGGTTTTGAAGACTTGTGCTTTGATCCCTCCTCTCCTTAAGCCAAGCTGTCCCAGTTGTTTGTGGGGAGAAGGAGCGTTCTTTACGGTTTTGTTTACCACCTTAACATTGGACCACAGTCCAGAGTTTGAGCACTCATGCACCACTTCAATGTGTTTTAATAGCACTATCCTCGGTTATCATTAACCAAGAAAGCTATTCATCTGCACTGGAGGAATGAAAGAAACTAGGAAAATGAGAGGGTGCACTTTTATTTCTTTCCAAATGACTGCAGTCATGCAATGTATTATCACTCCTTATCATAAATGTCATTATCCAGTGAGAGAGCTCTATTCTCCTTTGAGACAGGACTATTCGATGCATCATTTGAATTATGCCAAATTACATCTGAAGGTGTTCCACTGTGTTCACACGTGTAGAATATATATTTTATATATAGGAAATATTTTCTCATTTTTTTATTACTAACAGGCATGACTACACACCTTTCATTTGTTTTAGATTTGGTCTCTTAGGTTATCCATTGTTCTGCAGACAATTAGCCTGAGCGATGCATTTGGATAGACCCTGAAGACACAAAACCCCACAGAGTAAATCAGGAAATTAAGTTCTCCTATTCACTGTAGCAAAGCAAAAAAAATATCATTAAAGAGAGAGATTGGTATCTTTGACCTAATTCAATTCAATAAATTGAGGTGTTACTTTATTAGCAATTAGATTATTAAGGGTTGAAAGGTCTGTGGTCAATAAAGTTCCAGAGACAAAGACATAGAGACATATTCTGAAATGGAAAAGGCCTTGCAAAGCTGGCTGGAACTAGCACAGAACGTTAAAGGATGTCTGGAGGAACAACAGAGCAGGGGAGACAAAAAGACAGGGGTGGTGGTGTGTGTGCGTGGGGAGGGGTGAAGGAAACTGACTAAAGCATGACAGTGAGTCACATATAACCCCTACCATTTCTGCTGATAATGTCTTCCTCTCTCTCTCTCTCCCCTCTCTCTTTGGCACACTGTGAATAAACCAAAATTTCAATATGCTTACAGCGTTTATCAGAGGGCATTTGGTGAACTTATTAATCAGGAAATAAGTCTTTATTATCATCAGCGCCCAGTGATGTAGATGACGGTAGGGTGTAGCATGGGTCTGAAATTAGGCAAGATTCATTATTTTTATGCTCATATTTGTGCTCATATGTGATGTTTATGCTTAGTATGTCTTCTTTGTTATTGCACACTGTAATTTACTTTGAATTGCATTTATAGTTATGGATGTCTGTAATATTTTTCTTCTGTTTGGCCTGTAGTCAATAAAGAGTCCATTAGAGTCCATTAATGACAGTTAATGCAGATGAAGTGTAGCACTTACATAGCACTTTTAAACACTGACACATGGGAAACTTTATGCAGAGAACAATTTTCATGACATAGAAAGCACACACGCACAGACAGACAGACACACACACACATATGCATAGACAGACAGACACACACACACACACACACACACACACACACGGACAGACAGACACACAAACACACACACACACACTTCCCTTGTGACTGAAAAGAAGTATTTTATCACTTCTGTCTTTTGTTGTGACATCATTTTGTCCTATGTCTGTCTGCGTCTCACATGGTCATGGCTCTGAGGGAGTTGATTTTCTTCTTCTTTCTTGTTGTTGGTAAGTTTACATTTACATTTACATTTAGCATTTAGCAGACCTTTTATCCAAAGCGACTTACAAGAGGATGACATTCAAGCTACAACACAATGAACTAACAAGGAGTGCATATTGCTAACATAGAATCTGCGCTGTTTTAAGTTGAAAGTGAAAGTTGTAAGTGCAATTTATTAAACCACCACTGTAATATTTAAAGCTAAAGCTAAAGAGTCTGTGCATTATGCTGTTATTTTGTGATGTTGTTGTGGGACCCATCTTTTGCAATGCATGAGCTTTGCCTTTAAAAACCATTGAGCACATTCTAAATGATCATCTTCCAAATGATCTTTGTGCACCATGTGCTAGGTTGCATGAATGCTAACAAGGTTCTTCATCTCAAAAGAATTTCAATAACTGTTGAGAGTAGAGGCACTTTTTTCAGTAACATCAAAGATTATGGTGGGACTGCAATTCAAGGGGGGAATTTAATTGTGATTGAAAGCACTCTGCACGATGCCAGCCATCCTGACTTTTTAAGTAAAAATCTAAAAGAAAAAAAATAGCATTGCATTGCATAAGGACACTTTAATCATAAAAATGAAATGTGGTGTCTTGAGTGATTCCAGCTTGGTGGCCACTGCTCCATCTAGGCCAGGCACATGCAGCTGCCATCCACTTCCACTTTTCTTAATTTAACTGGAGTTGTGAAAGGGCTTCATCGTCCTCATCTCAGCACTTGCTTCAGGAAACAGGCATTTCAGCCTCCTTAGAATGGCCACGTGGATGACTTTGAGAATTGCTTTTCTCTCACATTTGTTTCCCTTTCAATATGAAAAGCTCAAATTTGTGACAAGAACAGTTCCTTTAGGAGGCCTACATTATTAGTTTTTTTCAAAGACCATTCCTTGAGGGTTTTCACAGGTTTTTACTTTCAATCAAAGGCTGAATCCCAATGTGCTCCCTAAGCCTAAGCCCGATACTTAACTGGTATGAATCAGCCAATCATGAAGTTGGTTAAAGCCAGTTGTGTCTTTGAGGGAGCAGGGTCTAGGGCAGGCATGGGGATTCAGCCAGTTCTATCCCAATAGAGTAGTAGTAGCTCGGCTCTCAATCTACCTGTTCTCCCTTGACCAGGTGGAATCTGCGCCCTGACGGCGACTGTCCCGGCAAGGTGTCAGCACTGGTGGGCTCCTGTGTGCTCATCCCCTGCTCCTTCAGCCAGCCCCAACAGCAGCAGTGGCAGCCCGTGGAGGTGGAGGTGCGGCTGCTGTACCACTGGACAACCCCCATGGGCACACTCTTCCCCACAGTGCCCCGTCTGGCCCTCAGCAGCAGCAGCAGTGGCGGCAGTAGTGGCGAGGACGACGAGAATGCCTCGGCCAGGGTGCACAAGGACTTTCGAGGCCGCGTGGCTCTGACTGGGGACATGTCCAAGGGCGACTGTTCAGTGACAGTGTCAGACGTCAGGCAGAAGGATGCCAGCAACTATGTGCTGGAGATCAGGGGGCGTGGAGATAAAAGCTGGAGCAAAAAAGCCTTTCTGATGGATGTCTCCAGTAAGCTTTGGCCTGCTAGTCGGATGAATGTGTTTAGTGAAATGTGGAGTGCAATGTTCAGATGAATTGTGTTTGAAAAGAAAAGCATAATATTCACCTAAAACCATAGCTTTCCTCTCAGGCATAGACACAGTTAACTGAGAGATTTTATGTTTAATATACCTATACATTCTTGTTTCTGAGGAAATTCATGTTAACACTTGCCATTTTAAGTAAGTCTAATCAAGAAGTAAATCAACTCGAGAAAAATAATGTCAGTTATGTAAAAGCAAAAGTTGGTAATGTTTCTGAAACACACTGCAAGATACACTGAGACATTTTATTCCCCAAAAAAACAAAAACCCTCCCCCCCCCCCCCCCCCCCACACACACACACACACACTCACACTCTCTTTCAGGTTTCCCAGAGCTGCCCAGGTTAACTGGCCCAGAATCTGTGACTGATGGGCAGCAGGTGGTGCTTAATTGCACCGTAGGCTTTCCTTGCCCCTCCCAGCCCCCAATGCTCCGCTGGAGGTGGGTTCGAGGGCGACCCGACAGCAGCAGTTTGTTTGTGGAGCCCCATGAGCTCCTGGGCCCAGACAAGAGACCCCTGCTCTGGGCTTCCCTCTCCTTCAACGCCTCATATCATCTCAAGCCCCGCATCAGCTGTGAGGTGAACTATGAGCAGCGTGCACCTGTGGTCATGGCAAAGGACATTCATGTGAAATGTAAGACAGACATGGTAGTTGGTACAAATGTCACCCCATATAATCCTACAATGCACAAAACTTTTCTGACTAATCTTTTGACATATGTGCAATATGGACTGCAAGGCAGTTATGAAATTCAATAATGTTCAGAGATTCTAGATATTAACAGGGGTAACCTGTTTTAAGATAGACACAGGGTGCTAGAATTTAACATTGCTCTGTATTTACATGTTTTATGTATTTTGTATTTATTGCTAATACCTTAATGAATGAATGACCCTGAATGTATTTTTCCTTCAGTTCCACCAAAGGATGTGTATATACGGCTTCACACCCTAGCTGTGCGGGAGGGAGGCAGCGCTCTTCTGGAATGTTCCTGTAAAGCTGACCCCCCTGTGGAGGACTACAACTGGTCATACACGCAGCACAACCGCACACGCTTCTCACCACTGCACGCACACATCATCCGCATCGACAATGTGACCCGGCACACGCGGGTCACTTGCACTGCCAAGAACCGCCTTGGATGGACGCCATCACCCGCCACAGCTATAAACGTAGAATGTGAGCAAGTTTACTGCCTGTATTGGATCAGGTTTAGAATGGGGGAGCGCAGTTTCATGTTTGATTTGTTCTATTGATTTGAATTGCCAACAGTTACTACAACACAAGGTTTGTTTACACAAATACAAACTTTACAAACAAATTAGTTTTATCCGCAAGGGTTTGTTTCCTGTCTTCCTAAGGCTCACTGTAGACTGCTGAAGACAATATTCTCTATTACAGTTTTTTTCAGTTGTTTCAAAAATACTTCATACAGTGATGGGTGTTTTGCTCCTTGAGTGGAGTTTTGCTTACTGTAATGATTTTTATTTTAGTGTGTAAACAATCATAGAAGTAACCTTGTTACTGTAACCCTTCCTGGACTCTTCTCCTTCTCCTGGACTTCCTTCCTGAAGTCTTTTCTCTAAGTCATTTCTCTCATCTATCTTTCTCAGACAAACCCCATATCTTGAGCAGATCCTCCTGTAGTGGGATGGCAGCACAGTCAACTGCAAGTGCATTGTGGACTCAAACCCTCGCGCCGCCATCACCTGGAGCATGAATGGCAGCTCTCCGCCTCACGGCTTCAACACCTCTGTTTTTGTTCACAATGGCACTGTGACAGCCAAACTGGTTGGTATGGCAGACCTTCGTCCAGTCGTGGTGTGCTATGCCAATAATGCCCATGGAAATGACTCTAAACCTCTATTGCAGGAAGTGCATGGTACGTACTGTAAGGAATTGTGAGTAATGATAAGATTTTATTTGCAACAAAAATTCCTTCTAATGAGAATTGTGATGTGTAGGGTAGGGTTTTTTTTTATTATTATTTGTATTGTTCACACTGTAATTTAAATGAAGACAGGTAGAATGAACATGTCCAAGCCAGTTGTGTGGACTATATTGAGTGTGTGTATCTGCGTGTGTATGTGTATTTGTGTTTGTTCGTGTGTGTGTGTGTGAGAGAGAGAGAGAGAGAGAGAGAAAGAAAGAAAGAGACACAATGTGACAGTGAGGGGAGTGTGCATTTGAGGAGTTAACCTAACTCTTGTTCTGGTGGCAGTGTCTCTGCTGTGGATGCTGATGGCCTCTCTCGGGGTAGCCATCTCCTTCCTTCTCTTCATCGCCGCAGTGCTTCTGTGCTGTTGTCGCAGGCAGGCCAGCCGGTAGGGAGCTTGCAATCTACATTCCACACACATGGCCACAAAAAAAATGTTGCCTGGGAATATACAAATTCTACTGGATATGGGGACTTACATGTCCAATGAAGACAGATAATGATCATATATGGCCTTATCAATCCTTTTCATTCGGGCAACAAAATACCTGAAAAATAGCTCTGGAAGATTAACATTAATAGAAAAGCGGAAATATTTTTAACACTCTGATGCCTTCCCAGGAGGAGAACTGTAATAAACCATCGTTCACAGGCTGTGTACCCAGGGGATGTGGGTATCTACCAGGAACACACACCGCTGTATATCAACTGCACAGAAGTCACACATATATACACAAATGGCAGCTACCAGCTTGTCTACCAGAACTGCACGCCATGCTTTGTACGAACAAAACAGGTTGGTGAAGCAACCACATTATGTGCAAAGTAAAACCTAATGATAAAAAAATCTTATTTTACTATATACTTTAAAAAATATAAAGCATAAAAATTTGGTTACACTTTATTTAAAGTCTTTCTCTATAAAACGTAAAACACAGGTTTGGTAACTATATAGGCTAATGCCTTATTATTACTGACTTAAATGGTTATAACCATTCAATATAAGTGTAAAATCTTATAAAGAATTGTGATCCACCAGGCTGGGCTTATGCTTGAATTACATGGGTGTAGCAAAGGATATAGCATTATAACACCATAATTCATTAACGTTTACTACCAGCTTACCTTGAGCATGTTCTTGATTCATAACAGATGTGCACCCTATCTGCTTCTTTCCAGACAGAGAAGAGAAGGCGGCACGCAGCATGGCGAGATCGTGCCCAAAGAGGGCCCGAGAGACCAAGAGCAGAGAGAACACCTCATCCTGTCACAAACACTGCTGAGTCAGACACAGCCATTTACCTGGAGGTCCTCTGAGATGGACATATATGACTGGGCTATAGAGAGATACGCAGTGGAGAAATAACATTTGGGAGACTGGAAAAAAAAAGTCTGTGTCCGAAATATCCATATGGGTGTATCTGTGTGTATGGAATCTTATTTGTAAATATATGGAGTGTCCAGTTTCAGTACCTTCTTTATTCCTAAATATTTACTTTTAAGAATTATTCAATTATCTTTTAACTTGTAAATATTTTATGTGTTTGTTGTTCAATAAATAGTCTCTCTTGAAATATAGAGACCATATATGACTTTGCTGCCAGGGCTCACAGGCATGATGCTTTATTACAGCGTCCCAGGTCTCATTTATCTATGTCCTATATACTGGCCTCATGCCATTACGCATACGACGGAACACATCACATTTTCAGAACTTTAACACTGAGGTCACAAGTGTTCACCAACAGTTACGTCTGCCTAGGCTACCTTTAGTATGTCTATCTACGGAGTGCTACTGAAAATGAACCACTTTGGAGATGCCGGGGATTGAACCCGGGGCCTCATACATGCAAAGCATGCGCTCTACCACTGAGCTACATCCCCTGATACACCAGTACTGATATTATGACTCTCATGTCAATCTAAACCTAAACCTAAAGTGAAATTCATCAGACTACTGACCATGAGCTGCGATGCGAGCAGGACAGGTTCGCTTATATGAACACCGGGTTCGCTTGATAAAACAGTAGTAGTCCACTAGTTTCAGCCTGGCAGGTTTACTATAGGCGTCTATCTGGCGCCGTGGCTTAGTTGGTTAAAGCGCCTGTCTAGTAAACAGGAGATCCTGGGTTCGAATCCCAGCGGTGCCTGCCGGGAGCAACCTTATTGTATAAGTCAAGCCACAACAAAAACAAAAAACGAACTTTCCACATTGAGTCGGCAAATCACCTACTACATGAAATACATACCTCATCTGACTAACTGTTGCATTTCAACCTCGACACGAAATCAGCGTTTTCACAGTATTTCATGTATATTTTCATTGGCTCAGAGACTACGACAAAAGGAAGTTACGTCAACGTCTGAAATGGGAGGGAGTTTAGTTTACATTTGGGCATGTGTGTGTGTGTTTGAGAAATCAACACTGTAGGACCACTTCTACACGGAATAATTGGCTTTGAGTAATCATGTCAGAGCTTGTACGCCTGGAGGGTATTGCGATTGAAAGTCGTTGGCTAAGCATTCTGTAATTGCAAACTTGAGCGATCAATTTACCCACAAAGTGCAAACCAGCTAGTCAGAGCTTATTGCATGGCTACGGTTCATTGTTAGCTGGCATTAGCACACAAAGCAAATGAATTGACATGAGTTTGACACAAGAGACGATAAGTGATCGCATGCAAGGTTTGCAATGGTATTAGGATCCATCGTTAAGTAGTGTATGGGTATACATTTGTATGAGTATACATTTAAAATCTATTCCTTAGAGTAGTCAAGTATAAAGTCAGTTTTGTAGCTGAGGTGTGTTAGCTGTTTAACTTGGATAAGCTAGAAAGCTAACGCTACCATTTCGTAAGGCAAGTGGATTTTACGGTGCTAACGTTAGGTCGAAACGGGGCAACGTTACAAGTCTACCTTTGCGGTAACTGAAAACTTGGTGTTTTCAATGTTTTGCTGAAAACCGTCTGAGGACAAACCACATCTATACAACAATATGCCGGAGATAAAATTGAAACACGTCGTGTCCTGCAGCACAGAAGACAATGTAAGTTCCACTTGCCCGTCAAAACTACTCCAACATTAACTAACAAATAAATTAATGTATTAGTAACTGTTATCACGTTGGTAAGAAATGGTTCGCCATGCCACGTCGCATTGTTTTCATGGGTTTGACTAACGTCCGAAACGTCCAAGGTTTGGTGCTAGTTGATCATTTCCTTTTGCCCACAGACGCACAAAGCAAACAATTTACTGAGTTCAGACACTTACAGAAAGTGGAAAGCAGCACGACCAGGAGAGAAGCAAACCTCTGTTATTATACAGGTAACGTCAACGTCAGGCTGCCATGATAATTTATTCATGGGATAATAATGTTTACAGAGCTCTAGACTTTCTACACAGTTTTTAACCTTTTCCCACTTTGGGGAAGCCTAAAAGTTTCACAGTGCATTGCATGGTTAGAGGTCTGGGTGAGTGCTGACCAGAGGGTGGGTCTTCACAGATACTTGAGAATGGCCATCGTTTATGTTGCCACTGGCATGTTAGACAGACCATGAGCAGACTAAGAAGTGGATAGTGAACAAATTGTCAGATATTTTAAGTAATAAAAAGTTTCTGTCCTGCATTTTGTAACAGAGGGCAGGCACTGTCAATAAGTTAGGTTCAACTTTTTAATTTCACTCGTTGCCCAGATGTGTGCCCAAATTGACAACATCGATTTGCTTACTAAACTCCCTCTAAAGTTAGATGATATGAAGCATAGTCAGAGGCCTTTACCTTGATTCATATTATTCATGTTTTTGTTCACATGAATGAAAAAGAACTGCTTCAATACACAAGGAGTGGTCAGACTTTAATTTTGAGGTAGTCTAAAATCATAACTTAGTAACTATCAAATGCCTGCTGTGAGAAGATGGCCTCCAATCTGTTATGTTACTACTAGATGATGCTCGTACCAGATGACTTGCACAAAACTACATACACAAACTCCAAATGCACTCAAGTGTGTGAAAGCTGTGTGAAAATCAATTCACAGCTGAATGAATGCCCTCACTGTTGTGTGTGTCATCATGGTTCCACTTCAACTCCCTGTGTTCTCTACAGTTTGAGAAGGAGGAGCAGGTCCACAGCATAGACATCGGCAATGAGGGATCGGCCTTCATCGAGGTGCTTGTGGGCCGTTCCACCTCTGTCAAGGATCAGGATTATGAGGTAGATAGAGATAAACACATCTCTGCAGTATTGAATACTCCTTTTCTTTGAAAAATACTCCCAACAGTGTCTGTGAACTATCTCCAACTAAAACCTATTATTGCATATAACTAAATACTGGTCAAAACACCAGTCAACTGTGGTTAAGCTACATCTTTTAAGCCAAGTTGATTTTATATGATCATAGAAAAGCTTATGTCTTAATGGGTAATGCATACATCTTCACTGCAAAGATTTTGGGCAGTTGTAGACTTGGAATTGTAAGTGTAATAATGATAAATTTATGACTCAAAATCATCGTTGTCTTTTGTGTTGGTGATGTTATCTCTTTGAAGGTTCTACTGGTCACATCCTCCTTCATGTCCCCATCGGAGAGCCGCGCCAGCACCAATACCAACAGAGTTCGCTTCTTTGGTCCCAACCAGCTGGTGAAGGCCACAGCACAAGAGAAGTGGGATCGTGTGAAGATCATCTGCTCTCAACCCTACAGCAAGGTAAGTCTCATACTTACTCACAGTCGTGAAAGATTTTACCATGCTAGTACCAGTTTACTGTGTTTACTTTATTTCCCTCTTAACCCCTCTTGAGGCATAAAACATTTTTAAATATAAATGCAGGATGCTTGTGCAAGTCTGTAAAATTAAAGTATGTAATTAAGAACTGCTAGGAGAAGTATCAACATTTTTATGGAAACTTTGGATATGGAAGCTTTACTTACAGTACAAAAAAACTGCACAAAAATCACTCCAAAAATGCTAATGTAAAACTCTTTTAAAATAATGAAAAAGTGTGGTATGTTTATTTGGAATGTATTGTTCACATGACAGACTATAGCGTATGGATTGGCCTTTGTGAAGTTCCATTCACCTCCTGATGATGGTGATCTCCCTGCCACGACTCCTCCAGTAAGCATCTTGGCTTCAGACATAACTTTTTTACATAGATTTTACCAGTGTTCTATGCATTTTCTGTTTTGTAATGTTGTAACACAGAAAGAATTTGGGAAATAATGCTTTCTATGCTCATGCTAATCATTCACTTTTCATTGTCCTCAGTGATCAGGTTGTTCAAACAGCCCATTGGATTCCAATTGGGCAAGTGGGTCTAGCTATGAGCATTGATCTCAGTCTTAATGGCAGGAGGGTGATGGTAAATTTTAGATTACATCAATAGAACAGGAGACCAAGTCAGATGACGGTTAGAAAAATCAGGAACAGAGTTTTATCTACAGTGATGTGCATCAAGGGAGAGACAGCATGCTTCACATAAGGATCCACCAACCGTTCTAACTAGACAAGGAAATAGCCTGACTTTAAGTACAGTGCCAGGTTGACGGAAAGTGGCGTTGGGTCATCCCAGTTTACACGGACCACATTGAATCAGACCATGATTACTGCCAGCGTGGTACATTAGAGCAGATAACCACTGATGCAGGGGACAAACGTAGACAGTGCAAGTGCTGAAACAACCCAAGAACATAATATTTCACCTTATCTCTAAAAACGGGAACAGCAGGAACAGAAGGAAATATGTCATATCATAGACCAAAGACAGTAGTCAGGCCTCGCTCACACATAACGACTGGATATGACTGAAAATAATAAAAAATATATTCCGATTCCAATACTCGCAAGGGTCAGTCCTTGTCAACACGGTTGTTGCAGCACCAGCTCATATTTGGTGCCGATCTTGTCTATGTCATAGATCGGTTACAAACACGACTCCTCCAGTAAGTATCTGGGCTTCAGATACTTACCTGTGCTCTATGCATTTTCTGTTTTGTAATGTTGTAACACAGAAAGAATTTGGGAAATAATGCTCTCTATGCTCATGCTAATCATTCACTTTTCATTGTCCTCAGTGATCAGGTTGTTCAAACAGCCCGTTGTAGGCCTGTAAAATAATATTAAAATACAGTTAAAATCATGTGTGTTGTATCTTATTGCTCAAATCCTGAGATCTTGTACATTTTTGTGGGCCAGTTTTTTTGTAAGTGGTGATCTCCTGCAGGTGACTGTAGCCTAGAAATCAAGACGTACGCTAGCAGTAGCAATTGGTTTTGCTATGCAGGCACGTCTAGGAATGAACCATAGCGCTTCAGTAGCTGTTCAAGTTTGGTTGAACCAGTCACATCATTCTATCCTTGTAAAGTCACCAAGACGCACCCTAGCGGTAGCTTATCAGGATACCTATTGCATGCAGAGGCAGTTTTAAGACAGTCGCTGATTCCGCCCCTTGGATTGAGCCGGTCCGTCAGACATGGCCAAACTGTACATTTTGATGTTATTGTCTGGCTTGTTGGGCTGGTTGAATGTTGTTGTCAAAAGAACTTCTCTGCTCTGCATGTGACACTATTCTGTATTTCCCTCTTTCTTACCTCATTAGAAACTTACCAAGCTGGGGCAGTTTCGTGTGAAGGACGAGTCTCCCTCCAAAGGCCCGAGTCCCGGCAGCCTGTTTTTCAACCGCGAGAGCTCCAAAGCCAGCAGTGCCAGTCCCAAAGGTAGGCTAAGCATGCAGCCTTTCACTGGTCTCATGAGCAGATAGGCAGCCATGCAGCAGCTGGAAGAAGGAATCTTTGTGTTGTGTTATTGATTTCACTAGTGATCACAGATAGATTGCTGCAGCGGAAGAAAAACAAAAGGCTGGTTTGACATTTCGAATAACCTTATATTTGTTTTCTGTTCTGTCTGTGGTCACATAAATCATTTCCACTTATTTTCCTACAAAAATGTTAAATTGGGTTTGGGTTGTCTGGAGCTCAGCTTCAGGACCCTTATTTTTCAATATAGTTTATAGTAATGCTTTATAATTCAAACACTGACTGGAATACTGCACATTGTGGTCCTGCTGTTACTGCTAACCTCCGTTAAGCCATTTGTCCATAGGCTACATTTTTTATGAGACCTTTACATAAGCAAAGTAGTAATGTCAATTGCTTTCATACCTTTTCATTAGGACGTTTGCTGAGATGGGTAGAATAAGAAGGCTTTAATTCTTGATATTTGAAATATCGAGCTGCATTAAAAATCATGAGCTGTGAACTAGCTGTAGTCCCATAACTGTAAAACGGTATGAATTGCTCTCTCTGTTATGCTTATTTCATTACATGAAGTATACTTTAATATGCTTCAGGATCATGTGTAATACATCTACTAAATTAGAAATTCTTGAAAAGAAAAATCAGTTATTGCATCAGATCTCTTTTGGCCATCAGATAATTAGACCTATTTCAGTTGCCAACAAGCAAGCTGTGCACACGCTGTTTTTATTTACACAACGTAAGGAAAAGCAAGCCGTCCTAGAAACCCACCTAACCATACTTAGTGATCCCATGTAGACATGAAAGCTCCCTGATTAAGGAGATGACCCAATCAGATAGCCATATGCTGTATTCCTTATTGTCAAGAAGCAATTCATATTCCTACTGGAGCAACTTTTAATATATCAGTTGTGATGTGAATCTTTTTCAGTGATATTTCTCCGGTGACCATTCCTAGTTGTTAGGCTGTATTATTTTGTAATGTTTGTAATGTTCCGCTGAGATGAACTGCAAATATGTTGTATGTTGTATCCAGGTTGCGCTTTGGGTTTCTGTGTAAGCTTTTGTACATTGGGAATATAGAAATGAAAAGCCATGCTTTAAAAATGTAATGTAGTGTCATAACAAAATGTACTGTAAGTCTTCAGAACACTACTGCGCAGTGCATTATTTATTTTCTAGACGGTTGTACACACCGTTTAGTTCCAAATGCCTGCATTTTTTTACTTTAAGACGATGATTAAGCTTACTAAATGCATACAGTCGTGCATCCGTGACGGAGTTTGTGATTATGTCTGGTTTGCTGTGTGTGTTTGTGTGTGTGTGTGTGTGTGTGTGTGTGTGCATGCACAGTCTCCCCTCAGAATGACAAGTTGAGTTATGCTGCAGCAACTCTGAAGTCGGAGTCTTCAGCTCCAGCGTCTTCCAGCTTTGCCTCTCACCAGGTATGTCAGACAAAATACTGTGCTATTCAGTATGTGCTGTGTAGCTAATTGCAGACAGAGTTTAGAGTGAGGTAAGAGCCAAAGCTTGGATCTTGAGGCCAACGAGGGGGCCGTTGGCTTTCTTAACAATGTTTGTACCATGTCATCACGTAACAAAAATATATATATGCTCTCTAAAGGCCTAGTCTGTCAAAATCATGTTGTCTGCAGGCGTAAAACAACAGCCAAGGTTTAATAGCTAACCTTGGTTTATAACTATTTGTTCACGTATCTCATTCATACCTCATTCATTTGCAAGATCTGATTATTTAGACTGCAGTCGGGGTGGTGCGTTCTTAGGGTAGTATTGAGGTACAAAAGAGTTTAATAAATATTGTCCATTTAAAAGTGAGGTTATTCATAAGCATCTCACACCTTTTGTTACGAGAGAGCCTGTGTGACCATTCATCTCCACACATGAAGGTTTGGACGAGTCGGCAGCAGTTTCATGATAACACAATATGGCGTGCATGAGAGTGGGGTTGGTGAAAAGATAATATCCAAAGGTGTGCTTTAGTCATGGCTTTTGGCCAGGCACACAGTAGTTACACTTGCAAATCATCAAGTTTAAAGATCTCAAAATTGTATCATTTTCATTTATTAATCCAGTCACTAGTCTTGGCATCTACCGTTGCCAAGCTACATAAAATATCACTAACATCAAATTGAGTGACAGTGGGTGTGCAATAATTTGTGTGCTCACATGCCCTCATTATACATAAGGAGAAGTCCAGTGTGATTCAGTCCATAGCCCTGTTGTTTGAGGTCATTAATTGCTGTCTAGGAAAAAGAATTAGAATATTTGATACAACACAGAGCGAATAGTAAATCAGCAGCTAATGTTAACTGAATGGGGCATAGGAAAATGAAGCTAAAAGTGAGGCAACGGTGAGTTTTGATGCCCCATTTAGTAAGTATTAGCTGGCAGTTCTCTACTCTGTCTATGTTGTATAAATTTTCTCATTCTTTTTCCTAACAACAGCACTCGACGACCTCAAACAACAGGGCTATGGGTTGATTCACACGGGATTTCTCCTTTAATCTGACCTTGCCTTCTTTTTTCACTCAAGAACTGTCTTTTTTTGCTGCTCTCTTGCTTTTACAGAATAGTATAGTCACATTGAACAGTGTAATATGCCGAGTAATTACTAGTGGTAAATGTAAATTCTTTATCCGCTTCGAGTTCGACCTGAGCGCGGCCTGACCGTGGGTAGTCCCATTAAGGTTTTTTTTTTTTTTTTATTCGCCTATGATGTTACATAGTGGGATAATCAGTAATATTACAGCCTATGTATTCTAGTAAAGTAACAAAACAAATTATACTGTGATTCATACACAAGGAATTTTAACATGTTTGTTACAATCAGACAACACTGGGCCATGCGCACAGATGAGCCCTTCCACTTGCCTGCTGCGCTCTGTAGGCTACATCAGGCTTAGTAAGTAAAATGGAGCTTCTAATGTGACAGAAAAAAAATAACATCAGGACAGGTGACATTGGCTCTGCCAGAGTCCAGAGTATGATACGGTATGGTATGAGTTATGGAGAAACTTCAAGATCGTTTGTCGACAGTAAAAATATGTTGCTTCGTCGGATGTGGAAGCCGTGGGGCTATTGAAAGTGGACAAATTAAGCATTTTAGTTTTCTCCAAATGCAATCAAGGTCATCAAACAAATAGCATTATAACCTAGATCTATTTGCCAAAAATCTTCTGGTTATGTCTTTTTGTCGCAGAGGTGCATGCAGTATCTTTAATGAATGAGTCATCTAAGTGAGAGAGGTGTAGTGGGAATTTTTTTTAGTAGGGGTGGTACGCAATTTAATGGTATAAATGGATGAAATGGATGGCTGATATTTAAAAAGAAAGAAATAGCCTACATAAATGATCTGTTCCAAGAAGTGGCGAATGCCCACAGTGGACAGATGTAGTTAATAGTAACTCAATCTTAGCTTTGTCTTGTACGCCGTTTTTGTGAAAGAAACGTTAAATTAAAAAATCTTTCATTTCTCCTGGTTCTCCCCTGTGGCGTGCTGTTCGCTTATGGCAGCAGAAAGTCAGCGACCTCAAGATAGACACATAAAGAAGTCTTGTCAATAGGCAAGCCTATACTTCAATAATATCATGGTAAACAAATTTCTACAAATCAAACAACCCAGAATTTTTGTTGAACACGTCAGTGACAACAGTACTTAGGCTATATTATTATTTTTACATGTCAGGTTTAAATCAGGTTCAGGCTTATTACAGTTTATGGGTTGGGCCAGGCCAGGCCGGGCTTGGGCAGAATGTGCACACTATGCACAGGCTTGGGTAGGGTCAGGCTTGACTTTTTGGGGCAGGATCTAAGCGAGATGCTCAGGATGTCTGGTGGAATTGGAAATGGATTCTTCATGGAATTCCTCTAATCCAATATGTCCAATATTGGACCATTTGTCTGGTCCAAAGAATGACCAATTTATCTACTCCAATGAATTGTTTGACTGGGCCCAATTGTATAATAATATAACCCCATGTTGGTAGATAAAGGTAACCATAGTAATGGCTGAAAAAAAACCTGAATGGTTTTTGACAGCCGTCGTTCCCATGAGAAGAGGACAAATGCGTGCACCATTCCTGTTTCCATGGTGATCACTTGGAAGCTGTTATGTCTCATGCGTGGCAGAGATGTTTCTGCTCTCTGCACACCCCATTGAATTGTGTCCTGTCCAGCATGTCTATGTGTGCGGACGCTTCACCATGGCCTCGCCGTCTGTGCTCCCTCATCATGCCACTGATGGAAGTGATGGCCTCTCTCTTGTCACAATCAGCCTAGGCCAGAGTGCTTGGCAGGTGGAGGCCATAAACGGTGTGAATAGATGAGTTCAAACTGAATCTTCCAAAGTGCGCAACACTTTTTTTTGATTACTTGCCAATACTGAGTTGTCAAAGACAGAAGGAGAAAATGAAATAGAATCATCAGAAGCAATGGCTCGATTTCATTGGCATAGGTCTCCAGCTTTGATGAAGCATTTTGATGATTGGTAACTTAGATTCTGTTATCAGAAAGAGGAAAGAGCTGAGATTAATTCTTTGAAGAAGGGATTTGATGGACAGTTTGTGAGTGTCTAGGCCACACGGGGACTTAAAAAAAACAGTCTTGGCAACAGCAGGATCTTTGTTTAGTGATGAACAAGTAAGAGACACATTTAAACGCAGAAAACAAAAACAGCCCTGTAAACCTTTTAAGGTAAGTAAGCATTTATATATTTCTCATGCACAAAACATTACCTGACTTTATCAAGAATTCTGGGTTGAAAACACCAAAGAGAACCGGGGATGGGAGTATGAATAGGCTTTCAACCCAGAATGCATCGCTGTCTGCAGCCAACCTGATAAAGTCAGGTGATGTTAAATCCTTCTATTATTATTATTTATTTCTGACTTGACACTGGAAGGGCCATTTCCACATTGTGATAAGCCATCTCTGATGCAAGTTCATGCTTTTTCGAGTTGCTTTTCATCCCAGTGGAGTAACGTTACAGTGTTGGCGTAAACATAACAGATCAGCGAGCTGTTAACAGAGGAAGACGAATACAAACAGAAATAACATCTATAGACAGTGTGTACATTTAACTAAACAAACAAATAAGCCTAATTTTTTCTTATACCTGGTCGATGATGTTCTGTAAACACATCAACCTCCATGGTCAGTTTGTTATGCATTGCTTACTGATGAAGCAATGTAGTGTGTTTGTTCTGAGCACAAATGACTAATGGTATGCATTACAGCACTGCATGAACACAGTGGCATTGCTTATCTTAGGCCATCAATGACCTAATGAGCTTAATCAGTGTCCACTCAGTGGTGATTAAATGAACCATGGAATGCACCCCTGCAGCATTGATTTTCAGTTTTGGCTTCAGGTAGTGGGTTGTGGACCAATCAGGGATGTAGTGAGAATTGGACATTGGACGCGGGGGTACGGAGTTCCCCCCACTTCTTGGAACAGATAGTTTATGTATTTTACACTTTTTTAAAATTAGGCAAGTGTCATTACCAGTGGTACCAGTATGTGTACACGTCAAGCAGACCTCTCCAATAAGCCCTCTGTCATTAACAAATGTAACTTAACATTATATGTACCCCCAGTAAAAAAAATACCCACTACGTCTCTGGGACCAATGTCTTGTTTTTAAATTTGTTGTTTTGTTTTCATTCTCTCTTTCTTTTTTTGTTTCTCTCTCACTTTCTCCGTCTCACACTCCCTCCTTCTCTCTCCTTCTATCCTTTTCTCTGTCTCACAGGCCCCAGTGAAGAGGAAGTTTGAGTTCAGCAAAGAGAGACAGGAAGCCCCTGCCCCTCTATCTAAGAAGCCCAGTCCAGTGGGTTCCCCTGAGGCCAAGAACAGCACACCTAAACCCAAAGCCAGATCTAGTGCAGCAACACCTAGTGCAGCAACACCTAGCCCCAAGGGTGAGCCACGGCGTGACCCCTAATGCTCTGAGGACACACACTCACACACACAAACACACTTCCTGTCTCACAAACCCATGTGATTGTTTTTGTTTTTCATTTTTATGCAACACCTAGCCCCAAGGGTGAGCCACGGCGTGACCAATAATGCTTTGAGGACACACACTTACACACACACACACTTCCTGTCTCATGGACCCACGTGATTGTTTTTGTTTTTCATTTTATTATATTATGTTTATATTTCTTTTAATTATGCTGCCCAATAAATCCCTGTCCCGTTGCTCTGTACTCTTAGACAAATACTTACAAGAGTTGTAGTTGTAGCAATTTTTGGTTAAAATAGAGGTGCATCAGACTGCAGGATCTTGTGTGTGGTTTTCAAATGAAACAACCTGGAATCTCCTCCATCTGTTTGCCTCCTCAGCCTCATCAGCACAGAAGAGCTCAGACAAGAAGGAGAGCTTAAGCAGAACTGAACACAAGCCCAAGCCTGAACCTAAAGCTCAGGCCAAGGCCAAGCCCTCGCCCAAAGCCCAGCCCTCTGCCCCTGTGCCCTTTAAAAGCATCATGGAGGGTGTTGTATTTGTCTTGAGTGGTTTCCAGAACCCCTTCCGGGCAGATCTGAGAGACAAGGCCCTGGCCATGGGTGCCAAGTACCGACCTGACTGGACCTCGGACTCCACGCATCTCATGTGAGTGGGCCCCCCGGCACCGTCATCCTGACTTTCCTGAGTGTCATTGTCTCTCTTTGTCTTTCTCCACTGGCCGTCACACATGTCAACTATGCCAGATTAAACACTTTGCAGAAATATTGACACCAGCTCTGTGGTCTTTGACTCATGACCACATGACGCTTCACACAATGCTGCAGGCAGGCAAGAAAGGCACCCAGCAGCCCGTCTTCTCACTAGCAACTTAACACATAGATATCAGTGTTGAGTCTGAAATGCTGTTGTAGTGATAACCCCAGGGAGCCATGTGAATGTGCCTTGAAAAGGGTTTCTGGCAGCGCAACACTGCTGCACACTCTCTCCTGTTCTGGCATTGATGACTAAAGACTTGTGTTTCAAGTGTTTGGTTTGTCATGTAAAAGCTCATTGCCAAGAAGATGCAGAGGAGCATAAAGCAGTCTCCTTAACAAACTCCTTGGTTTGCTTGCCCTCTCTAAGAGATGCATTTAGAAGGTTAAAAGTTTTTGACTCCCACAAAGCCATTCACCACTGACAAAATGCTCTACCAAAGGTCAGGTAATTTTTGTAAGCTGCGTAAAGAACACACATTCGCTCACTCGCCCCAGCAACTTAGGAAGAGTCATTCTGTTGTCATAGCTGCAGAATTGTCACTTTTGTCATTTCTCTATGCACTATGCACAAGAGAGCACACAAGTGTGTGTAAATATGTTCCAGAACGATGTATTATATTGTACAAGCATGTCTGTCTAGAATGAAAAACATTCCTTTTACATCTACTGTGGGTGTTTATTGATTTAGTCAAAAGCTTTTTGTTGCAATGTGAATACATTTTCATCTCATGACATTTTAAGAGCATGCCTGAGTCTTTGCACAGTACGTTAGGGACAATGGCCGCCAAGGTGTCCCCATTTGGGAAATAATACACAAGGCCTCCTCCAGGTCCCTTATACCCCTTATACCGGGACACCTTGGAGGTCGTTATCACACTTATCACCTGGTTGCAACTCATGCTTATATAGACAGTCAGCAAGTGTTTAAAACATAAAAGAAACACGCGGTTCGGGAATCAGGGACACATACACACAGGGATACATTTTAGCTGTTTAGCTTATCTTTCCTTGTGATGTGTTTGTTGTTGTGTTGAGATTATGTGCATTTGTAGTTTGGGAGTGTACTGTATATGTGTGTTTTTTGTGTTGTCATGAATGTGTTTTTTGTTTTTAGCCATCTTTGCAAAAATGCCCAACCCTTGTTCCCATGACGTGTGTGTGTGTGTATTTTCTATTTTTCAGATGTGCCTTTGCAAACACACCCAAATATACCCAGGTGAAGTCAGCTGGTGGCCTGATTGTCCGGAAAGAGTGGGTGCTGGACTGCCACAGCAGAAAACAGAAGATCTCCTTCAAACGGTACGAATGACAGTTATAGAGAAACAACTTGGAGCAGGAGAATAAAGTAAATTAATATAGTTATGGTTATGATAAATTAATGTTATGGTAAATTAATGTGTTGGTTTTTATAACAAATGTTTTGTTTTAATAATTTTGTGTCCTTGTTTAGAAGGAGCGTACTGCACACTGGGTTGTGTAGCTCTATTTGTGGGGTGATGAGGGCTGATTTTGTTTTTGTGCTTGTGTGCTGAAAGGTGGGGGATCTGCCCCACGTGATCTTTTCAGTGCCTCCTGCTTGTGCAGTCTTCTCAGACCTGCTGCGAGGAGAACAGTATTTCTTGGGAAATCCTAAAAACATGCTGATCAGCCCAGTACTCAAAGCTCACCCCATTTCACTCACTCTGTTTGTCATTTTTTTCCTCTCTCTCTCCATCTCACTTTACCAATTACTCACTCTCTCAAAATCACTACTTTCCTATAGTTTCTACTCTCTCTATCTCTCTTTCTCTCTGTCTCTCTCACAAGCCCCTTTCACACCCCTGAATATTCCACGATTATTACCTGAATTTCACAGGGCGCCCTTACCTTTCACACAGACCACCACAGAATTGGGTGTCCACTTGACCTTCTGATTGACCCGCCTTGGACGCTACACTTTTTTTACCGGACGGGTCCATTGTGAACTGTCTGTCGTTCAACCTGGGATTTAGGGCAGGGTGATAACGTATCATGAGTGCAACCCTCCAGTGGGAGTTTAAAACATAGGAAACCAGGAAACTCCTGCACTTTCTCATTATGAGTGAACTGTGTCGAATTTCATACCTTATACCTTTTTAAATATGCTTTTGTTGAGGAGGTGTATTCATGTCCGTGTCATGCTAACTGTGGTTTCATAGTTTTCTTAGCGCTATTGAGGGCTTTACAGTTGCATTGGCTAGCACAGGTAGAAATTTATTGTAGGCTACCCTTAGAAAGCACAAATGAGCTACATGTCAAGGGAGACTGGCAATATGTCAAGTAACTGGTTGTTCAATATTGTTGGACAGATAGCACACATAATATAAGCATCGTTTTGCTAACAACATAGCATCTAACGCCACCAGCATCTGCAGTAGTCAGAATTGCTTAACAATACCTTACATGGTTCAGCTTTATCGATAATCCACATTCATCTGAAGTCCACCATTACCAGTATTTTAGTCATATAGGCATAGGCTACAGACCGGCAGATTGCTTAGCTCAGACATTTGTTTGTCCAGAGTGCTAGGAGTACTAAAAGTTTCACAGACCGTATCCACACAATTCATACTGAGTTCAGAGATGTAACGACACCCTGACAAAAGGACAGATAGTGTCACTGTGGTTGTAAACTACACATCAGGTCACGTAGGACCTCACAAGATTAAAATACTTAGTGCTGTCTGAGAACAATTAGTCAGTAGTCATCAGGGGAACATAACCAAATTAGATTACATAACTCATTGTAAGCACGACTTGTACAGCCTACGTCAGAAGAGAGAGCACATACACAACAGCTTTCAATGTAAATATTAGCACATCATTGTATAGATTCATCCATTTCCATGACTTCAAAGCCAGTGATTTTCTGTATTATTACCATTTGTAAAACTTGTCTTTTTACCATACGTCATGAATTCATTTTCTATATCCAGAGACACAAATGCTCAAAGGCTGTTGTTTACCGTCTGTATTGCGCTTGTGTGTGAGAGAGAATAAGCATTTAGATCAGACAAGTGTGAGACTGTACTGAGCCTCAGCCAAATATGCTGGGTTTGACTGTTTTTGCATGTCTGTGGAAGGGTTAATGGCACAGTGCTGCGTTAGGCCAAAGGGAGCTGAGATGCTAAATAGGCTGTTTTACTGTTTAGCGTGTCTGTGGAAGGGTTCAGGCCACAGTGCTAAAAGGAGCACACATTAGACTGCTGCTCACAATGTCAAGCTTCCTCTGTTTGCTGCCTCCTTTATGTCCTGTTTGTCCTCCCTCTCTTTGGTTTAGCTTGGTCTCTCCTGATCATGCACTTAGGGCGTCTTGTCCCCTCCACCCTGCCTCAGACACCATCACCACCTATGCGGTCCACTATCTTTGTCATGCGTGCTTGCTCTCTGCTTGTTTATCTCTCCCTCTTGTCTTCTCTCATTCTCTCTCTCTCTCTCTCGCTCTCATGCTTTCTCTCTCTCTCTCTCTCTTTCTTTCTCTCTCTCTCTCTCCCCCTCTGTCGCGCACTCTCTTCCTCTCTCTCTCTCTCTGTTTCTCTTTGTTCTGCTACTCAGAGTGTGTCGCTCTGATGATGATGATGAATTCCATATTTAAAATCTGCATCTGCTATGGGTAATTAAGCCTTCCACTTCCTTTGAACACGACAAGGGTTTATGCATTCATACGTGTGCAGACACACACACACACACACACACACACTCTAAGTGTCACTCTTAATTGCACACACACAGACCACAGACAGGCACTTGTTGCTGCATCTCGACTGAGATGTATGGGTAACTATAGTACACTTTTTTTTGTTGTTGTTTCTTTTTTAAGTGCCATGTTGCACTTATCTGTTCATAAAGCAGCCATCTTTCCAGACGAGGAGACAGAAGCGGAGAAGAGATCATGAGCAAGTGAAATTGAGCTCCTGGGGGGGTGGGGGGAAGGGGGTTAAGGAACACTGTGGGAATTACAAACTAAACTGCACATAAATGCTAATGTAGCATCATATGCTGTCCTGCCCAGGCTTGAGTGGCGTCAGTAAGAGAGGCCATTGAACTCACTAGGCCTTTCCCTGCTCTGATGAATAGGATCAGAGCAGCTGCATCCCTGCTCAGTGTGATTCAGTCTTCAGCCCCTCAGCATATGCTGTGCGAGAGCCTGGATGCAGCCACCTAACCGCCCCCCCCCCCCCCCCCACCCCACCCCCATGTCACTCTCTTTCTGATCTTCTTTTCTCCTCCCTCATTCCCCAGGTATCTGATGGATGGTGGCGAGTCGAGCTCAGGAGAGAGTGACATAGAAGAGGAGGAGGAGGAGAGTGAGGAAGAACGCGTTAAAGTGGTGAGAGACACATGAGTGCCTCAGGCTTTTAGATAGACAGACAGACCCATTCATCAAGCTTTCAGACAGACAGACCCGTTCGTGAACATTTCAGACAGACTGACAGACAGACCCATACGTTAACCTTTCAGATAGACAGACAGACAATCAGGCTTTTTAAACTGCCAGACAAATCTGGCTTTTTTAGACTATTGGCTGAGAGGGGTGGTAGAAGGAAACGTGTAGTGAGAACTGCTGGTTTGTGTGTGTGTGTGTGGTGTGTGTGTGTGTGTGTGTGTGTGTGTGTGTGTGTGTGTGTGTGTGTGTGTGTGTGTTTGTGTGTGTGTGTGTGTGTGTGTGTGTGTTGATGGGGGGGGTATAGAGTATCAGAACAGACAGAGACTCTAAAATCAGCTGCTGGTGCTTTTTATGTCCTCATCATGCCTCGTCTGCCCGCCAGCGTAAGATTCCGGAAAAGAAGAGCACCACGCCACAGAAGCAGACAGCAAAGAGAGAGGTGAAGAAGGAGGAAGAGGATGAGGATGAATATGGGGGTTCCACTGATGCCGATGAGCCAGGTGAGAGAACACCTGGGCATAACTCTGTCACGCACGCACACACACACACACACACACACACACACACACACACACACACACACACATACACGCACGAGTCCGTGCACAGCCAAACACACACAAACTCTCTCTCTCTCTCTCTCTCTCTCTCTCTCTCTCCACACACACACACACACACCACACACACCTCTCTCTCACACACACACACACACACACACACGTGATGTTCTTCTAACAGGCTGCAGTGTTGAGTGTAGTGTAATGATAGGGCTCAGTGCTTTGAGGCCCTCGGGAGAGAATTTTTTTATTTATTGCTCTGGGTAGGAGCAGAGTGGAGGAGTGTCTCCACGGTGAGCGCCATCCATCTCAAGAGTCCTCCAGAGGACTGGGGGGGGGGCAGGAGGATGAGCAGCGGGGGAGGGAGATGCAATACTCAAGCTAGATTCTGTAATCAAACTAAAATTAAGGGGAGGTGGGGGGCACACATACTCTGTACAGATGGGTCTCACTAGAGAGGGGCGATGGCAGCCAGAGGAAGATGGTGTGGAGGGACCTTATAGAGCGGAGGAAAAATGTGCATCTGGACGTCACCAGATGAGCGGAAGAGGCCTCCAGCCTTCATCTCTCATTTTGCTCGCTCATCTTCCTCATCTCCAGCTGAGCTGGAGTTGCGGTGGTGGGCTGATGATGCAGTTGTTTGTGTGTGTGTGGGTGTGGGTGTGAGAGAGCAGCGAAGCTGTTTACTTACAGTTGGTGTTAGTCTGTGCCACTTGCTTGTAATTCATGGAACACCACTGTAAGTGGTTTAGAAGTTCAGTGCTGTTTAAAATTGCACACAGCTCTGATTAGATGCAGCGTGGCTCCGTCAGGTGATATACCTTTAATGTGAGCTATTCATGAGTTTGTAGGAAGTTTTATCATTTGGTGGAATTGGTGGTTTTAGATTTCTTAAAGAAGCACTGTGCCGGCATTTTATATGGCATTTACATTTGTGCATTTAGCAGACTCTTTTATCCAAAGCAACTTACATTTTGTCAATTATTAATTACCTCAGGGCCAGTCAACCCAAGCAACTTGGGGTGATGTTCCTTGCTCAAGGGCATGAAAGTGGCAGATTCGAACCCATAATTTCAGGCTACTAACATGCTAGCCTGGTTCCTTGACCACTACGTTAAACAGCGACCCAAAATCAAGCAAAACCAATACTGGATGAAATCAATATCACATTTATTCTCTTGTCAGACAATATAACTCTTCAAAAATGTATCATCGCGGGTTCCTCTTCTTTGGTTTGTAAGAAATCCACATGTGCGTGTGTGACATACTCGTTAGGTTTTTTTTTTATTAGTTGCTGTAGGGGGTGATTCAGAGGTCAAAAACTGCAGGGGTGCCTGGTATGCCTTTAAGACATTGATTGGTAAGTTACAAAAAGATGGCGACTGCAGGCAGTGCTCTTTTGTTAAAGACTCAGACATAGGGTACCTTTAAGGGGTGCGTGTGTGCTATTCAATAATAGCGTGTATGTTTAGTCATATGTTTGTGTGAGAGTTTACTTGGCAATGTATGGCCCATTGTGTGTATACCTCTGAGCACAGTCTTGAGAGTGTGTGTAGTGTGTGTGTCTGTGAGTGTGTGCATGTGCGTGCATGTGGATGTGTGTGTGTGTTTGTATGTGTGTACTTGACAGTGTATGGCCCAGTGTGTGTGTGTGTGTGTGTGTGTGTGTGTGTGTGTGTAAAGTTATTGATGGGTTCATGTGTGTGCATGGTTGTCCTGTCTTGTCTCCTCTCATAGTAAGCAGGGTTAAGTATGCAGGCTAAAAGGGAGATGAAGGGCACCTGAGGTTGTGCTTAATGGCATAGAGTGCCATGAGGACTGTGATGAACACAGAGAGAGGTCAGAGTGGAGTGTGCGTGTGTTTGTGTTTGTCTGTGTGTGTCTGTGTCTGTAAGTGTGTGTGTGCGTGTGCGTGCTTGCTTGCATGCGTGTTTAGAATAGAGAGGTTCTAGTGTCTTTAGAGTGGAGAGCATAGTGGCTGGACCAGGCAAAGGAAGATATTTATTCAGGTCAATCAGCAAGGAAGGACTTGGGCATGTTTTTCATTTGTATGTAAATGAAAAGCTCCAAAGTGGGCTAGTTTGTGTGTGTGTGTGTGTGTGTGCACTCTGCAGCCCTCAGAAAATGATGAGTCAAACTGCTTGTTACAGTTCTTAGGGTGTCAGTGAAGAGTGTGTGTGTGTGTGCAGGTGCGCATGTTTTTGGATGAATGTCTCTTATTTTATTTAGTCCTTTGTAGGTCTATCATACTATGTGTTAACTACCTGAAATTTGTCTTAGTCAGACATAGTTTAACTGTATATGGAAATACATTAACATTCTAAAAAGTTTCGCTACTAGTTGAGCCTTAGTTAATTGACTAACGAAAGTAAATGACTGAGTAAAATCACTAACTAGTTCTTTGGGTGGGGTTAACATTGTATTTCTTGGTTTAGATCCTGACGCTGAATCTGGCATGGACACAGAAGATGAACTGAAGAGGTAATTGTTGCATGTCTGTCTTGGCACAGTGGCCCGAATGCCTAATGATACTCTTAATACACTACGTGAAATATTCCATAGTGGCCTTTATTGGGGAAATCTGTCAACATTTTAGCCTAAATGTTGTGGTTAGTGGGTGTCACGCACTTTCATTCGGCACAATCTTGGCGAAAATCCGTTCAGAGATGAGCTCACTAGCCCACTATTATCGTAAGCACTACAAAACATAGCGATCCTGGCTTTTATTTTGATGATCTAGAATATGCCTGGGCTAGCAGGCTATGCTGGCTAGCGTACTCATTTCTGAACGGATTTTCGCCGTTATTGTACAGAATGAAAGAGCATTAAGCCCACTAACCTCAACGTTAGGCTGAAGCGTGCCGGAGTTCCCCCTTAACAGGAATCGACCCAAGGCCTACAGAATGTTACTTTATATGCCAGAGCTTTTCATTCTTTTCTGTAGGCTGAACATGGCATGCAGATGACTTCTGTATGGATTGGAATATAGTGTGTGTATGTGCTCGGGGGAGTAGGAAAGATGCAGATGTCTGAATTACCATTTCCTCTGCCGATTTTGATCTTCGCTTAATTGGGTGGTGTTCAGAGTGGCGACGGAACGCAAGCAAAAGAAAAAAGCGAGGGATGAGAAGGAGGCGGGTGGAGGAGACGAGGATCCTTACGGAGGCTCGACGGATGAGAACACAGACGCTGAGGAGGAGGTGGACAAACCCATCCCTGAGCTCCCAGGTCTGCTCTCCAACCTCATTAACAGCGCAGTGTGTGTGTGTGTCTGAGGGTGTGTGTCTGTTGGTGGTGGGTGGGTGTGTGTGCGCGTGCGTGCGTCTGTGTGTGTCTGTGTGAGCGATTGGGTGTGTGGGTGGGTCATCGGTCATGTATTCATGAATGGCGCCTGTTTTTAAGAGGGTGAAAGACGTCTCTGCCTGTATTACCCTTTGTGTGTCCTTGGAAGTTCTATCAGCGAAGGCCTTGTCTTTGTGTCTCTCAGATTACCTGAAAGGCAGGCACTTTTACCTGTACGGCAAGTTCCCCCAGAACGAGCGTAGGCTGCTGCAGCGCTACATCATTGCTTTTAATGGGTATGTATGCATGTATGTATGCATGTATTTATGCATGTATGTATGTATGTATGTATGTATGTATGTATGTATGTAAGGGAGACCCTTACCACTGCTTAAGCTTCTAGCCAGCAGTACTGATAGATCTGCACCTGTCATCTTTGGTCATTAACTGGTGGCTACAACGACTGGCCTCCTCTGAGACACTGCATCTCATGAGAAAGAGGAAGAAATATAGCACAAAAAACTGATGGGATGTCTCTCTCTCTCTCTCTCGCCCTTTTCTCTCTGTCTCTCTCTTTCTGTCTGTCTGCTCCCCTCCTTTCTCTGCTTTTAGGACGATTGAGGACTACATGAGCGAGAAAGTGCAATTTGTCATCACCAGTGAAGGCTGGCACGACTCTTTTGAAGACGTAAGTGTGTGTGTGTGTCTGTCTCTGTCTCTAAGGATGATAAATGCGATAAGTTAAAAGCCAACCATAATGATTAGAAAGAGGTTGTAAATGTGTGTTTGATAGACAGAATGGTGACATTTAAATAATGAGTCCAAATGTGTTGGAGCCCTCACTTTACCTAATGGTTAAGGGTTGCTAGAGGGTTGAAGGCAATTTTTTCATTCTGATGACTCTCACTTTTTAAAACATGTTGATGCCAGATTTGATGTGACGACTATACAATGCTACTTCTTGTCAGGCCTCTTATCACACACTGTCACACACATTGTGTTGTGGCTGGTTTGTGTCTAAAAGCAGCTTAACATGTTTCAGGGTTTAATGCAGGGTCTTAAAAAGTCTGAAGTTTAAAAACATGAATTTAAGGCCTTAAAAATTCTTAAATGTAGTGAAATATTGTGCAGTAGGTCTAAAATGCATTTAGGTTAGGCCTTTAACTGGTTGTGAGTTATTGCTGTAGATGCACCGATGCCATGCATTTCATGTGGACCATGCCACGTGCGTCTGCTATTTGAGGGGAAGTGAACGTTAATAGTATAGTCAAGTATATCCAATGGTCGTAGAATCCATAAATTTCACTTAAAATTCTACAAACCTGTGCAGATTTTTTGCTGAAAATGGCATCACATTTGTCTTAAATTAATCATAATTGTCATAAAAAGGTCTTCAAAAGTCTTTATGAAGTTGTTGAAACCTGCAGAAAACCCTGATGTTTGATTTGGTCAGTATCCCAACCCTAGAGGCTCTCTACTTGGTTTGGACTTAAACACAGCTGTAGAAGTTTTTTTTTCCAGGGCAAAATGCCTCATTAGTGTGGCTTATTGTTGATGTGTAACCATTCACCCAGCCCAGCAATTGGTATTGTTAGTTTAGGGTCATCTCCTCATTCTTTTGTCTTTGTTTCTCTATCATTGTAGGCCCTGATGGAAAATGCCAACTTGAGTTTTGTGAAGCCAAAATGGATCTTTGCCATTAACGACCGACAGAAGATGCTTCCGCACCAACCTTATGCAGTGGTGCCAGTCTAGAAAAGACTTACTGGGCCGCACCAACCGACAGACAAAAAAACACACACACACACACACACAATCCCCCATTCCTGCCTGTTGGAGCCGTCTCTCCCCCTCTCCGCAAGCCCACTGATTCAGGGTCAGTCAGTCAGTCAGACACAACCAAAGCAGACCTCAGCTTCATGCATATTAGGTTTCCACTCTAGCTCACAAAACCAAAGGCGATTGTCGCTGTTAATATTTACCCTCAATCGTTGTCAGCTGGCCTTCCTACCTATGCCTCTCTCAGGGTCTATGCAAACAACAATGATCCACTGTCCCTCGGTACGTCAGAATTGGTGTGAACATGACAAGTGACAGTGATGAAGGGAGATGGTGTAAAAGAGGATGTTTAGACCATTCAGAATGCTCCCTGTTTTTGGCCCAATACAAGTACACACCTGATGAGAACCCCAGGTTTTCAGCTCCTTTCCACAAATGCAGCCCTGTTGAAAAAAGAAAGAAGAAAAGAACAAACCATCTCTGACTCTTGACTCATGGAGCAGGGAGAACTGTCATCTTTTTGGAACATTGTTACTTCCATGGAACATTTTTTTAATGTCCATAACAAACCACACCACAATGTTGTAGATCTCTAGTTCTGGTAAATTGCTAGATAGTTTATGTAGATCAGACTGGTAAGAAAAGTCTTTGAAGAACACGCTGATGAATCTGTCACATGAGCAGTGGAATTTTTCTGCTCAGTTTATATTCTCTTGAATGTTTATGGAGTCACAATAAAGTAACTAAAATGAATATGCAGGCTCTTACCATAATGTCTGTTATAAGTCAAGAAAATCACCCAGGTCATTTTCCATCTCAATTTTATGACTGCATTGCCACCATATTATATTTTTTTAATTGAATATCTTTAATATTTTAGGTTTATTTAATGGCAATAAAGGATGAATTCAGGCTAGTGCAAATCATTTGTCCTTTTTCTGTCTAGTGTGGATATATTGTTTCTTTATATGTGTGTGTGCCCTGTGTACTTGTTCTAGTTTGTGTGTTTGAAATATTTTTCTCACTGGCTTTAATATTAAAAAAGATCTTTCAAATCGGAGATTGCGCCTTTTACTATTTCCTTTCCTCAAACTCTAATTTGGGCACACCCCTTCAATTTTCTCATTTCTCATGTTTACCTCGTCTTTCCGAGAGTGCATATGTACCCTACGTTATTCTCCTGCTCTCAAGAATTTTAGGCTAGCAGCCTCGAGAATGACAGGACAGGCGTTGAATGTGGACTAATTATTGTTGATGCATACCAATTACGTAGTGAAAAGATTTTCTGCAATTTTCTTTGTCGACAGTTCTCCAGTGTAGCTACCGAATGAACTGATGTTTGCTTTCTATAAATTAATTTCGCATTTATTTGTATTGAAAACATAGTTCATCTTGGTGTTGGAGTGAAATGTGGCTGGTCTGTAGACCTGAAAAACTGTTAGACTTTAGGGAAAGCATCTCTGTTCATTGTTCTAATCTTGTAAATCAGTACAGGCTGTTTTATTTCCCACCAGTGCTCTGACAGAAATGGCCATCGCATCATCTACTAGCAGCCCGAAAATAAAACATTTGAAGACAGAACATGTCTTCACAAATTGGCTTAATGAAAGCTTATTTTCAGCAACATAAGAAGTCTACAGCATAATGCAGTAACACAAAGTGTTATTGTATTTTGTTGAATTTGTAATTTCAACAGATTTCAAAACTAGGGGATGGTTTATGCAGCCTATAATCCATGAAAGGCATGAGTGAATCGCGCTCTCAGTCTGGTGAACTCTGCATTTAATCTCATTCCGCGTCAGATCGGTGTGATTGCTTTGGTAAGGCGAGCATGAGAATCATTGCAAATGTCATGAAACCACGAGCGCAAGTGTTAGCGTGTGATTTGTCGATCGTCCACTTTACACAATTTAATCGCGAAGGCGAGAAAGGTGGGTAGGTCAGATAATCTCGAGGGACTGAGCGCGTCTGAAGGAGTGAACGTAGACTGTGAATAGGATCTTACTTCATACCAGCGCGGACAGGAGAGATGACTCGGGGTGCTCAGAATCGCCTTTTGCTGGAGAGGGGGGAGTTACGTGACTGAACTGTGTAGCCTGTTTTGAGGTCACCGTTGGCAAAATAGCTTCATTACGACAGAAACCTGCATTTAAGAGTTCATCAATAGCAGTAAGTAGGCTACCTTTTGCATTTGTTAATTTAATACTGCCCTTTTATAGGTGGTTTTGAGTGTTTCTTGTTTAAATGTGAATGCACAGTGGCCCTGTATTCTTTAACTTGCCCCCATGCAAATGTAGCCGATATCCTAAATATAACCTCATTTGTGATTGACCAATTAATAGTTATTATGCAGCCATTAGACAACTGATGTGTTCCACGAGTCCGGTATTGTGTCTGGAAAGCATTACAGAATAAAGCAACCTTATTGTTTTATAATGTATGTTAAACAACCATCAGTACATCGCAGCAGTTTGTCATTTGTTTTTGACTTGTTTGTTTTTGCATGAGTGTTGTAATCTCAATATACTAACTATAATAATAATTTGTTAAATAGCCTAACACTTCCTTATTCTTATAAAGGCTACTCCTGTTGTGGTAGAGAAGTATTGTGGTGTGGTGTGTGGTGATGGGGGTATTGGGTGAGGGTTAAATAAGAATAGAGTCATAATGATGAGATTAACAGAGCCGTCCCATTGTATCCCTTCACAGAAAGGAAGGCGAATAGGTGTGATAGATGAAAACAACCAAATAGGTGTGAAGTCACACACTGAAAACAGACTGTACTGTACAATTTTCAAATATGTTTTAAAATAGAGTTGGCCCTCTAGTAATTGCTGTCATCCACCATTGAAAATCACACATTGGTCTGGGTTGCTTTCTAACAAACCTCAGATTTTTGATAGTCTTTTCTTGATGAGATGAGCTTTCACAGACATCTCTGAAAATCAGTCATGGCATTTCTTTCCAGCACAAAGCATAATCACTAAAAAATCACCTCAAGCTTCTTGAAAAAGCTATTATTCATCCAACCATATTTCCATGGTGTGAATAGCACACTGTGGAGTTGTGGATTCAAAAATTATTGAGAGTACTGTTCCTGGTCAGAGCTGGTGCACTGGTTGAAAAAAGCACCAACATCCAGTGCCTCTACACTGTCGGCGACCCTAAAGCAAACCAGAAGCTGTCACTTGTGAAGCTGCCAGAGTGGATTTGTTCCGGTAGAACTCACCCCAGGGCGCATTCTGTTTATGTTTCCTGATCCCCTCAACATCCCCTCTCCAGCTTCTCCTCAGGTGCAGATACTCCAAAGGGCAACTTGGAATAGAGCCACAAATGCAAAAGAAAGGTCACAAGCCTTAAGTGCAGGAGTGCCCCGAGTCTGTGGGGAGACGGAGCTATCAGACACACACCAGTAGGAGAAATGCAGGAAAAAAAGACGGTGGAGTCATTTGTGTGGCTGCTGCAGTCAAAGGCACAGCAGCCACAACTAACCCTCAAGCTAACAAATCATTGACAGTAAAGAGTACAATAGGTAGGCTAAATAAATTATGTATCAGAGAAAATATATAAAAAACAAAACACAAAGAACAATGCCTGACAGAAACCCTGAGCACCAACTGGGTTCATCTTTGTGTGTGGATGAAAGCTGGATGGAGATAGAGCACTGAGGGACAAAAGGATGAAAGTGGACAATTCTCCTTAAGAGAGGAGGTGTTTAAACCATGTCTAGACCCTTCACTTCACCACACAGCTATCAATCCACCCCTCACATCTGCAGGCATATTAATTAGACGTGGATTTGTGTGGCGGCTGACAGATTAGTCACCGCCACTCAGACGTTCCAAATGTTAATGTGCATGTTATGCATGACGGACACCGACTCTCAGTCCAATCACATATTGATTTCAGATCAGATCAAATATGAGGGTCTGGGGGCGGGGGTAGCATATCTGCAGATAATGGACCTGTCTAAAACTCTTGATTTAGACAAGGCAAGACATGTCATGCAGTGAACTATATTTGGACATAAGACATGAAGCCTCTGTAATAAGGCTGGCTGGCTGTATGTCTGCCTGCCTGTCTAGCAGCCCAGGTGCGGATGTATGGGCAGATGTGGCTGGGGTGCAATGCTGTCCACTTCCTAAGAGAATCAGCTGGATGATAGCTCATTATGTTTTGACACTAGTGGAACTTCAAATTGACAAAGACATTCTGTGTGCCTAAGCGTATATGGTGGGGTGGGGTTGTTTGAGTGTGTGTGTGTGTGCGTGCGTGCATGCTAGTATGTGTCTCTGCATTAGTGTGTTTCCTGGTGTAAGCAGAAATTCATGTGAGTGATGATATCAGTGCATAGCATACATATGCATAGCTCTGTACATGTCATATGCACGTCCATACGCATTTTTATTCTTGTATTTACGGTTTGAGTGTATTCCATGCATCAGTTGTTGCAGACTCAAAATTATATTTTGTGAACCCATGAACAAAGGAAGAATTTTACAAATTGTTTACATTAATATAGCAACTGTGAAGTCACTTTTTCAATATATAAATGTAAAAGGGAGAATAACAGGTAATGTGGAGATATCATCCTTGCATCTTACTTCTGAGTTTTTTTTTTGTTTTTTTTTACTGAAACTACTTTCACTACATGGACTTGTGGTATTGAACTCTGTCAGACAAATGTAAGGCCTACTGCAAGACTGAACCTGACCCCTAAAAGAGTAGTGCTACACAATGTTTGGCACAGTGTTTGACAAACACTCTCAGAAGACTTGCTCTCACTCCTGTCCCTCCTGCTAGCCTCACTGAACTGAAACCCAACTTAAGTTACCTTGCTTTGGCTAGCCTGGCTTTCGCAAACGATTACGTAAATCTGAGATTTAGCTTGGTCTGGATACCTAACTGTCATCTTCCACATCTCCAAGGTGAGACTGACGAATGTCTATGAAAATGCCTCTGTTGGTTGTTTCTTGATTTCCATTTTGGGTGTTACGCCCATCTCCAACATGACAGAGGTGAAAGCCATCAGAGGTAAAAGCCCATGTTTGAGCAACTGTTGAGTATCTGTTATTCTGTTATTTCCCACCTTAATAGTTCTTGTCACCATGTCCCCAATGACCTTTCTATGCATCACAAAAATGGAACACACACAAAGAGGCTCCCAAAGTGTAGTCGTGACAATGTTGTTTTGTTTAAGGTTAAGTTTTCTTAGCGGGAAGCACACACTCATCGTTGCTACTGGCATCTCAAGTGGCACGCTGTATGCCACGTGAAATTTTAGAAGGGCCAGAAAAAGGTCACTTGAAAGTTAATGTGGTACCAGAATGCAGTCACTCTTAAAGAAAATGATTGGTTGCATAATTCTGGTCTGCGGCATGAAAACAGTCTTCATTCTACAGACAGTCTCAGAGTCAGTTTTCACTCTACGTGAAGTGCATTCTTGAGATTGTGTGTGTTTGTAGTTTGTGTCGACTTGCTGTGGCTGCGATTGCATGTTTGCATTTGAGATAACTTGCTGTTGCTGTCTGTACTTTCTGTTTCATCTTTTCAGTAGGGATTGGCTTCATTCAATATGGCCTTTCTTTAGACCTCTGCTTTCAATTATAGAGATAAAGTATAAGGGTGTCATGGCTCAGTGGGCTGAGGCGTGATACACTAAACATGGGGACTTGGGTTCCAGTCCAACCCAAGGTAATTTCCAGATCCTTCCCCACCTCTCCTCTTCTCACTCTCTACTGTTCTATCAGAGTAACGGCAAGAGATGAAGACTGTTGGCTTTGACCCCAAGGAGTCTCTTTGCAGTGATTACATATCAATCAGAGGGCTCAGTTGTTGCTGAGACAGAGTAGCCGAATGCTTGTACAGAGCAGAACGGCTTCAGTGGAGAAAGAGGCAGTGGAAAGTAGTGATATTTCATTTATTGTTTACAGTTTTTGGCTGTTGTCACTGTGATGTCTGAAGTGGCTTTGGATAAAAATGTGTGCTAAGTAACCATAGCCATAATTACTGCATGAAAGTTACCAGTAGAATGGTAAACTTGCCATAATGTGGTAGATCAGGGGATCTCAAACCCAGGTAACAATTTTTGTGTCTGGAAATGTTCCGGGAAGGTTATCTGTTGGGTACGAGAACGTTCAATGAAGGTAGCTTTGGTTCTCTGAAGGGGTGCTATAAATGTAAAAATGATGGTATGAGACATGATCCTGTGTCACCTGATAGCTGTTCACTTGCATTACTCTTACTCTCTCAGATTATTTAAGAACAGCTGCACAAATAGGGTATAAGACATAGGCATACATATGTTTTATTCTTATAGGCCTATGTTGGGTATTGGCTCAACTGTCCCTCATGGTTCCTCTGACTTCGATATGCTGAATTGTTGGAGTTTCAGTAATGTTCCATTGCTGTTTCATAATTAGAGTACTAAAAATGAATCAAGTGGAAACATTATGTGAAGGGCTTAATACAACCATGACATAATGTTTGAGTTTTTGGTTCCTAAAACGTTAGGGAAATGTTTGCGAGTGTGACTACCTACAGCTAACATTCCTTGACATACACCCAAGGTTTACAGAAAATGTTCTTAAAATAACCATAGAAGAACCATGGGTCAACGATATTTAATATTTTTGTAACATTCCATGTTAACTGGGAACAGGCACCTCAGGAGGTACAAGTAGCTTGCTAACCCCTTAAGAGTAGCTCTCCAAGGGGCAAAATAAATGTAGATGAATCTCTCTAGTCGCAAAAGATATTTAATCTGTTAAAATATCTATAAAAGCAAATTCAAGTTGGTAGTGCACACCACATTTGGCTGTAACTATGGAAAATATATGCACCAGTAAAGTCCAGACAAATAAATTTGGCACTTTAAATGAGTGTTTGTACTGCGTTGTAAATGTATAACATGGTAATAGATGTAACATTTATCTTCAGGACTATCATTTATACGGATGTAAAAATAATAGTAGTAGGCCTATAGCTCTGGAGTCACGTTGACTTTGTCGAAGTAGTCTAGCTCTGGAGGATAAAAGGTTGGAGACTGCTGTGGTAAATTGTTGTAATTTTGGACAAAATAAAAAGATAAAAAGATGTTGACTGAAGGTAAAGCTTCTTAAAAAAAAACAAAAAAAACAGAGCATTCCACCAGTCATATTTCCCAACCAGATGAACTGGACCCCGACACAAAGTGAAGTACATTATCCCGCTTACTATATGGCTACTTGCCAAAATTACGAGAGAAAACTTCACACAAACGTCTTTTAAAGGTAATTTGTTTCTGTTTTCTTGCTACCACGGATAAAATAGTTCGCAATGCAACCTGAACTTGAAACATTCTGTAGAACGCAGCTGATCTTCTTTCACTTTCAACCAATGATTCTAGAGTGCCCCCACAGCATTCTGGAGAAAAATATATTGCTGTATGAGCAGAACACAGTGTCACATTCGATTGTGCAAAGTACCCCCGTTCATGGTAGTAGCTACCATTGAGGACACCGAGGTCATGGCCTCTTTTTTTCTAGAGTTGATGAGATTTGTAATTCCTGTCAAATCTACCGTCTTTCAGATATATATAACTTCTCAAAACGAGAATGTTAGCCAAAAACTGAGTGGGCCCTTGCCTACTTCTCAAAACATGTTGCCAAAAAATCTATGTTGCCAAAAAAGTATGTGCTATTTATGGAATAAGCGCTTTGGACGCACAATACCGCTTGCATGAAATGAAATGTGGTGTGGGTTGTTATCTTTTTTATAGAGCTAACCATAGGTTACGTGTCTATGTGTCTAAAGAGAGACAAAAGACGTCAGATATGCTTAGAAATAGCGATGGTTGTTTTTTAACCTGAGTTTTTATTGGCTGGGTCATAGGGCAGATATTTTACCAGAGGGGGCAGGGCTTAGAAATTAGTATAATTTTTGCAGGTTAGGATGTCTGAAACTGCATTTGTTAAGTGATGATGGATTGAATATCCTTTATGTCAAACACCAGCTACAAGGGATCAGTTAACTTCTTTGGTCATTACAAAATAATAAACAGGAGAAAGAAACAGTCAGTCACACACTCACACACAGTCAGGGGGGTAAAAGGTTTCAAACCCCACAGGTTAGATTACAGGTTTCATATCCCACAATTTCTCTCATGGCACAATTTGCATGTCATTGCGATTTTTGCATGGCAGAAATTTTCGGGTGAGTATTGTCAGCATTTTTGATCTCGACATTTGAATGATCCTGCCCCAGTTTCTGCATTTGCCTGCTACCCATAACTCATTAATTTCGATGAGAACCACTGTGCTTCCTTTAGTTGTTTTGCAGTCTATAATATACATCAAATACAATAAAACAGATACTTTTTCTGTTGAGGGGAGACTACCAGATGTGTACCAGATGTCATCTCTTGTTTTCTTTTAAGGCAAATTTTTCATCAAGTATGTGAAAAGCCAGACTTATCATTATGCCACAAGTGAGATTCATGTGGGGTCACAGACTATCTTTTAATCCACCGTTTTCCTTTATTAGCTGAAAGCACAGTATCAAGGCTGAAAGTATTTAGGTAATTTATGAAAGCAATGTGTTTTACATCAGTGTTGATTTTGAGAGAAAGAGAAGAACTCAAAGACTTCTGACTGGCCTCTAAAAACTTTTCTTGACATAATCTGTCTATTTTTGTGCTTTAAACATTGATGAATGCAATGCAAAAGTCATGTTGGGTACACAACCTTCTCCTTTTGTCTGTCAGTGTGCGTTTGTCACTGAGATTAAAGATCTTGCTCTTATCTTTTATGGATAATTCTCTCTGTGCCATTGACTTGTGCCAATAACATCCATCAGCAGCCTTGTAGTTCCATGAACACTGACAGCAGGAGGCTATAGACTGGAACCTTGAGCTAAAGTAATGAGCTTTCAGCTCTACAATGTACTCTGTACAAGTACATGGGTACAGACATTCTGTCCCCTTAAGAGACTTGTTGTGACTTTATTGGGATGTTTGCAGAATGGCAGGGGAATCCAGGTGAGGCCGATGATGCATACAGATATATTATGGAATGAGCTGAATTACTCCGATGTTGCTGTAGGATTACTAGCTGAGACCTGGATAAGTAATTCTAGCACAATAACATTTTTATGTTTATGTAGTATGCAAGGTTTGAAACGTTGTGATGTAAATACTTTAAATGCTTTTCAGAGGGTTGATATTTTTAGTTCTGTGTGTAATATTAATTGTATTCTCCTTCTTTTTTCATCCCTCCTGACCTCCACTGAATTGTATTGTTCTTTTTTCCTCTTTTGTTCTTTTTATTCACCCTCGCCTTCCTCCTTTTCCTTGATTTCCTTCTTGTGACCTCCATGTAGTTACAGCTTCGCCATGCCTCTTCTCAACTCCACGGAGGGCAGTACTCTGTACTTCTCCCTCACTCCATCCCTTTTTCCATCCCCATCCCTCTCTTTTCCCTCCCCCTATCCTACCTCTTTCTTCTACCCATCTTCCTCTTCCTCTTCCTCTGTCTCTCTGGCTGCCACCAACTGTTCTGGGGCTGCCATGGCCCCCTCCTCACCGCCATACAACTTCTATGCCGTGCTGCTGGTGCTGCTCATCTTCTGCGTGGTGTTTGGGAACGTGCTGGTGTGCGTGGCTGTTTCGCGGGAGCGCGCCCTGCAGACCACCACCAACTACCTCATCGTCTCACTGGCTGTGTCTGACCTACTGCTCGCCACCCTAGTCATGCCCTGGGGTGTCTACCTGGAGGTTAGGGCTCCCTACCTCTGCCATTACATACCACTGACATTCTGCTCAGTGTTGTAAATGAACTGCACTATCTGTTGGATATTGTATCTTTTATTTGTTCTTGATATTGTATAAGGTTGGGGAAAAGACAGTAATGAGTGCAGAAAAAAGAGATACTAAAATGAGTTGTGTGTGTGTGTAGTTTTTGGGGATGGCGGACAGAGAGAGTGAGAGAGAGAGAGAGTAAAATGTGAGTCATTTGTTGATGAAAATAAGAGAGCAGTAAACTGAGACAAACAGTAAATAAACTAAATAAAAGACTAAAATGACTAAGTCTTATCTGTGTTGCTACATGATCTTTGCACAGGTGGTGGGGGAATGGCGCTTTAGCCGCCTGCACTGTGACATCCTCCTCACCCTGGACGTCATGATGTGCACAGCCAGCATCCTCAACCTGTGCGCCATCAGCATTGACAGGTAAATTACCAGCTTGTTAGTCACTCTATAAGGAAATGGCTCATTACGGGGTGAATGAAGGCTCTCTCTGCACTCTCTCACTTCTTTGTGCAGTTACAGCACATGCATTAGGAAAACAGCGCCCAATGTCAAATGAAATCGAAATAGCATTTCTTACCTTGCTAGTCAACATAACTCTCCAAAAATGTTCATCCCTGGTTCCTATTCTTTGGTTTGCAAACAAATTCACGTGTCGGTGAGAACTTACAATGTTGTCGACTGTAGGGGAAGGTATGTAGGTAAAAAATCTCAAGCTGGCCTGATATCCCTTTAGAGCAACATATCTGGTGGTATCTATCTACTTTAGTGCTATTTTTTGTTTTGCCTGCCTTAACAGTAATGTCAAAATGAAGGTATCACAGATGCTACAAGTCAAACTATTCACCTCAATAACCTTTTCAGACTTTTCAGATAAGACTGTTAATGTCTAATCCAACACTGCTTGGCTCAGCCCATGTCCTCAGCGCTTACGGAGTAGTGTGTGCGAGCACTCAAGGAGCAGTGTGTGAGTGTGTGAGATGAAACACGCACACACACACCCCCACACACTCGTATTCACACACACACACACACTCACACGCTTTCTCAGACACACGCACACACAAAGTAGCAGCACGCATTAGTCATGATTTTCCTCCAGCTATTAGGAGCTGCCCACTAATGAGAACTCACTGCTGAGTCTATTCGATTTAGCCTTGGAAAAGTGTGCATGAGTGAGAGAGAGACTGGTGTTTCTCCACAGGGCAACCATTCAAAGTTCTTCCAGGTCCGGAGCACCACAGACCCAAAAAGAGGAACTGTATGCACTGTGAGTGTATGACAGAGGAAAGCGCCCTGTGGTGGCCTTAGCTCAGGTTTGTGTGTGTGTGTGTGTATGTGTGTGTGTGTGTGTGTATGTGTGTGGGTGTGTGTGTGTGTGTGTGTGGGTGTAGCTATCTGTGCTCCCGCAGAGCCTCCCTTTACTCTGAGACAAGCCGTCCTCTCTCCTCTCAAAGCCTTTGATCAACTTTAGAATTGTCTGCTAGCTGGCAGCAGACTTTCAACCGAGAGTCAGGAAAGTCCTTCTCAATCCCTCTCATAGCCCTTTAATAACTCATAATTTGGGGAGAGTCTTTTCTGACCTCTAAATTATTCTCCTCAGCCCACACCCGACTCATTATACTGTATATTAATGACAATCTGGTGCAGCCAACACTCACTTTAGGTTTAACCCTGTGTGTCTGTAAGAGCAGCCTTCCAACCCTGCCCAGCAGCTGTCAGTCATAACACAACCTGTACCCTGATACTGTCACCCACTGAAAGGACATATGCCAAGATGTCTCATCGACTCTCCCATTTTATTTCAAATATACAATGTAAGTTTTGAGGGGTAGATACCACGAGTACACTGCATGCATTAACTGAGCTTTAAAGGCATCCTATGCTTTGTTTTTTACATATCAGTGAACCATCATTTCTATCCCTCAATCCCCTATATGCGCCCCTTTCAAGCCACTTAAGCCAGCCCGACCATTTCCGTAATTACGATGTGACATTGATGAACAGTTATAACTACAAAATGATGCTAGCTTTCTAAATTGGTCGAACAAACTCTGAACTGGCAATCTGAAGAACGTGGAGAACTGTTATCAAGCTTATTACTTGCTGGCCAAGTAATATTATAGTATACTGGCCAGTAAACTAGTATAACCACACCTCATACAACTAAAACTTATGCCTAATATAAATGCAGCGTACCGTAGCCTACTCTCATGTTACACCAGAAATGAGTGAGCTGGCTTATCATCCTCCATGCATTTGGTCAATTCAGTATCTGTCATTCTGACCTCCTCTTCCTGACTCCATGTCTGCAGAATATTACTGTAAATTACCAAAGATTACCATATATATATATGGTTATCTTTGGTAATTTACATATATATATTATACACACACACACATATATATATATATATATTATGAATGACTGACTGACCCCACACTTTTCTTCCAGACTTAAGGTATATCCCAGCAAGTATACATTGTTATTTATTTTGTTCTTCTGGTATATTGATAGTTATACACAGCATTTGGCTAATTGCTATTGCTTTTATGGGTGCTTGCTTTAACATTATATTATTGACATCCTCAATTATTGACATCCTCAAGCCCTCAAGGTCAGTTGAATGGCATTGATTTTTTTTTTTTTACCTGTCGGTTACATTGAGCTTCTCTTATTGGCTTCTCTCTCTCTTTTTCACCCACTCTCTCTCTCTGTTTCTCATTCTTCATGGTATGCACACAGATTTATGCCATGTGTCTCACATACACAGAGGTGAATGAGGCCGATTCATTAGACTGACATAAAATCAGCACGGATTGTCTTGTGACTGATGGATAACTGATCATCTTTGTCTGTGTGTTGTTGGTATACGTGTTTGCATGCATGTACTGTATGTCTACTTGTGTGTGTTTGTGTGTGTGTGCATGTGTGTGTGTGTGTGTAGGTACACGGCTGTGGCTATGCCTATGCTGTACAACACACGCTACAGCTCCAGGCGTCGGGTGGTGCTGATGATCTCTGTGGTCTGGTTCCTGTCCTTCGCCATCTCCTGCCCCCTGCTGTTTGGCCTCAACAATACAGGTATCACCTCTTTCTCATCAGTCTCTCAAATAACTCAGTACTTTTATAATCAGTACCTCAAAAAAATCAACAACACAGTAGTTATCAGTGTCTCTCCTTTTTAATACCTCAAACACATTTACATTTATGCATTTAGCAGATGCTTTTATTCAAAGCGACTTACATTTGTCAATTATCAATTACATCAGGGGCAGTCTCCCTTAGAGTAACTTAGGGTTAAATGCCTTGCACAGCGACACAACAGTGCCAGCTGGAATTTGAACCCACAATTTCCTAGGCTACTAGCATGCTAGCCCGATTCCTTAAACACTACACCACCACCACCCCAAATAACTCAATACTTAACTCAAAAACTCAATTACTTTCTCTCAGTACCTCTGATAACTCAATGTCACAGGTACCAATGCCAGTCTGTCCCTTTCAGTCCCTTTAATACAGTATAGCTGACTTGCTCCCCCAATTTGCACAGGCTTAATTTGATCTGACCATTAACACCTATCTTCCTGAATATCATAGTTCAATCCTGTGTCTGAGTCACAATTGAAAGGTCCACTATAGGCAAGAATTTGAAATGACATTACTGTAGTCACTTTTATGATTTGTTACAGGGCAAATGAAGGCTCTCTTGGCTCCTCCTGTGGTCTCATTACAAATTTACAGTACACATGCACGTCTTAGATAAATAAGATAAATAAGTGAACATAGAAATATTTCTAAAAGGTGTTAATGAGGACCCTTGTAAGCCTAGTTTGTATTAGTTATTTTAATCATTACTTTTGACTACCTTATTTGTTCATTCATATTTTTTTAACTCTTTCTGGCAAATCTCTTTCTATACAAATAACCATGCACACAAGATACTTGCAAGATGCCAACAGCGCCTCGCTGAACAAAGAAAACCGAATGTAGCTCACCTGCGAACCCTATGAAAGCAGGTCTATAACCTAGTCAGTGTTGGTGTAAGTTACAAAAAAGAGGCGACCATAGGGAGAGCTCCATATTTGAAAAAAAATCCAAACTTGCATAGGATACCTTTAAAATATTTGAAGCAGGGGGATACCAGTCTCTAGTGCTTTTTCAAAGTGTTTTAAAAATCACCCCATGTGTAACCTGCATTGTCCTGTTCGGTCTATCCCTGCACACTCCCGGGCTTTAATCTGCAACTCTCAGTACCACAGACTGGGAGTCAAGTGTGCTAGCAAGAGAACCAAAACCCCAGAGTACTAGTGTTAAGGTGTTGGCAGGGCAGTTTACTAACTGCACAGCTATTGACCGGCTGGCTACTGTTACACATTTTGGGCCAGGTGCCTTTCTTTAGCATGCTTTTTGGCTGTGAAAATGCACACTGAAGAAGGATGTCTTGCCTGGGATTCCAGTCCAATACTAGTGGATTGTAGAGAGCAGCTGCTGGCAGAGAACAGCTACTGTTTACACTTGAGGCTGGAGAGAGGAGAGGGATTACTGAGGGATTATTTGTGCGCTCGGCTGCTCTGTCGGGAAGTACACTCTTGAAACAAATAACATCCAAGATGATAACCAGTGATTCCACATCCACTGTATTAAACCCCAGTCTAGAGAGTGTGCATCATATAAATCAGTTCAATGTAATCTAAAATGGGATTTGATACAACTCATTTGGAATGGAAAGTTGTGGTCTCCTTTCCAACACACTTAACCTTTACTTCCTCATGAATTAAAACTATTAAAAAAATACAGCGCAGGCTTATAACAAGAGGTAGCAAAGATAGATTCTTCTCACAAAAAGGTGAGGACAGAATAAGACAAAAGACGAGTCCCTGCATGAGTTTGCGTTAGGGCTGTGTCACAAAGGCAGTTCTGAAACCTTTGCCTCTGAACTTGTCTTTAATGCCTTTGTTGCTACAGTGACAAGTGAAGAGGAATGGCAAGCAAATTATAGTGGATGTGTGAATGTTTTCCTGACAGCAGTGTGGAAGGTCTTTAGAAATCAAAACCCTTTTGGTTGCACCACTGACTGAATTTCAGTGGCCTTTTCATTTCTATCTCTGTATGATCTTCAGTCTCAGTCAGTCACTCTGTCCTCTCATTCTCTTCCTTTGACTTTCCCTCCGCCTCCTGTACATTGCTTATGTTATCTTATCGCTCTCTCTCTCTCTCCATATCTGTTTTTTCTCTTTCTGTTTCTCCCTCCCCTTCTCCCTCCCTCATTTGCATCAGCGAGTCTGGAGGGCCGTGACTGCAGCTTCGCCGACCCTGCGTTTGTGGTCTACTCCTCGGTGGCCTCCTTCTACGTGCCCTTCATCGTCACACTGCTGGTGTACGCGCAGATCTGTGTGGTGCTGCGCCGGCGGGGCAGACGCACCGTTCCGTCACGCAGACACGGCCTGCATGCAGACACTGCAGAGAGACAGAGGAAGGTAAGACAGGAATTTGTGTGTGTGTGTGTGTGTGTGTGTGTGTGTGTGTGTGTGTGTGTGTGTGTAAGGGGTTGTCCTAAAGGGGAGATATGTCATTGTTGTGAATGATGCACACATAGAGCTGATAACACAGGTTATAACAGCTGATAATGTTGTGAAATAAACTGCCTGAGGTTCCCACCATGGCAAACAAGCTACTGTTCGAAAACGATGGCTCCCAAGTCTAATTACAGGTACTACAAGTAAATAAGATAAATAAGTAAACATAGAAATATTTCTAAAATGTGTTAATGAGGACCCTTGTAAGCCTAGTTTGTATTAGTTATTTTAATAATTCACTTTTGACTTCTTTATTTGTTCATTCATACATTTTTTTACTCCCTCTGTCACATACAAATAACTTATCCATGCACACACACACACACCACACACACACACCACACACACACACACACACACATACACACACACAGAATAAATGTACCCACCCAGAGGATGTGAAGTTGTGTACGCTAATTATGAAGCCCCCAGCTGCAGCCCCCCAGAGGAAGAAGGTGGTGAGTTATCACACCAATGCAACACAATGCTATACAATACATGCACAGACTACATACATGCATACATCCCTACACCACATGCATACATACATACATAAATACACACACACATGCATGCATACATACATACATACATACATACATACACACACACATAAATACGTGGTGCGTTGTACAACTGGGCCCAGGTCTTTCCTCTCTATTGCTGGCATCTTTGTTGTATCTCAGTGGGGGGGGGGGGGCTGTAATATGACTGCAACACAACCTGAATAGCAACAGCAGCACTCCTTTATTTATTCCCTCTGTTCCTATCCCTCCCCTCCATCCTCCCTCCTTCTCTGTACGTTATCTGACACACTCCCTCGGTGTCAGTGTGTTATTATAGGCTACTTTCTCTCACTCCGATTCATTTTGTCATTCAGTTCTTTATCTCCTTCTCTCACTTTGCCTTATCTGTCCCTGCACCTTTGTCATCTCCTTTCTTCTTCTATCTGTTTCTTCTGCTTCCACCCCGCCCCCCTATTTCTCATCTCACTCACTCTGTCATTCCTTAATATTTGCTCTATCTTCTTCATCTCCCCATTCTTCTCCATCTCCTCACTCACTCTGTCCATTCTCTTGCCTTCCTTCTCTCCGTCTGTGTGTTTTTTTCCATTCTCTTGTCCTACAAATTCGTATATCTTGTTATATCTTGTTTACACTTTGTCTTTCTGAAATGCATGCCTCATCTTGTCTTGGCTTTGATTCCCTTGTCTTTCCGACGCTGGATTCAGTGTTAATATATATATATATAAAGAGTGGCTAATAATATAATGCACCTTATACATGGTCCCTTTGGGAAAAAATACATAGTCAAATACAGTGCATTAATGCCTAATGATTGTTCAGGCCAATAATTTATTTAAATTTACACCATATTATTTTGCCATATATACATATATGATTTTAATTTAGCTGTGAATTGCTTGAGGTGTCATTAGTGGCCTGTGGTGATTTCAAACAAAGCCTTTTGATTGTAATCAGCTCTCTTTCTCAATCCCTGCCTCCCTCAGACACTGGTGAAGGAGGCCATGGTTCACCCTCTAGAGGTAGACTCCATGTGTTTCCTGACTCAGAAGGAGCCACAGCAACAGCAGCAGCAGCAGCACACACAGACACAGTCACAGCCACAGCCACAGCCACAGATGCAGCCCCAGACGCAGTCTCAGCCCCACGGCCTCCAGCAGCCAGCCACATGTGCCAGGATCTCCCTCTCTGCCTCGGTGGCACCCACTACCCCAGCCCCAGCCCCAGCTCCCATCACCGCTCGGCCCTGGCCCCCCGCCGGGCCACCTTCCAGGCAGAGGTGCACAGCCGTGAGGGGTGGAGGGAGAGGAAGACAGAGAGGGCGAAAGGAGCGATGGCAAAGGAGCGAGTGAGAGGGAGGCTCTCTCAGCAGAAGGAGAGGAAAGCAACTCAGATGCTGGCCATTGTGTTAGGTGAGAAAAGTACAAGAAAAGGAGGATGTTTATCTTTTCATTCTATTTCAAGAACCCCATTTTGTATTTGCCTACTAGTACAGTAATAACCTCTGTGAAAGATTCATTCAAATCGCCTGCAACATGCCATTACTGTTAAGCCTTTTTTTACCTCTCTAATAATTGGTGGGCCATGAAATTATATACCGCCAAAATGACAGGACTATCAACAAGTCCAATCAAAACATTTTGCTACTGTTTCTTGGTTGAAAATAATATTACTTGTAGGCTCCAAACAGTAGAGTGAGTTTAACATGTAAGTACAGAGATGTATGTTTGCGTGTTCATCTGTGTGTATTTCCTTGTGTGTCCGAATGCGTATCTGGATGTGTGTGTTTATGTGCTTGCATGGATGTGTGTGTACTTGTGTTTGAATGTGTGGGTTGTCTGTATGTGTGTGTGTGCACGTGTGTGTGTGTGCGTGCGCGCGTGCATGCACATGTGCGTGTGTGTGTCCAGGAGTATTTATCATCTGCTGGCTGCCCTTCTTCCTGACGCACGTGCTGAAGGCCCACTGTGGCAGCTGCTGCATCTCGCCCTCCCTGTACAGTGCTGTCACCTGGCTGGGCTATCTTAACAGCGCCGTCAACCCCATCATCTACACAACCTTCAACATCGAGTTCCGCAAGGCCTTCATCAAAATCCTCCACTGCTGAGGAAGAGGAAGAAAAGGGGGGAGGGAGGAAGAGAGAAATGCTGCGCATATGAGGAAGCCAGGAAGGGGAAGTTTGAAGGATTAAATATGAAACAGGAAGGGTTTGAGAGACAAAAGAACATGAGGAAGAGGAGTAAATGACAATTGGTGAACAGTTGTTTTTTTTTCTTGTGGTTACAGGACACCCAGTCTGGACTCACAATATGTCACTGTAATAATACTTTGGGTTGTAAACAGTGAACTGGGATGCCAATCACCAACTCATCAAGCCAATCACCAACTCATCAGGCAAAAGTAAAAAAAAAACTTCCTTTGAGACTATGCTTGATGGTACACTTACACTGGACCACAGTGTTTAATGAACCATAAACTCTGCTCAAAGGGGCTATTTTACTGCACCTCCAATGGAACAAATTCAGAGGTCAGTTCAGGTCAGTAGGCGCAGGACTGCGAGTCTCATTTTTCTTTTTTTGTGTGTATAGAATTGTGCTAGATTAGCGTTAGCACCCATTGGTGTTATTATTCTCCCAAAGGACTCCGATAATGGCAGAAGTTGCAGTGTTGGATCACAATGGTGGATTGTGATACTCAACAATTAAGGCAACATCATTTGGTTTGAGCATACTGTAATAGGTCCACTGAAGAACTCATGGACCACTAGATGTGAATCAGTTGGAGTCGGTGATGGTTTTGCAGCTTTGGTCTGGAGATATGGGTGTGCACAGCACTCTCGAGGTAAATAGTGGACATTGTAAACTGGATTCAGTGTTAAAAACATACATTTAAATAGTGGCTACTACTATCATATGTTAGGAAATGCACCTTATGGGCCCTTTGGAAATAATGTAAATAACCAAATACAGTGCATTTATGCATAATGATTGTTCAGGAGAATAATAATAAAAAATGTACAGCATACTACTTTGATTCTGCTTATGTTAATACTGTACACAGATGTATGATTTTAATTTAGCTGTGAATAGCTTGAGGTGTCATAAGTAAGTGGCCTATAGCTATTTCAAACAAAGGCTTTTGATTGTAATCAGCTGTTACCTGAACATCTCTTTGGTGCACAGAAATATAGACTTCAATTCCTTTGCCTCATATTGTCTGCCATTACCTGACACTGTCTATGCAGGTAATATAAGATGTCTCACAAAAACATGTCTCAGCGCAGTATATCTCTCTCTCTCTCTCTCTCTCATTCAACTAGTGTGTTATTCACAGAGTGATGAAAAGAATCCTCATTCATGAAGTTACTGCTGTATGTGTATGCATGTAAGTTTGCACAAGCGTGTGTGTGTGTGTGTGTCTGTTTTTTTTAAATATGCTTGCGTGAGTGGGTGGAAATCAACAGGGCGTCCTGAGGAGAATATCAGTCAAATTCTAAAAATTCTGTGGTATTCGTTACCTGCTGTGGTTAAACTCTGACCCACCTGTGCAGTCGCCATTATACATCTTTCATGAGGCTCTCTGCCAGGAGCTCAGGCAGGTATCGATTGCACCTGACGTCCCTACCATCCCCACAACACTAGAATAGAGGGATTACCAGCAGGTGAAAAAGAGGGGGGTTGACTTAGCTGGGACAATAGACATCACGACGAACAAATTACTGAGGGACACTAAAAAAAAAAAGTTGTCAAGGATCTGTCAAGGAAGTCTTGGAAACTGAAAGAAATTAGGAAATATTTTTTATAAAACTGTGACAAAGAAAAGGAAATAATAGCAGAAGGACAAGTGGCTGTTTTTGAGTTGTTGGCCCAGACCTCCCACTTTATTTGATATTTACTGCATGGCGCATTTGCTGCTGGCTGTCCCAAGATGTGCTCTTTCACAAGCAAGAACAGAACAAGCGTTTGTTGAATTGGCTTCTGTGCTCTAGAGAAGATACAACGTGCCTCACAGTGTTCCCCATGGCTCAGTGTCAGGTAAGAGCTGCTGTGTGTGTGTGTTTGTGTGTGTATTTGTGTTTGTGTTAGAGCTGGACTGAGAAATGAATATGCATGTCATAATCTGCGTTGATCTGTTCAGGACAAGAGTTTTCTTCTCCAATTAAAGTGTTTCACTCCAAAGACTAATGGGTTAAAGTCACTGTACTGAGTCACTATTGGACAACCCATGTGTTGGGTTAGAGTGATCTAACAGGATGGGTTGGTAATTTAATTCAACCCAAATATAGGGTTAATCTGACAAGGGTGCTGGGTTACAGTAACCCAGAAAATTGATGTGACATTTTGATCCAATACTGGTTTATATTGACCCTACAGTTGGGTTTATTTGACCCATGTTTTCAGGATTACATTCGAGGAAATAAATATCTAGGCTTAAGAGGGAAAGAAGTTTACAGAATATGCTACTGATCATTTATTTTATTATTAATAAATATTGGTTTATAATAAAGCCATTTGGTTATCACAAGAGTGTTACCAAAATCCAAGTTCCTGGCAATGCCTAATATAAACTTTTAAAAAATGTGAAAAGCTCTGGACACAAATTCAGTGAAAAATGTGACTTACTAAATTACTTGTGTTGTATTGTATGTGGTAATGTAAACCTGTGAGCTGATCTATCTGCATTTTGTGTAATTAAGGTAGTGATGTGTTTATGTAGCTCAATAATGAATAGGTTTGACTTTAGCTGGCAGGCTTAAAGCAATGCATTCTGTTTTTAATTGGGCAAGTGTCACGTCTGATGATGTGGCCTACAGGACTGGCCTTTTCCCAATGGAAAAAGTCCTGCCCAGTTAGCCAACTATCCAGCCAGAAAAGTTGAACAAGCCAGTTATTCCCCTCTAACATGTCACATCTACATTCTGCACACCAGGACATGTCTGACTCCAGTCCAGAAGAGGGTGCCACATTCCAGCCGTCTCGTTCCTCCCAACAGGAGCAGGTCCTTCTTGGCCAAATGCATCACTCACAAACTCCACAGATGACCTATTACAGTCCGGAGCTCCTGTTACCTCCTTCGTCTCCATTAGCTATCGGTCTCACACGCCACTCAATTTCCCAGCATTCCTTTGAAATACTGAGACTACCTCTGATCCTTCCACTCACACATCAAAGTGACCCTGCAGCATGTGTGACAGGACTCATTCCCTTCTCTAGTGCTCAAAGCCCAGTGGTTCTGTCATGGCCCCAGGCGCTGGGGGTGTCACAGTTAGCGCCTTACACACTTTCGGCCATGATGCCACACATGGCACCTCCTCTACCTTCAAACCAACAGCTAGCGACAAAAACCCAGGAGCCCAGAGACCACACAGCCGCACAAGTCACAAATACACAGCTTCCCTTATGTCCTCATCCATCCCAGACCAACCAGTCATCCCAGGAGACCACACTACCTTCAACTGATAAACTCCTTACGGACACACATGTAACTCAGCTTACGACGGACACCAAGCCACCCTCACAGAGCCATCAACATCAGTGATGCATGCACCCATACATGACTCTTTGTCACAGACAAAAGAGCAACAACCTCTTCAGAACCAACCAGTGTCCAAATCAGAGGAACAAGATCCTCAAATAGCAACCGCTCCTTTGTATCCAAGTCTACCTCCTGTTGCGGTGTCAGTGCCGGCTGCTGATCCACTGCGTGAGCTCTCAGAGCAGGGCTCGGTTCTGGAGGAGGGAGGGGTGGGGCTCACTCTTCCCAAAGACGCTTCAGAGAGGGAAGCAGGTATTAGCCACAGAATATGTGTATTTGTAGCTTCGTTAATCTTTCAATGGCCTAACCTTAATTTACAATGCAAAAGAGCACTCTTGTAAAGCTCCATATTCCATGTGATACTAATTTTGAATGTTCTCCCAATAATATAGATAGGTCAGTGCATGTATTCAGGTGTAAATCAACCCATAGCCCATTGTTCGAGGTCATCAAGTCGGTAGGAAAAAGAACAAGAAAATTTGGTATAACATAGACCAAAAGAACAGCTAATGCCAACCATAGGCCACATAGACTCTCAGTTTTATTTGTATTTTCTTTGCCCCTATCCATTAGCGCGGGTTCTCTATTTGGTCTACGTTGTATGAAATACTCTCATTCTTTTTCCTACTGACACATGGTGACCTTGAGCAACAGGACAATGGGTTGATATATACCAGAATATATTTTTTTTTTTTACATTTTCTGCATTCAATCTATTGATGTATGACTGACAATCCACCCTGCCTTGCCTGTCCCTTTTCCTCAGAAGAGAACTCCACATGGGCCAGTTTGTTCCTTACCTGTCCCTCCCGCCTGACACTGACAATCACCTGCATTCCTGTTGTCTTCACAGTAGTCATCTGTGTTGCTATCACAGGTGCCACCATACACTGTTTTCATTTTACATGAGACTTCACAATTTTATTTTATTTTTTTCTCAGAGGCCTTCAATCAAGTAGAATACTATTTTTATAAATTGGTCCAGAGTAGGTCTTATCCCCTAGGTTCCTTCACTAAAAAAATAAATTTTTTATTCTCTAATTGTTAAACTACATCTGATTTTTCCTCTGTTTTATCAGTGAAATTCCTGTGCTTCCCATCAAAAATGCGTGATCTGTCTCTCCCCTGTGGCAACAAGTGGAATTGCAGTGTTACGCCTGGTCCTCCTGCCATTGCCAAATATCCTGCCAACCAAACTGCTAACATCACTGAGGGTAAAAAGCTTTGAGGTTCAAAATAACTAATGCCTTTCTTTACTGGGCAACTATATTCACTTCTCCCTCTATATCTTCCCCTTCACCAATGGACCTGACTGCACAGACCTAACTGGGCCACCCTTCCTGTCAGGTTGTCCTGATGCGGTACGAGACGGAGGAGGGGTGCGCATTGTTGGGGGCACGGTGGCTGAAGAGGATTTGTGGGGCTGGCAGGCCAGTTTGCACTGGAGGGGAAAGCATGTGTGTGGGGGATCCATCATCAGCTCTCGCTGGATCATCACGGCGGCACACTGCTTTGTACAGTAAGATACATTTAGTTAGATAAATAAATTCTGAGATAGGGTTAGCGAGATAAAAATAAACATCTTATCATGCCTCATCAACATGGCCGTTTACTGCAGTTAATGGTATGCAAACAGAGACATGTCTGCCAAAGCCACACCTGTTTCAAGTGTTCAAGTCTGACCGTTAGTGATCATTACTAGTGTACTGGCTCATCTGTCAAACTCTGTAAATAGATTTATATGGTGATGTCATTACCTCCTGAAATATAGTGCAGTCTATGGACTTAAGTGGGGAAAACAAAACAGGGATTGTAATTTGTTCCCTGAAAAAAAATGCAATGTTGTCCCCTAATTTTGAAGTAATTTGTCTATTGTCCCATCCAACCCTTTCCCAGATACAACATGATGTATGAGTCTGACTGGCAAGTTGTGATCGACACTGTCAACTTGTCTGAAGTCTCGCTGGGGAAAAAGTACAGTACTCTGGAGATCAAACCTCACCCAAGCTTCTCTGAGGAGAACAATGACTATGACCTTGGCCTTCTACGCACCACCACAGACATGGAGCTGGGAGGTGAGGGAGGGATGAGATGCTGGGTTGATTTTTAGTTTAAAAAGAAGCTGTTGAGTGCTAGCCTATTATTGCCTCTATAAATTATTGCCTTTTTATTATTATTGCCTCACTATATTATACAACACATTTCATTTACACTGAGTAGTCCAGGAGCCAGAAGGTTGCTCGGTTGAAGGTTGATCTGAGGGCAATAAGGCACATGGTGATTTTTGGAATGGTATATTAGCCTAGAGTTAGAAAACAAATGATAGTATTGCACGAGGGGTAGCTTGTTGTGGTTTATTTTGAACAGAATATATCCCCATAAAACAAAACCCCAGCAGATTATTTACATTGAGATAAAACTTTTGCATTGCATTGGATGTTTTCTGAAATACTTTGTTCTGTAATACAGTATCTACAGAAACATCCAATAATTAGGTCAAGGGCTTATATTACCCCCTTCCCAATGAAACATTTTTTTTAAAATCTGTCAATGCTAAATGAATCTGAATGTTAACACTGACAATGCAATACCTTTTTCAACACCACACAGTAAGTATAGATTGAAAATCAATGCATTACAATATAGTGCAAATATAGAGGACTATGCATTGTGCATGGTAAGAAGCAGTGTTGTAGTCAAGTCACTGGCTTATTATTCTTATACTTACAAACTACATTTCGAAAAACTTACAGTACAAAAACATGCTGTCTTACAGTCAATAATCAGCTGAGGACGTTCTGTGTGGATATGTTCAGTATCGGTATTTTAAGATTTATAAGATTTTTACCCCATTCACCTGTATTATAGCCCTTCATCGGCACATGATAGCCATAAAGAAGCTGATAAAACACAAGGGTGGTACACCTTGCCAAAACACACTTACGAAAAAACTTACTGCTCTTGAATGGTACCAGCGGGCCAAATTTGGGGATTTGGCTCAAGAGCTCCAATTTTTGAATTTGAATCTTGAATTGACAGTGTGTTTTATAGTGACTCAAATCACCTGTTCCAGCCAGATACTGTGTTTGCCTTTGATGCCATGAATGTTTGTGCTTCAAAATGATGATTGTGCCATAGGGGCTGTGAGGCCTGTGTGCTTACCGAGCCGCAGAGAGTCATTTCCTGCTGGCGCCCCCTGCTGGGTGACAGGCTGGGGCTACACAAAGGAGGGTGGTGAGTCTGCTCTCTCACCCCTTCACATTAATTATTATCCTTTTATCTCTCTGTTGCTTAAAAAGAGTGTCTTTCTGCCGTTTAATCACCCGTGTCTCTCTTCCTGGAGATCTTCCTCCTTCATTGCTCATTTTGACACAGACTGGGAGAGATCATGTTAACCTTGTTTCCTCTGCTTATGTCAGGCTTGGTGTCATCAGAGCTGATGCAGGCTCAGGTGAGGGTGATCGATCAGTCTCTGTGCTCACAGCCAAATGTGTATGGCTACTACCTCACTCCCAGAATGCTTTGTGCTGGCTTCATGGAGGGAGGGGTGGACTCCTGCCAGGTAGTTATGTGATTTTGTTTGTCAAAGCTGACCAACACCTGGAATAAAATACACACATACCCTTTTTTAATGGTGAGCAATCATAGGTCTTGCAATGAAAACATTTATGGTCACCTAAAGTCCAAGATTCAGTTTTATGTCATTTGGGGAACCTGGAGACAATGTGATTAACATTTCAGCAACTTCCTTATGCACATCTCAGTTCCTTGTCTAGATAATGATCCACTGCATGTCAAACATTTATTCAACAGGCTAGACACTATAACACAATTGGTGACTTTGCTATAACTGATCAGCAGCTGATCATTCTGCTCACTTTCACTTTAAGCAAAGATGTACCACAAAAATATGAGGAATGATTTCAAGCTCCTTATGGTCATCAGTGACCACATATAGGGTAAGAATGCTCTCTGTGTAGGCTGTGTTATGTGAGTGGTCTCCGGGTGGCTCTGTCTGTGGTCAGGGAGACAGTGGAGGTCCCCTCGTCTGTGAGACAACAGAGGGAGAGTGGAAACTTGCCGGCGTGGTGAGCTGGGGGGAGGGATGCGGCCGACGCAACAAACCTGGGGTTTACACACGTGTCACCCACCTGTTAAGTTGGATGGAACAGTACATACAGGTAGCCTACACCTAATGCACTCAACCATGCAAAAATGAGACTTGATGGAGTGCAGCTGGTAGGCCTGTATCTAACTATTAGCTTTCTCATTTTTCTCTGTCATCTGCAGGTGGAAGAGGAAGAACTACACACTCAAGAAAATTAAATAATAATTGTATATCTGTCTATCTATCTATCTATCTATATAGATAGATAGATATAGATAGATAGATACAATTATTATTTTATATATACACACATACATACAAATATTGCTGTTATTGTGTACAGTAATTCAAATATTTAGTGTGGTTATTTTTATAATAAAAATCATACTCTGTACAGTGTGACCTGCATTTTGCTGTTGCTGACTGGTGTCACGTAGACATAACATCCAAATAAACGCAACAACTGTGGCGCAATAAAGTAGCCCACACTTCCTTGAAGCTACTCCACTCCTCCCACTCCCAAATGCACTCTACTGAACACTGGTCCAAATATCTCCCAAGAAAAACTACGGGAATCACCTCATCTCATTATCTCTCACTCAAGGGTTAAACACACGGGTTGTGTAAGGTTACGTGTGTAAAGGTGAGATGAGGCTGCATTTTAGTTTGTAGCTGTTTGAAACATTTGTTATAACCTGCACCGCTGCAGGAACAGACGGATCACGCGTGAATTTGAACCACAATTGGAGACCAACGAATCTACGAATTGCCGTTCAGTCAAGTGGACTATTGAATGTGTGCAGACTTACATTTACACCATATGAAGACGTACTAGGTTAAACAGCCTTCCAAGAATTATGTTTCAGACACTGCATTTGCGGTATTGCACCTGGGTGTGACTCCCTCGACGTTTGTTCGCAAGTTTGTGTTCGCTGACCGGGCCAGCTGGGGAAACTCGTTTTGTCTTGCCTGTCATTGGTGAATCCTGTGCTTCGGAAACCAGTTTTAAAAAAATGAATTCAGTTGCAGTGAGGTTGCAGCCAGCTCTGGCCTGTGCGCTGAGAATAACCCCGAACTCGCGTAGGATCCCAGCCTTGCAACAGCCCTGCTTCGGCGCCTCAAACACTGACATTCATCCGCTTGTGAAAAATAACCTCAGACATTATTGTTCTCGGATGGAGCAGGGAAAGGGACTTTTTTTTAGACAGGTGAGTGACACAAGACCCTCTATAATAAAAATTTTTTTCACCGTGTGCCTGCCCGTCATATGGTTCTTAATTACATTAATGTCTTTGGTTCTTGTTAAATCCATGCCACTGGTCGCGGCTGAGTTAGTTAGCGATTAACTTAGCCAATATTGTCATAACATTAGCTAGGTTTGACAGGAAGCTTGAGAAAGAAGACAACTTGCCTCATATTGATAGAGCTTCCTGTGACTCAGTGTCATGCATTGACAACAAGCCAGATGTATGTTTTTCAGTTAGAGTACAACGTGGTGTCTAAAGATTTGCATTTTTCGTTTAGCATCAATTAGCAGGTTTGTTTACAACTGTTCAACAGCTCGGTGCTGTAATCAGGCTGTGCTACGCCCATCGTGACATTGCAGCCCTTATTTCACATCACATCAGGAATGTCTTGCGCAAAGCAGGTTTGGGTGAATGAAAATGAAGATGGGAAGCTGATTGTTATAATTCTGTATGTTGATTTCTCTTTTTTTTTTTATTTAACATTCCCCAATCTCTGTAGCTGTTTGAAACCATCAGTAGTACGTACACGTACCTTCTGGCCGACACAGAAACCAAGGAGGCAGTGTTGATTGACCCCGTGCTGGAGACAGTGGACAGAGACATCAAGCTGATAGATGAGTTGGGTCTTTCACTTAAAGTAGCAGGTACTTAGGCTGGCTAGTGAATAAACTTTCCCTTTGCAATGATAAACCTGTTGTTTTGGACATCTAATTTTAAGTTAATAAATTACCTGGAGCTCAGTTGTTTTGTGAGTCCAGATTGTTTAATTCATGGCAAAGTTGACAGTATTGAGAGTTTGACTGCTCTGCTTCCCTCTCCATGTTGCAGTGAACACTCATTGCCATGCGGACCACATCACTGGGACAGGGCTCCTGAAGAAAAAACTGTATGGAGTCAGGAGTGCCATATCTAAACACAGCGGTGCCACTGCAGATATCCTGCTCTCTGAGGGCGACACCATTACCTTTGGCAAACATGTAGGTCTGCCACACATAGATACTGTTCTTGAGCCTGTAGATGATAGCCTACTTTTGAATCAGCAGTATGAGAGTCTGAGACACTCATGCAGACATTGCAGTCGGTGAGTCATTTTGTACGAAAATAACCAACCACACTAAACCAGCCAAGCCAACCAGCCAAATGTTTTGTTTGACGTTTTAATTTACAAGGGGTCGATCTTATTTGGAGCTCCCTCATTGGTCAGTCCAGTTTATTTAATGTGAAACATGAATCAAAGTTGATCTGACACCAAAAAAACAGTGTTAGCTAATAGAAAAACTTCAAACACTGTTTTTTCCTGCCAATGTCTCCTGTGTTAGCCATGCAGCGTGCAGAGGAACGGTGACCATCGTATTTTGCATCTTAGCTGTTTCCTCACACTGTCTTGTGTTTCCTTGTGTTTGTGTCCTCAGTGTCTGAAAGCAAGAGAAACCCCAGGGCACACTGATGGCTGTATGACTTTTGTGACAGGAGATGATACTATGGCATTCACTGGAGACACTTTGCTCATTAGAGGCTGTGGAAGGACAGATTTTCAGCAAGGTGCCAATGTTCACTTCTCCCAATCTATGCTTTTGTGCAAATTGCAAGACATCGATTGTCTGTATAAGAAGAATGTATCTGTATCTAAAAATATGAAACTCTTATTTTGAAATCTGTCGTATTTTTAATTCAATATTCATCTTGCTTGACTCAAAGTCTTCGAATGGCACAGACCATTCTAAAGTTTGTTTTTATAGTATCACATATTACCACTAGAGAGCAGTGGTGCTTTCAAGAGCCTGTGTCTTAATTTGCCTTCTTGTACAGGGTGCTCTGAGAGACTGTACCAGTCTGTCCATGAGAAGATTTTCACCCTCCCTGGTCACTGTCTTATCTATCCTGCGCATGATTACAAAGGCACGTGTCCGATTTTAAATGAGTCGTTACCACACTTTTCAAACATCAAGTGGTGATAAATTTCACTATAAAGAACAAGCTATATATCAGTGTCATCCATTCACATACAATCATGCACAGCTTCCTGCTAAGGAACTGATAGCCTATGTGGTTATTAAACTTCTGATTACAGAGTAAAGACTATCCTACTTGTGTTTACGGCTCTGTCTACCTGCCCCATAGGTCAGACTGTGTCAACAGTGGACGAGGAGAGGAAGCATAACCCACGCCTGACCAAAAGCTTGGAAGAGTTTGTGAAGATCATGAACAATCTCAACCTCCCCAAACCTAAGCAAATAGGTAGCTTTTTCTGATGTGTGTCAGTCCGTCTGTAGTCATACTGACAGAAGGCGCATTTAATGCTGCCAGATCACTTCACAATCACATCCAATTGACAATATAGTGTCTGATTTACCTTTTCTTATCGACCTGTTTTCACAGATGCCATATTGGCTCTATGCTGTTTACTACTTACAGTAAGCTGCACATACTATATGTTATGTCATACATACATAATTGAATGCTCTGTCCTTTTCTCTTTCTATTAGATATCGCAGTGCCTGCAAACCTGGTATGTGGACTACATGATATTTGAATACATACAAAATACAGAGAGAAGGGGTATACCAACCACTATAACAACAGAAGGGCATTTTCAAACTTAAAGCATCCAAGAAATTGCAAATCAATACGAAATAGATGAGTATAGTGTACATTTGATATACATTAGTATGGTTTAAAATCAAAACAAAATGATTTTTACATTAGATAGTAAAAGGGAAAACATCTGTTAACAGGACAACGCTGTTAAAACCAAATCCATGCACAAGGAAAGAATCATTTGTAAAGACATAGAATTTTGTTAAGAATATGCAATTAAAATATTAAAACAACATTAAAACTTGTTTAATTTTTGAATTCCTGCAACATGTTTTTCACAGGCACGTTGTACACTTGTACACATGTGGTATTTTTCACCCTTACCCAGTTTGCATATTCTGCTCTGGAAAAGACTAATCATTTGCATGTAAAATCCCATGGCAGAAGTTGAGCCTTTCTGCTGAAGGATTTTGGATGTGTTCTTGTCTGTCTTTTTCCATGTTCAGGTTGGTGTATGTGGTGTTTGACCTCAAATGATGGTGATGTAACACAGAGTGTACAACAAGCTTGTCATATCTCCCAGCTTGTTAAAACAAAAAAAGCACCGTCATGTGAATGAAGTAACACTCGTTAAAGTAAACAGTTTGAGATTTAACTGTTGCATGTCAGTATAGCGACTCCTCATAGGGTTCAGATTTTTAGCTCAGAAACAAGGCCCATTTAACTGAATGTGACTTTAAAAAACTGTCCATCCACCAACACGTCCACTCTAAGTAAAACAAGTATGTTGCAGTGTTATAACAAATGACCTAACTTCGTAGAAATACAGTACTTGTCAAACAAACAAGCCAAACAAGCTGTCTGTTCTGCATGCATACACACCCGACATGTCTTTCAGTATAAAATACTAAATCACTCTTTCCAGAGATGACAGATTGGGTGACTAGCTGGTTCTGACAGTCTGTGCAATGACTCTTGACATGTGTCCTTAGGAGGTACTCCGCAACACAGAGTTTGGATTGATTGCGTGGTCACACTGGATGTAACAGATATTGTCCTTTTATCTGATCTCTCTTTCTCACACACACTAGGAAAATTGTCCCTGTCACATTGCTTACACTGACCCTATTCTATATAGAAATCCCACTAAAAATGTCATTACCCACTACATTGTACTTCATGTGTACAGGAACAAACCTGCAAGAAACTTATCAGCATGCATCCGTTTGCCTCAACACAGGGACATACCTCCAGAAAGCATCACAAACTGAAACAACAGCAAACAAGGCCAACCAGATTTACTTGAAAGAAGTGGAAAAAAGGTGCTGTTGAAAGTATCGTACAAAACTTGTTGCAGGTCCAAACACACACACACAGGAGACACCCAACCCTCTGCCCTCCTCTGTGTACCTGCTGTCCCCGTTGAGACATAAGAATGAGGAAAGTCACTGTGTTTCCCAACTCATTTCACAACCTGACAGATACACACACCTGCTTTGTGAGTGTGTGTGTACGGGTGGTTTTTTTTTCCCTAATAATTTGTAGTTGCCAGCTGCTTCTTATTTCCACCGCTGTTACCCACCCCATCTGTTCCTTTTGTCACCACCACAACCCCCCTCTCATGTCTGGGGCCCGGCACGCCCCTGGTGCCACCCATCTCTGCCTGTTCTTTCTCACCAGCACCCTAGTTGGCACCAGGCAGGTTAGAGACTGAGGGAATAATCTATGTTTACAGCGCCTGCTCATTCAGAAGAGGAGGTTAGTTTGACAGTCAGATAAAGGCCCTTGACGAGTGAGATCCTGTAGAAGGGGAGAAATTTATGTACATGCGCTGATGGCACTTTCCATGGGCCTTTGGCAGAGGGAGGTACAAACCGGCAGCTGATTTACAGTGGTCAAAGCAGACAGCCCATATGGGTTATGTGGTAACTTTTTAAGCATTTGGAGTTCTCCACGCATTATAACAATGAGGAGGGTCCCATTCCAGTGTGTCTGTTACAAAAGTTGTGATTTTAGATTTTATTAATGCAGTTGTGGCCTACAGTCTTTTTTTTGTATTTATAAGTTTGGTCTTTGTATAAAGGCCTTTTTAGGACGCAGTAAATGTTGATGTCAACCCAGTCAAAGTCAGATCTAGAACACATGTTTAATAAATCCTACAGTAAGCTGGTGCGTGTTTGTGAAGTATTGTTGAGTACCCCACAAAGTTTCCAATTTTAGAGACTGCCTTGTTTATCAAGCAACAGTTAACACGTAATTGGAAGTCACACTGTGCCTGGCAGAGGCTGGAGACCGCAAGACTGATGGCATGAATAGAAGCACTCGGCTTATTGAGTTCACACTCACCACATCGTTTTTACACCAACCTTAGTTTTTTTTTCTCTCCATTTATTTTCCACCCGCCCCCTGCTCTCGTTCACATACATTCCTCTCCACCTGTTGACACCGAGACATCCAACTGTGGTCTGTCATATTCTCGCTAAAGCGATAGAGATACTTCTCTGAACCGCGAAGCTAAAAGAAGGAGGGCGTGTGGAGATACAAAGGGAAAGGGATACCAACAAGAGAAAGTCCCCGAACTTTACTTGTTCTTACCGAAGTTGGTGGGAATCGAAAGCGGATAAGTGCCAGCCAACGACTTTGTCTCGAATTACGCGTGATTCTCGTCTCTAAAGGGATATAAAGCGTGGAAATAAGTGAACAGTTCATGTTATCGTTCATGTTGTATTGTTGAAGCTGAAAAAAAGGAAGTTTGGCTCAGGTATGAAAGGTAGGCTACGTGTAATCTGTTTCATTTTTCAATTCGGCTGTGTTTTAACACACTCTGTTCTATGTCTTAATAAGCCCGACTTAATTTGTGAAGTTTTAGCTGTTTTATTGTTTAAATTTGACATTATAAAAACAATGAAGCGTCATTGGTAGACTACGATCAGCTGAGCTGTGGACATTTGTGCAACCACTTATTGACTTACGTGCGCTCGTGATGCATGAAACTATTGTAAGATGTTTGCTCTATTTTTTTCACTAGCTTAAATAGCATTGGTACTCTCTTACTGTCGGCCCTGTGTGCGTGTTTTTTTTTTTTTTGGCTATGCGTTTCAGTGCGCGTGGCTGTGTTTATAAATGTCGTCGATGTAACGTGTTCTCAAGAACGACATAGAGCCAGCTGCTCATTGAACTGGGCTATAAGTTGCATTCATTGGCAGATGTAGTCTGCGCTTAATAAGCATGGGTTATAGCATTAGCCGTTGTGGGTTTTTGTGGTTGATCCAGTTCTGCGTCCAAGGACTGTGTGGAACATGCCACAAATGCATGACCACCCATCGGGCGAAAAAAGTCCCGGGATGTCATTGCGGCTGATGCTTCTGTTAGGACCTTGGAGGACTCTCATGTGATGGTTGTTTCAAATGCTGCCATGTGCTTAGATAGTGCAAATAGAGGCAGATACACAGATAGTGCGAGATCAGCAAAACCACCTTCTGTCAAATCACTTTAGCTTCTGAAGGCTGTGGTGAGGATCTTAATATAGTTTATAGTGAGTAGACTTCAGATGTCTAAAGATTTCCAAGCAATTTTCTTCAGTAAGTCTACTTTGCCAATGCTTCTTTACACACACACAGACACACACACATACGGTTGGCCTACTCAAACTTGTTTATATGTTCATCTCAGTCAGCCTTGCTGAAAGTAGTATACTTGTTCACCTCCTCTCTGAAGTAGGCCACCAACTTCCTCTGTGTGCACTAGTGTCCTTGGACTATGGTTTTGGACGTGTGACCACTTAACGGCGATAGAAACCGTTGTCCAGTGATGTAGGTCATACATTCCCTGGCCTGTTCCTGCACATGTCGCCCGCTTTTAGAGGGCTATGCAGCACACACAGCAAGCCACGACATCACCTGTTTCCTCTCCTCAGCCCACGGTTTTATGTTGACAAGCCCTTCACTGTTTGCCGCATAGGCTTGATCACTGGCGGGGTGCACCAAGGTCAGCCAGGCTCAGGCACAGTCATGAACACAGTCGTGTCTCCTTACCTCTCACCTTCTTCCCACTCGGCATCTCGGTCACCCCCTCACCCCCTACCTCCTCCCCCTACCCTAGAGGTTAGGGTGACCCCAGGTCAATAGAGACCAAATGTAGTCAGGCACCATGTGGAAAGATCACATTCACCTTTATCAACCAGCTCACAGGTACAAGTTAAAATGTGCTGACAGATATGAATGCTGTTTGCTGTGGGAAAGAACAATGTATTGAATGGGGGCCTGACTAAAAGGTTAACATCAACACTCTTTAAATAGTTGGATTTGTTTTTGGAAACATTCTCTAAATAACAGATAGCATCTTGCCGAGGCCTACAGTGCGTATCATCATTACAGTTGTACTTCAGATTTGCTCACTGTCTTCCTGACACTAATAAACAAACAAGAGGCAGTTAGCATGGTCCAGTAGTTGCACCGCAATTATAGATCACAGAGACTGAAGGAAGACTAAGATCAAGTATTGCTGTATGTGGTAATTTGACAGACTCCTTTTTTGTTTTGTTGTTTTGTTTGTAGATCTGGAAACCTGTTGTTGGACAGTGGTGTTTAGACAATGAGTTCATACTTCATGGTATGTGTTTTTAACAGGGAGTTTCTGTCACTGTCTCAAACTTGAGACATGACAGATGTGTTTGAGACATGGTTCAGATTCTTGGCTCATGTGTCTTGTTTGCAGTGTACAGCAAGAATGCATACCTTGCATCCTGTATCATCAGTAGCCTACACCAAATACACCGTACTGTTTAACCTTGCTAACCCTACTGATTAGAAAGGCATTCACCACAGAGAAATAAGTTTCATAGTTTTCTGGTGCATTATTAGGATCTCCCTCTTATTGACAGTGTGTCATGTGTTGTAGCCATTAGAATTTGATTAATTGAAGAGTTTGGTTCCAAAAGGCTATAAATCCATTTCTGAAAATATTCAAAAGTCATGTTTTTAAATTGTGAATATCAGTAATTATTGATCAAACCTCAATTATGTTGATTTTATTATACAAAAATAAATCAAGTTAAAGCAACCCAACTGCAGATTCACTGATATATCTGAAAAACAAAATTTAGATTTTTGAAAATTCATTAAAATGGTGGATATAGCGTTTTGAAACCAAACTCAATTCAATTGTAGGTTTATTTTAAAAGTTTTCGTTAACGTGTCATGTAATTTCATTGAACCTTTAATAATAGATTTCTTACATAGTCTTGGGGAATCATTAAACATTGAAAAGGTAGGCTATTGTGTAGAATATTGGTTGTATTGAAATCTTTCTGCTATAAATCAGTTTCAAATGATGCTTTATAAGCTAGATTTGTCTTACCCGGTTTGTTTTTCAAGGGGCGAGCCATAGAACATGCATAAGCTACAATTAAAGTCAGTAGAATGTTTATTTACTTGTACTATATTCATGTCATGTTGAAACCAAACACTTTTCTCTTATTTTTAAAGGCAGTTCTGTCATAAGCCATATGCCACTGATAAGTTGCATGTTGGTTCTGGAGAGCGGTCGCTTTTGAATGGAAGTGGTGTGGGTCAGGCCTCAGGACGGGGAATGTTTATGTCGGGTTGTAATTACACAGTGCTGATGGCCGTGTTTTTTTTTTTTTTTTTAAGAGGAAGAGGAGGACAGTGTGGGTGTGGAATCTCTGAGTAACAGCTGGACTGTATGACATTTTAATCACTGACCCGAGAAATGAACACAGATGGATTTTGTGTATGTGTGTGTGTGTGTGTGTGTGCGTGCGTGTGCGTGTGTGTTTAGATAGACATGAGTAGGAAAGCATGAATACA
>PYXC01001172.1:117500-297500 GCA_015244755.2 Tenualosa ilisha
ACACACCAGTTCATTTACACAGTTTCCTCTGTGTGTGTGTGTGTGTGTGTGTGTGTGTGTGTGTGTGTCTCTGTGTATGTGTGTGTGTGTGTGTTTCTGTGTCTGTGTGTGTTTGTGTTTGTGTGTGTGTGTTATGCGTGAGCATGTGTGTGTGTATGTATGTGTATGTGTATGTGTGAGCATGTGTGTGTGTGTGTATGTATGTGTATGTGTGTGTGTATGCGTGTGTGTGTGTGTGTGTATGTATGTGTATGCATGTTTGTGTGTGTGTGTGTATGTATGCACGTGTATGTGTGTCTAGGAGCGTGTGCATCTGGAGGAGGAGAGGGAGCGTGTGGAGGAGCTGAGGAGGAGGTGTGAGGAGCAGGAGAAGCTGATTCCCTCCCTGCCAGAGAGTCAGAGAGAACAGCTGCTTCTCCAGCTGCAACAGGTAACACAAACACCCGCATGTATGCGTAACTGTGTGTGTGTGCCTGTCTGCTTGTGCCATGGTGTCTATGTGTCTATTTGTATGTGTGTGTGTGTGTGTGTGTGCATTCGTGCGGATGTGCGTGTATGTGTACCTGTATGTGTGTCTTCTTGTGCAATGGTGTCTATGTGTGTTTTTGTGTATATGTGTGTGCGTGGTGTGTGTGCGTGTGCGCATTTGTGTGCATATGTGTGTGGGCGTATATATGTATGTGTCACATCTTCTTCATTTCCCATCCATGTGACTCATGTACAGCCAGGCTTTTAAACCACCGCCCCCCCCCCCCCCCCAATATGCTTCACTCCTCCAAATGCCATTTTCAGGCCCATCCCTTACCCAATCTATTGACAGCTCCAATAGAGTGTCTGTCTGTCTTGGCAGCAATGCAAGGAAACATGATGGTGAATTAGGAGCCGTTTAGCTGATTCCCAGGGCGTCAGTGCAGCATGTTTGGGTGGATGATCTGGGAGGCATGCACAGCTGATTTGCGGAACAAGGAGAGACCTTGTGTTAGCCTCCACTGTCTGTCTGCCCTGCCTCCAATGGGAGTGTGCTACACATAGCCCAGCACTGGCCTCTAGAGTGCGTTTGTGGGACATGGATGCATGTCGCATACATTTATGTGATCTGTGATAATATGAAGTAATCATGAATTATGAAGGAACTTATCAAACTACTGTGCATTTAATACAGGGTTCATGAGTGTAATGTGTATTGCCTGAAGAGAAAGCACCGCAGTTGTCCAACTGTCTACATTTTTTGGTCCAACAAAATGGTGATAGTTTAATAGTAATGTGCGAAATGTTTTCCAACATCTAATTTTGGAATGATGCCACATGTGTCTTTAAGTGCTGCTGGACACATCTGAAATATCTGCTGTTCTTCAGTCCGTGTGGAAAAAGCCTCAAAGCAGATGTTGTTCTCTCTCTCTCTCTCTCTCTCTCTCTCCGTCTCGCTTCATTCTTGATAATATAAACATAAATAAGCCTTAGTGGAGCTTAGTTTAGCATTATTCCCCTGTCAAGGCTTCTCTGTGTGTGTGTGTGTGTGTGTTTGTGTCCGTGTGTGTCTGTGTGTGTGTGTGTTGTCTGTGTGTGCGATGTCATTGCGATCCTGCATTCTGAGTAATGGCCCAGGGCTGGGAAGGCTTCACCCTGGGAGGGAACATGGCAACCACACCACTGGGCGATTTGTTGTGCATGCTCTCAAAACAACGCCATTATTATCTGTGTGTGTGTGTGTGTGTGCGAGTGTGTGTGTGTGTGTGTGTGTGTGTGCGCATTGTGTAAGGTATATGTCTGCTTGCTCAACCTGATGTGTGAGGGTGTTGTTGCAAAACCAGTGTTTTGTTGTGGATGTAAAAGAGACCCTTCAGACAGCCATCTGTTGAGCAGTAACACCCCCCCCCCCCCCAACCCCCCTTTATCTGTTTGGCTGTCTCTCTGTCTCTGGCCCCTCTGTCTCATCTGGGTCTATCTTTGCCTCCCTCCTGCCTTATCCTCCTCCTTTCAGATTCTCCCTCTATCTTGTCCCATTCCTCCCTCCCTCTCTTTCTCTTAAAACTCTCCCTTTCCTTCCTGTCTTCATCTTCCATCTCTCTACTCTCTCTCTCTCTCTCTCTCTCCTCTCTCTGTCTCTCTCTCCTTCTCTGTCTCTCTCTCTTCAATTTTTCAGTTTCATTTAATAAGCTTTATTGGCATGTCCGTATACAGTATTGCCAAAACATTAATAAGAGAAAGTAAACTCTCTCTCTCTCTCTCTCGCTCTCACTCTCTCTCTCTCAGGAGAAGGAGGCGGCGGAGGCTGCTGCTCGGGCCTTTGAGGACTGGGAGTTCCGTGTGCTGGAGCAGGAGAGTGGGATCGACTGTGACCCAGCGGAGGGAGAGAAGGAGAGCGAGAGTGAGGGAGAGGTGGAGATGGATGTCTCCAGGCAGCAGCATGCTGTCAACACTGCACAGGTGGGCCGAGAGAGAAACCTGGAGCATGATGGGAGGGATTACTGTACTGTGTGTGTGTGTGTGTGTGTGTGTGGAGAGAGAGAGACAGAGAGATAAAAATCGGTGCATAACTGGAGGAAATGAATATGTGGATTTATAAGAGAGAGAGAGAGAGTGAATGTGTGTGTGTGTGTGTGTGTGTGTTTGTGCACACGCATGCATGTGTGTTTGTGGAGAGAGAGAGACAGAGAGAGAAAACAGAGGTATCATGGAAAAAAATGAATATGCAGATATGTGAAAGGCAGTGAGAGTGTGTGTGTGTGTAAGAGAGAGAGGAGGAAATAGTCAGAAATCTTTTGCCAGTACCTTGCAGAGACACAGATGTGAGTTGAGCTTGTTAAACTGGTTTATTTACATGTGAAAAGAGCCAGTTATCCGTTGGCACAGCATTTACCCCTGTAGCAACCTGCTGAAAACCACAACGCTCGAAACTCCCATCTTTTGTGTGAGTGAGGATTAGAAAAATACTACATGTGTATCTTCCATAGAATTGGATATATGTAGTTTATACTGTATGTACTCCCCAACCCACACACACACACACAGATATGCTGAACAAATACTGACTCAGACAGCCCTCACTCTCACTGCTCACTGCATAAACACAGTCACATGAGGATGCAAGGCTCTCAATTACATCAACGATAAACAGACAGACAGATGGATTGTGTGTGTGTGTGTGTGTGTGTGTGTGTGTGTGTGTGTGTGTGTGTGTGTGTGTGTGTGTGTGTGTGTGTGTGTGTGTGTGTGTGTGTTTATTTCTTTATTTGTGTGTGCATGTGTATGTGCATGTATGTGTTCATGTGTGTTTGTGTGTGTGTGTGTGCGTGTGCGTGTGCGTGTGTGTGTGTGTGCATGTTGTATATGCAGTACTGCAGAAAAAAGACATTCTGCATTTTCCAAGCGATCTGATGTGGTTACTGGTAGAGGGTGCAGTATGTTATTAAGACTCACATGTGTAGCGCTGCACAAAATGCTCTCAGCTGGTCCAGGTTGACCTTGTAGCACCTCCACATTCAGATAAACATGTTTGGCTATGAGAGATGCTCACATACTGCACTGCATAGCACCCAGTCCAGAGAGGAGAGGGAAAGACCAGAGGAGTAATAGGTTGGAAAGAGAGAGTGAAAGAAAGAGATAGGGAGAGGTAGGCTGAGGGTGACCGTGAGTTAGCTCAGCTGCACAGTGGCCTTGCTCCCGTCATCAGCCATTACTCTTCACCTCCCGTGTCTGTTCTCTCCATCTATCTCACTTCCTTTTGCTTTCTCCTCCCCCTATTCCTTTCTTTCTTTACAGTAACATGCATGGGATATGTGTGTGTGTGTGTGTGTGTGTGTGTGTGTGTGTGTGTGTATACTCCTATGATATTATGATACTACATCAGCCCTAGCAGAGAGGTTTAAGCATTCATTCACAAACAAAGTATTTCCACAAATCCATCAGTTGCAGATTTGGTTGTTAGTATTGTGACTGGTCCCTTCTCTATGTCATAATGTGAACAAATAAAAATATTGCAATGAATAACTTCATGAACTACTTTTCTGGTTGAGAAGTTAGACTTCCCTTCAGATGCCACTGTTGTCACAGAGCCATGTGGGCCACCAGAGCTTGTGTGGCTGCATGTGTTATTTGCACAGTGGCTATTTGGTGTCCCTGTAAAGTATCATTAGTAGGAGTGAAATAGCGCAATGAAAAGATTTACAATTATGCAGTAAAATTATTTACAGCTTATTATCATGCATTGTTTTTGTTTTTTTTTACTTTTCCATTTTCTTTTTTACAGGAACGGGTCCAACAACTGGAGAAGCAGTTGAAGGAGATGGAAAGAGAGAAAGATAGACAACTGAATGCACTACGACAGGAGAGAAGAGAGCTTCTCTATGCTTCTCACAAGGTATGAGACACTTGCATAAAACTATGCAAGTAGATTAAATCTACTTTTTGTCAATTTCACAAAGCAGTTAATGCTTTATAAATGCAGAGTACAGTGTGCAGTGGTGCAGTGAGATGTTTGAACTCATATGGTAAAAATCTAACTTCTGGACTTGATTTCTGGTGTTTAATTAAAGAGTGTTGCAAAAAGATAAATCTTGCGTGACTTCAAATATCCAGCTGTAAAATATCAGAGGCTTAAACAAAGCACTATCCTTTAACTCCTATGTAGCAAGGAGAGCAACGATAGAGAGATAGGGGTAGAAAACGGGATAGAGAGAGAGGGAGGAGTAAAGAGAGGCAGAATAAACGATAGAGAGAGAGAAAGAGAGGGAGGGTGGCAGGGATAGAGGGAAAGAGAAACAGAAAGAAAGAGAGAGAAGCAAAGACAGGCAGAATAAGAGAGAGAGAGAATAAGGGAGAAAGGGAGAAAGAAGGAGAGTGAAAGAGAGAAAATAGGGTAGAATAAAGGATAGAGAGGAAGAAAATAAGGGGTAGAACAAGAGATAGAGAGAGAAACTGAGAGAGAAAAAGAGTGGCAGAATAACAAGAGAGTGAGAAGAGAGTCAGACAGAGAGAAAGAAAGGAGAGGGAAAAAGAGGGAGAGAGAGGTGAAAAGAGAGTCAGACCAAGAGAGGGTTAAGGAAGGAGAGAGAAAAAGAGAGGGAGAGAGAGAGAGAGGGAGGGGAAGCGAGGAGAAGGAGAAGAAAGTCAAGCTCAGTGCTGAAGCGGGCATAGCTGAAGGAAAGGGGAGGAACTGGGCTGAGGCAGCGCAGAGCTCAGGGAGGAGGGTTGCCCTCACACACAGAGCATGCGGCAGAGGGAGAGAGAGAGGGAGAGAGAGAGGAAGAGAGCCAGGGAGTCGGATAGATAGAAAGAACACCAGAGAGCGTCTGATTGAAGATAAGCCCGGGAGAACACTAAAAGTGGAACTCAGGCGGTAAGAAGGGCATGTCTCCGAAATACACACACATACACACACACACACACACACACATTTTCAAAGTGGAGTGCTGTGTTGATGTGTAAAGACCGCATTATGTTCTGGGCAGTGTGTGCCTGCACTCTTGATTAAATTCTGTCACCATCCTGCAAGGAACGATAGAGTGAGTGAGTGAGTGTGAAACAGTGTGAGCCAGAGGGAGAGAGAGAGAGACAGATAGAGAGGGGTGGAAATGAAGGAGGGAGTGGCAGAAGGAGAGGAAGACGGAGTGTTTAGGCATGTGAGTGTGTGTGTGTGTGTGACTAGTGTGTGAACCGGCTTCTGCACTATCTGTTCATCGATGAGCTAAATGGGCAAAGTTTGCACTTTAGGAGAGAGTCACATGTCATGTTTTGACTTACGAGTGTCTGTGAGTAACAATCTGTGTCTGTGTGTGCATGTTTTGTGTGTGTGCATGTGTTTGTGTGTGTGTGTGTTTGTGATTTCCTTGTGTCTTGAGTCAGTGTGGTTGTGTATGTTTGGGAATGTTTTGTTTGTGTTTGTGAGATCTAGGAAGCAAGAAAGAGATAGTGCGCAGATATATGTGTGTGTGTGTGTGTAGGATCATATTTGTGAGCATGTAAGCTGTGAGTATATTTTGTATATGAAGAACTGTGTTTGTGTGTGTGTGGGGGGGGTGTATTTGAAGTGTTCTTTCTTTCTCTGTCTCTCTCTTTCTTTCCTTGCTCTCTGTCTGTGTGTGTATGTGTGTGTGTGTGTGTGTGTGTGTGTGTGTGTGTATGGGCTAAGATTGGAGCAGACAGACAGGGGTTAAGCATCAGACTAGTGTCTCTGAATCGCTCATGTGTTTGTGAGTCAGGGAGAGGGGGAGGGATAGTAGAAGACTGAGAATGAAAGAGAACGAGAGGGAGAGAGAGAGAGAGGGGGAAAAGAGAATGAGAGGGTGAGAGAGAGAAGGAGAGAGAGAGAGGGGAGAGAGAGAGAAGGAGATAGTGGGAGAGAGAACAAGAAAGGGAGAGGGGGAGAGAGACAGGGGAAGAGTGAGAAAGAGAGAGGGAGACAGAGTGAGAGGGTGAGAGAGAGAGAAAGAGAAAGAGAGAGAGAAAGAGAAGGAGAGAGGAGAGAGAGAAGGAGAACGTGAGAGAGAGGGAGAGGGGAGAGAGAGGGAGATAGTGGGAGATAGATGAAGAGAGAAGGGAGAGAAAGAGGGTGAGAGGTTGCGAGAGAGAAGGAGAGAGAGAGAAAGAGGGTGAGAGGGTGAGAGAGAGAAGGAGAGAAAGAGGGGAAGAGAGAGAAGGAGATAGTAAGAGAGGGATAAATGTTTAACTCATTAGCAGAGCCCAGCTGGCTGGAATGGCTTCCCCATATGGGGCCTTGCAGTAGTCTCATTCTCCTGTGACTCGGGCCTTTGTCTCGGGGCGTGTGTGAGAAGTGTTTAGATATCCTCTGCTGTGTTTCATCGGAATGTTAGTGAGGAGTTGTTTTATGTGTCACACAACCCCCCTCCCCCCAAGCTCATGGGCCAGTGTACGGTCAACACATCTGCGATCATGAAAGTTTACTCAAAAAATATTGTTTAGCGAACCGGTGTCTTTATCGTCTGTTTCATGTATAACACAACACTTTTGAACATAAACTGTGGGCAGTTTTAATTGTTTAAAAATATTATGCCGTTACGATTATAGGATTATATCCCTATGTGACAAATGATACTTTTTTATTTAATGTTTAAAATCAGTGCGTGGACACATCCTGACATGTGATATAACATTCTACTTTGTTATGCACTTTTGTTTCATTTTAACTATGCGGAAACTGTAAGTTGCTCTCTTTTATGCACTGACCTTTTCCTTTCAGCTTTTGAAAGAAAAGAAGCCGCTCTCTGATTGGGCCAACATCTCAGACTCCACCCCCTGCATGATGTCGATGTCCCCACTAACCATTCACAAAGCATCTCAGGTAAGCTGTCAGCTTGCCCTCAGCCATACTAAACCTGTGTGGGCTCATCATATCTCACACTGTTTTATACAGGTAACTGTGATGAAGTGCCTCAGGTCTATTGTGCTTCAAAGACTTGTGATTGATGTCCTGCGATTACCAATAACTTGACTTGTTGTTGACGGTGTGGAGCAGGAGACCACCAAGGAGACAGCCAGTCTTCCCCGCAGACGTCCCCCTCATCGGGTCAAAGTCTCAGACAGACCCGTCTCAGCTCAGGGTGAGTTAGAAAGCTTTGTGTTGAAATCTGGATCTACCAAAGTCTGCCTGACTAGGTTGTGTTTGTACAGAAGCCTGTGATTTGTGTAGCTGCAGGATGTGTTGGACAGACTGTAATTTCCAGACTGTTAGATTTCTATATTGATTTTGATAAATTTCTAAGGTTCATACGGGGGTAGGCAGACTATACATGGAAATGTATTTCTTTTTTTATTCTTCTTTCTTATTACTATAACTGATATGATTTGTATTAATGGTAATGTTTAATACGCTGCATTTAATAATACATAGTTTTGTGGGGATTTTTGTGTTTTTTTTTACTTGCATAACACATAACCCTTTAGTTTCTACACAATGTAGCTAGTATCGGGAAAATTAATGTATATGATCATGGCATATTAAGTGTGGTATTTTACTGTTAGCAAATGCAATAGAGGAAGACTGTGGGTGTGTCACTGGCTTCTGTGCCAGTCATAGTTGTCTCCCTCTCCCTAAGCAAACAACAAGCTGAGTTTACAGAAATCATGAGCCCTTTATTGTCTCGCTCTTAAAGCACTCAGTGGATAATGGAAGCAAATTGAGGGATTGCCATTATCTCAATATGAATCAACTGAACTGATGATGAATGGCTGCTGTTGGTCCTCTCCTTGCTATCAGTACCATCAGCAGTAGACAGCTGACGGTCGGTGGTGTGCTGACGGTCGGTTTGGTCTGGGCCAGTTTGTGTATTTTAAAGGCGTGTTGCCAGATTAAACTTTGCGGAGGCGAGAGCAGGATGCACTGGATGAGCCAGTGAGGCGACTGGTCGAGCCACCACCAGCAGTTTACAGAGAAGAGAAGAGGCAGCAGTGGTAGTCCTGTTCTGTCATGCCCCCTTTGCAATCCCATGATTCCACACTGCAGTCACCTGCCCTCCCTCACGGCGAGTCACGGCTGAAATCAGTTTGTGGGAAAAAAAAGGGGAGGTAGAGAGGTGGAAAGAGGAAGGGAGAGAGGGAAGAGGCATCTTAAAGGAGAGAAAGAAGCAGAGCAATGGAATGAAGGAACAGATTGAAAAGATTGGCATGTGACTGTGTATTTAGCTATGGTCTGAGAATTTCACCATGGTCAGTGGTTCTGGGAACATGTTATGGTGGGTATGTTACATAAGCCAAAATGTCTGGGAAAGACCATTGCTTGATCATGGTGCATTGGATCTGAAGTTGTGTTCACATGTTGCTGCAGAGGTGGATGTGTGTGAATGTAAAATTTTTGTGGAAACTGTACACAGTTCCATAATGTTCAACTTAAACTGTAACCCCAATCCAGCATCCAGCGTGACTAGGAACAAAAATCCCCAAACCATTCTTTTGGGTTCACCAACTTTTCTCAAGGATCAGCTATATGGAATCTAACCCTACCCCTCTCTCCTCCTCACACACACACATTGCAGGCATCGGGAGGATGCATTCTGAAGGCCTTTCCCCAGAGATGATGACTCCGCCACGGCCGCTCTCCTCCGCATCTCATCGCCACAGCAACGGCCACGCCGCCAACGGCCACCGGAATGCTTACAGCCACGCCAACGGCTTCCTCACACCCTGCAACAGCGCCAACAGCTCTCGCGCCGCCAGGTGAGCTCCAGGCCGCCAGACCCCGGAGTCTGCACATGCAATCAGACAAAGCCTGCAGATATCATTTACCTGCAGAATGACTTCAGTGTGCACTGCACAGCACAGCACGGCTGAGTGCACGTTTATAAGCCCGGGATTGCACCCAGTTAGAAGTACTTTGGTGTCATTGCTGAAGAATTCTGAAGGACATATGTGGCCAAAATATGAAATCACAGGTGCTGGATCCAAACTGCATACTGAAAAAAAGACAGTTTGCTAATTCATCGCTCTGATTTAAGGTGTGATATTGCCAAAGGTCTTGGTAAAGATCTCTTTTGGATATGGAGGATTTGTTTGTCTCTGTGGCTATCAACTTATTTTGAAGTGTTGCAATTGTACCAAGTTGTACAGTAGCGTATAGATATAGGCAGTATTTTGGTCTGATCATTTAATTCCTGAGTTGTGAAAAGTGAGTTGGTTCATTTCTGCCTGTTCAGCATGTAGCTGAAAATGCTTGTGTTGTATGTCTCAGGACATTATGAATGGGAGAGAAACAGGCTACAGTACTTTGTTTCTGCGTGTGTGTGTATGTGTGTGTGTGTGTGTGTGTGTGTGTGTGTGTGTGTGTGTGTGTGTGTGTGATTTCATGTATGTGTGCTGAAGCTGTTTGTATAGTGTGCATGCATGTGTCAGGTATGTGCAGTATTGAAGCTGTTTGTATTTTGTGTATGTGTGTGTGTGTGTGTGTGTGTGTGTATTACATGTGTGGTACTGAAGCTGTTTGTTGGTTTGCAGTCCCAGTTTAGGTCTGCTTGATCTTGTTGAGATTGAGAGAAAGCTACGAGAGGCAAAAGCAGAGAGAGAGCGTTTACTAAAGGAAAGGGTAAGCCTTTCTTTTTTCGTTCTTTGTTCATGTTCATTTGATTATGAATCTCCGTTGTGACGTGATCTCATACAGCAGTATGGCCTGTGCACTGTTGGCTTTAGAACAATCCAGTGTGTCTACCTGACTATAACTCAGTCAACATGGACATAAGATAGACCATTATGAGTCACAGAGCAAACACGCTTGTAAGGTTAATTAAGTGATCATGATGTAGGGCATTTTGTGTATGTGTGTGTGTGTGTGTGTGCGTGTGTGTGTGTGTGTGCAGGAGGAATGGCGGAGGCAGGCAGTAGAGGAGAGGCAGCAGAAGGATGTGGAGTCTCTGAGTGCAGAGGGAGAGCAGAGCAAGAGCAAGGTTACGGCACAGACAGACGCCACGGCAGAGACAGACACCCTGGAGCTCACTCTCACCAACTCCCCAGAGGTGACTACTCCTCCTCTCTCTCTCGCAGTCTTATTCCTTTGTTTCTCTTTTCACTCATTCTTCTGTTTCTCTTTGCTCTTTCCGTTATTCTTTCGATCCTTCTTTTCCCTCATTCTTCTCTTTTTTGTCTATCCTTCTTTCTTTTGACTTCTTTCACACACACTCTGTCTTCTTCTTTTTCCCATCAGCTCTGCTACCTTTTGGGTGACTCCTAATTGATTTTGTGTGTTAAATGTGTTTTGGTTAAGCTTGGCTGTTCTGTCCTGCATGAACAGACATGTGCTGTCCCTCTGTTTGGATCTGTCTTATTATGCCCACTTTACTCTCAGCTTGTCAAACATCCTTGTTATGTACGTGAGTAGATGTGGGTTTAAAACAAACACACTGTCCATATGTGTGTACCATTAGCTCTAGCAGCTGTGTTAGCCTTAGCTTGCTTAGCACTATGTTTAGCATTACCCTAATAGCGTGCGCTCACTGGACCGAAATCCATGATAGTGACTAACAACTGTCCCCATATCAGCAGGCCTACCGCTCAAATTTGAGTCACAGACAGGGCATCAGACATCTGACTGTCAGCCTGGTGTGTGCACATTAGCTTAGCTACCAGATGAACCTGTCTGAGTGGGTGGAAGCACTGGGTGCAGCCCCGGTGCACATCAGGTCACTGGCAGGAAACCAAATATTTGTAAACACAGAGGACTGACATTAAGGCAATGAGGAAGTCAACACAGACTTTAAAAAATTTGAAAAAGAAAGACTTCACCAGCAGTTTCCTAAATGGTGTCTGCTAAATGTATAGATGTAAATGTTTCATTTTTGTTATTTTGTAAAAATGTGCAAATGCGACAAATCTTAGTTCAGTAAGCACAAAGCAGTAAGCTTGCTCTTGCCTGACCCAAAACCTGTGTGGTGAACTTGCTGGTAAACGATTTTTTTCCATAGTAGAATAAATGTAGACATTCAAATAACAAGCTTTTATTAGAGTTTAAGACTGATTTGATTAATGCTCTGGCAGCCAAATTAGCTTGTCTTTGTCTTATATTTGGTTGGCATTTTTTGCAGTGTATGGCTTGCAATCAGATTGAATGTGAATAGGATACAGTCTGCTCAGGTGGTTATACTAAGGTTTTGTTTTTTTTTTCTTCCCAGCAAGGAGTGCCTTTGTCCTTCTCACCGAACTTTGACCTCCGTGCCCACATTGAGTCTTTAGGGCACAATGTGACCAGCTGTCTGGGTGTCCGTCTGTTGCCACGCCGTTGCGGAGGTTTCCTGACCAAGCGTGGCGGGAGGGTGAAGACCTGGAGGAGAAGATGGTTCCTCTTCGACCTGGACCATCGCAGATTAGCCTATTACACTGGTAAGAGCTGTTTGTGTGTGTGTGTGTGTGTGTATGTGTGTTTAGCGGTGAGGGTTAGGTGCAGGGTTGTCAGTGTTTTTGTTTAAGTCCATTTGTATGTTTATATTTATCACAGCCTCTCTTAGTTTTTTCTCTCTCTCTCTCTCGCTCTCTCTTTCAGACCAAGATGAGAAAAAGCTGAAGGGAGTTATCTATTTCCAAGCCATAGAGGAAGTGTATTATGACCATCTACGCACAGCCACCACAGTTAGTTCCTTATTCACTAGTAAATTGTTAACTTTATTCTTTTAAATACATGTGTGCATTGTCATCCTCTTCAGCTGTTGTCTTAGATGTGAGAAAATTACACAATGTAGTACTTGTTTATTCATTAATTTCTCATCTCATTCTGATTATTACGACTGTGTCACACTCTTTTGTCTCTTTCTCCTTCTCTCTCTCTCTCTCGCTCTCTTTCTCTATGTCTCCCTCCCACAACATCTCTCAGTCTCCACGACCAAGTCTGACATTTTGTGTGAAAACCTATGAGCGTCTCTTCTACCTGGTGGCTCCTAGTCCCGAGGCCATGCGCATCTGGATGGATGTCATAGTCACAGCAACAGACGAACACTGCAGATACTGACAGGAACTCGCAACAGCAAAGGAGCGAGAGGGAACCTTCAAATCCTCTAAACCTCCACTACAGCCACCCTTGGTTGGACACTTCCTGGATCCTGCCAAGCAGCTATCTGGGACCAGAGGCCTCTCTGAAGGATAGAGGGGCCAGAGGCAGCCTTCATACATGCAGTACTAATGGCAACCCGTGTTTCTGCACGCACCATCTGTACACATGCAGGTTTCTTTGGGACACTGTATCATCTTTTTTCTTTTCCCTCTATTTTGAGGCTGAGAGAGCAAAATCCTGCCGGCATGCCAACCCCCACCCACCCTCTGGAAAGTCCCATTTGCATTCCACAGGGTCTTGGCATGAAGACGTCACAAAAATGCGGAGACCTTGGGGACTAAGGCTCCATTTTGGGTGCAGGGTAAGAGAGAGCAGAGGAGAGGAGAGCGATGCCATGAGAGGCCTCCAGCTCTACGGCTATGGGAACATAATATGAGGGCTGCTTTACATCATCATTGGGGATGAGGAATGTTATGAGGAGACATGTTACAGAGTGCTAGATGGAGCAGGAAACCCACACAATCATCTCTCAGCTGCTTAGTCGATGACCTGTACTGTCTGTGCTGTGGTTGGCCTGTCAAACCAGCCCCACAATTAGGACAATGATGGTGGTGATTTAGCTCCCTCTAGTGGAGCTGTCAAACTGTAACACATTTCCCTTTTAAGGGCACAAACACAAAACACTACAAGACATCATGACAAGAGCAATGGTTAGTCTGTTAGGTCTTTACAGTGTCTGTATAGTTAAAGGTTGTATTATTATTATTATTATTATTATTATTTCTGTATAGTGGTCATTGTTGGTGTTTTTTAAGTGTAATAAAAAATTCTGTGGAAAAATTAACTTGTATGACCATCTAGAAAGATATATCAAATACAAGCCATCAGCAATAGCACCAGCAGAGGACGCCACAACATTTAAGGTTCTGTAAGTAGTGCTGTCCAATATCAGGTTTGCTTTGTTTGTGTTTATGTTTATATTTATTAGCAGACATTTTTGACCAACATAACTGTCAGTGCATTTGAAACAAGGACTGTACAAAACATACCAGAGAGATTGCCTAGCTCACCCCTGCTTTCAGTGCTGTATTGTATTGTTTCTGTATTGTTTGTGGGACAGGCTGTCTTCCCTTTGCTTTCTGTTTGTGGTGTCCAGAGCACTAGCAGATCTGAGGAGATTAACTGAATCTGTTATGTGTTGTGTATTTGCAAAGTGCTTAGCATCACTGACAACCTTTAGCCAGTGGATCACAGCTTGCCCATCCATTTTCAACAGCCATCTGTGTCAGCAGACTTTCATGATTTCTTGACAAATTAAGTTGCAGATTCATTCAAACACAGGCTGGGTATTATTTACAGTATTACAGGGTCACAGGTCTTTGAAATCACATTACAATGTTCTCTAGGGCCCCCTATCAGTGCCAGGCCTTAGAAATCATCCCACTAACCAAACTTTCTGTGAAAAGTCTGGCTATGCTGAATATTAATTGGATGTTAACATGGAGAATTTTGGGATGCACTATTGATTAAAGCCCCATGGGCGCACATTGAAAATCAATCCATTTCAATACAATGCAAACACTGTAGAGGACTATGCATTGTCCAAGGAGTGGAAGAAGGTGGGTCTTGACTTAGTGTATATTACCATCACATATACAGGGTGTAGGCTTCTAGAAAATATATAGGTTAGGCTGTGTAACTTGTTTACTCTTACAGTACAGGCCACAGTTCAGATAATTATTGCATATATTTAAGTGTATGATGCCTCATTTACATATTTATACATGACATTTCAGAAAACTTGCAGTACAAAAAAGTGTTGCCTTAAAGTAAATAATCAGCTGAGTAAGTTTTGTGTGGATATCAATCAGTTAATTTTTTACCTTATTTAGGCTACCTGTAATAAATCTCTTAATGGACATAAAATAGCTGATAAAACACAAAAGGTTACCCTGAATGCAATGCTATCACATATCTAACTCTGGTGGCACACCCTGCCAAAAAACACAATGAGACTTGCTGCCCTTGAGTGGTAGTCCTACCGACAGGCCAAATTTGGGGGTCTGGCTCAAGGAGTATAAGGTGAGAAAGCTATGTGTTTGTCTATCACGAAGGAATTTTGGATTAGTGATGGCCTGTGTAGTGGTCACTGTGATGCTGTCTGTAAATGTTTACGCATCATCAGGGTTACTAGCTCTAAATAAAAGATCTACCTCATTAATAGTGATAAGACCTGCTTCAAGAGTTTTCACATTGAGTAACATACATAGGCAAACAACAGGCTAGTGTATGAACATATCTTATGATCTAACCTCAACTCATTGTATAAAAATTAGCTTAATGTCATCTTTTTAAAATGATGGGACTTGAAAATTCCCCACGCTTTGAAGAGGGGGAAAAAATTAAGAACCATTGGTCTAACATGACACTACAAATTAATCATGCAGACACATACGCCCCCCACACACAGCAAGGACTGTGATTGGTAGAATTCTTCCATTCTAACTTTTTTGTTTGCCAGTGTGTTTCAGCAGCCCACCGTAGGTACTTTTAGCAACATGCTAGTCCACTGTATAAACTTTGTAAATAATTTAAGACATTGTTTTGAACTCAGTGTCAGGATTTTATTATTCGGTGTCTTTCAATAACATTTTAAATGCAGCACTTTGTCAGCAGCCAGTACTTAGGCAGTCATGAGAAGTTTGCAAAACATAAACTGACTGCCCAGAAACCTTGTAAATAGTTCTGATATATATTTGTTGTTGAAATATGCAGTGTCTCTTTTAACAGGAATGTTAAAAAAATGTAAGCATGACAAAGGAATTCGCTAGACTTGACTGCATGGTCGAAGGGTAAATAGTTCCACTAAAAGCAATTTGTTTAACTGGGTCTACACGAACGTGGACACATTTGACACAGAACAATAACAGGAAAATGATGGTGACAAGGCAACAAGTGCCCTTTGTATTGGGTCTATGCAGAATCATAAATCAGCCAGAGAGCTCTGTCTGGGGATGAAAGAGTTTCTTTTTGAGATAAATAGGTTGTAGATGCTTCATAATGGCATTTTTAGAAGTGCTGACGGACACGTTGAATGAGAGTGCAAGGAAGAGGCCAAACCACGGTAGATTTGAAGCAAAGGGAAGTGTGCACCTGGGATGCGAGAGGGGTCGTGTCATGTGGTCGGTCACCTCCGGGCATCCCTATCATAGACAACCTGTGGCAACTACACTCTTTCACGTTGTGTGTGTTGGAAACCGAGGAGCACCACTTTTCTGTAGCCTGTGCTAACCACGGGCATGTGTGACATTCCCTCATCATAAAAAAATAAAGAGGAATACTGGAACTTTAAATGTGTGATTAATTGTGATTAATCTGATAAATTGACAGCACCAAAACTTAAGTAAAGTGCACTTACAAAGTTCTCGGTGCGTCGTTTTAAATGTCAGGGCCCTTGGAGTTCTACCAATGAATTGTGGAGCTACTTTGAGCCTCGTTAAAAATAGTGATTTCTTTGCATGGGCAACGCTATCCTCTTAGCGCCAGCATTCTATGCCTGTTTGGAGAATTGGCTAAAAGCTGGGGGTGAACAGAAGTGGGCTATCGACAAACATTCGTACTCGTTATCATGTTTCAATACACTCTAAGTCCATTTCACACCGGACTTATCCTTTAATTAATAGTGGCGAAAGTTTAAAAGAAATAAAGATACAGCAGTTAGCAGAAAGCATCTGAGAACAGCTTGGTCTTCAGTCTAGAATTGAAACTGCCAACAGTAGGAGCCTTGATGTTCTCTGGGAGTTGGTTCCATAGCTGAAGGTTAGCTGTAGCTATAGTTCCATAGCTGAAGGTTAGCTGTAGCTAAAGGCTGCTTCACCTCACTTTGTTTTAATGGCAGGTTTTAGCAGCAAGTTTTTCAGTTCACTACTCCATCTTTTTTTGTTTGTTTTATGTTGCATCAAATTTTATTACTTCTCTCTCCAGCAGCAGTCTGTGACCTCGAACAACAGGGTTATAGATTACAATTCTCTGGAATTTGCCTCAAAAAGCACACTGTGTTAATCACAAAAACACAATATGGGGCTTTTGTCATTAAGTAAATTAAACACTAAATTAACTTTGATGAAAATATCTTGGATGTGTTGGCAGTTTAGTGTCTTTTGTCAAGCACCAGGACAGACAGGAGGCAGACCCAACAGCAAACTTTCTTTCTCACAAGTTTATTTAAGGGTTCAGGGAAAAGGGGAAAAAGGCAAACGCCCCGGGAGGGGCGGACTCGAATCCGGGGAGACGCTCGCCCGAGCGCGCAGCACTGAGACCAGGAAGCGGCGGAGCAGAGCAGAGTCGCGGACAGGCAGAGGTCGTCACCAGGGGCAGCAGAGCAGAGCAGAGTCGTGGACAGGCAGAGGTCGTCACCAGGGGCGGCAGAGCAGAGCAGAGTCGTGGACAGGCAGAGGTCGTCACCAGGGGCGGCAGAGCAGAGCAGAGTCGTGGACAGGCAGAGGTCGTCACCAGGGGAGGCAGAGCAGAGCAGAATCGTGGACAGGCAGCGGTCGTCACCAGGGGGTGGCAGAGCTGAGCAGAGTCGTGGACAGGCGGAGGTCGGAGCCAGGGACTGCAGAGCAGAGCAGAGTCGTGGACAGGCAGAGGTCGTCACCGGGGGCGGCAGAGCAGAGCAGAGTCGTGGACAGGCAGAGGTCGTCACCGGGGGCGGCAGAGCAGAGCGGAGTCGGGGAACAGGCAGGAGTCGAAAACCAGGAAGCGGCAGTAGAGATGAGGGAAGCGGGAGACAGGCGAACTGAAGGCAGGGGAAGAGACAAACGGGCAGGCAGAAAACACGAGAGGCAGACGGGCAGGGAAACAGACAGAGGAACCAAAAACTGAAGACGAACTGGTAGCAGAACACAGGGAAAAAACGGGGAGCGAAATCTCAACAAGAAGCAGGAAATCGGAGCCAGAGTCTATACGCTTGCCAGGAGTGTGGTTCGCAGACGGACTGACAAGGAGTGAGAAAAAGGGGCGAGTCTAAATAGAGAAGGAACTAACAAACCGAACGAGTGCAAAGTGGAAATAAGTGGGGAGTGCAGGTGAAACAGATAATCACGGTGATCGGGAAATGAGGAAGGCAGGTGAGAGTAATTACTACGGCAGTGCGAACGGTGCGGGGAGCAGACTAGTAGAGTGAAACTAATAACGAGGTAAGTGAACAAAGATGAACAGACAGAAAAAAAACCACGAATACCCGAGGTTCTGAGTGACACCGTGACAGGATCCCCCCCCAAGGGACGGCCCCAGAAGTCCCCCAGAGGAGGAGAAGGGAAAGAAGAGAAAAAAAAAAGGAAAACACCAACCGGGTGGTAGGAGGGGAGCGGAGGCGGGGTTAGTATTCCTCGGACCGATCCGAGAGTCGGTCATCGTCCTCCTGTGCAGGTCGGGTGCCCCTGGCAGATGGAGCAGGTGCTGGAGGATGAGGCACCGCACCAGGCCGGGAGGAGCCCCTGGGTCGACCCCGACGGAGGACCGGCTGGTCGGGATTCTGCCGGTGGAAGTCCGTGATGAGGGTACGGTCCAGGATCCTGTTGCTCGGCACCCAGGACCTCTCCTCGGGACCGTACCCCTCCCAATCCACCAGGTACTGGAGTCCCCGGCCCCTCCGTCGGGATCGGAGGAGACGCCGGACCGTGTAGATTGGATCCCCATCCAGCAGACGGGGAACGGGAGGCGGAGGCTCCACTGGGGTCCGGGGGCTCACCCGGACGGGCTTGACTCGAGACACATGGAAGGTAGGGTGGATGCGCATAGATACGGGGAGCCGGAGGCGGACCGCTGTGGGGCTGACGACACGCTCAACCATGAAAGGCCCCAGAAACCTGGCAGCCAACTTCCGGGATTCGACTCGGATAGGGAGGTCCTTGGCAGACAACCAGACCCGTTGACCCACTCGGTACGCCGGGGCAGGGGTCCTCCGACGATTAGCCCCGGCGGAGTAGGCCGAGATGGCCCTCCTTAGGGCGACTCGAGCCCGAGCCCAGGTCCTCCTGCAGCGACGGGCATTGGCGAGGGCCGAGGGGCAGGAGGCTTCTCCCTCCTGGCTAGGGAATAGCGGGGGCTGGTACCCATACACACACTCAAACGGTGACATCCCGGTAGCAGAGCAGGTGAGGGAGTTGTGGGCGTATTCGACCCACAACAGACGGCTGGCCCAAGAGAGGGGGTCCCGGGAGGCCACACAACGCAGGGCCTTCTCCAGCTCCTGGTTTGCCCGTTCAGACTGCCCATTAGATTGGGGGTGGTAACCGGATGTGAGGCTGACCGTAGCCCCCAGCAACCGGCAGAACTCCTTCCAGAATGAGGAGGTGAACTGGGGACCACGGTCAGAAACAATGTCTTGAGGTATACCATGAAGGCGAAAGACGTGCTGCTGGACTGCCTGCGCGGTCTCCTTTGCTGAAGGGAGCTTGGGAAGGGGAATGAAGTGGGCCATCTTACTGAAACGATCTACCACTGTGAGGATGACCGTCTTGCCCCCCGACGTAGGTAGTCCAGTGACGAAGTCCAAACTGATGTGGGACCAGGGACGGGATGGCACGGGCAGAGGCTGGAGAAGGCCGGCAGGCGGCCTGTTGGAGTGCTTGTTCCGGCTGCAGACAGGGCAGGCCAACACGAACTCCCGGACCTCCCTCTCCAGGTTGGGCCACCAGAACCGCCGGGCGATCTGATGGCTGGTGCGAGTCGCCCCCGGATGACAGGCCAGGAGGGAGTCATGTCCCCACTGCAGGACCTGGGAACGGAGAGCCTCAGGAACGAAAAGACGACCCTCAGGGCAGGAACTGGGGCCAGGATGCTCCCGGAGGGCTCTCTGCACCTGTTCCTCGATGTCCCAGGTAAGTACCGCCAAGACTCGGGAACCGGGGAGGATAGAGACTGGACCCTGGAGGCTGTCCTCCTCCTTCAGGAACTGGCGGGAGAGGGCGTCCGGCTTGAGGTTGCGGGAACCTGGGCGATAGGAAAGAGAGAAGTTAAAACGGGAGAAAAACAGGGACCAACGGGACTGTCGGGGGTTGAGTCTCTTAGCTGAGTGGATGTACTCCAGGTTCTTGTGATCTGTCCAAACGATGAATGGCACGGACGTCCCCTCCAGCCAGTGACGCCACTCCTCCAGGGCCAGCTTGATAGCGAGAAGTTCCCGGTCCCCGATGTCGTAATTTCGCTCCGCTGGGGAGAGCCGGCGGGAGAAGAAGGCGCAGGGGTGCATCTTGTTGTCCTCCAGGTGCCTCTGGGAGAGGACCGCCCCCACCCCCACATTGGAGGCGTCCACCTCCACCACGAGTTGCCTTTCGGGGTCGGGCACCTGGAGGATAGGCGCCGAAGTGAAGCGGGTCTTGAGGAGGACGAAGGCACTGTCGGCGGCCGGCGTCCAGGCAAAGGGGTGCTTGGTGCTGGTGAGAGCCGTGAGGGGGGCAGCAACAGAACTGTAGTTACGGATGAACCGTCGATAAAAGTTCACGAACCCCAGAAATTGCTGCAGCTGCTTACGGCTCTCAGGGACTGGCCAGGAGGTGACCGCCGACACTTTTGCAGGGTCCATCTGGAGGTTACCCTCTGCCACGATGTACCCCAGGAAGGCCACGGTCTTAGCGTGAAACTCGCACTTCTCAGCTTTGACGAAAAGTGAGTTCTCCAGGAGACGACGAAGGACTAGACGAACGTGCTGCTTGTGTTCTTCCAGGGTCTTAGAGAAGATGAGGATGTCGTCCAGGTACACAAAGACGAAACGGTCGAGCATGTCGCGCAGCACGTCGTTAACTAGTCCCTGGAAGACGGCGGGGGCATTGGTCAACCCAAACGGCATGACCAAGTATTCGTAATGTCCGTTAGATGTGTTGAACGCCGTCTTCCATTCGTCCCCCTCCCGGATTCTGACGAGGTGGTAGGCGTTCCGGAGATCCAGTTTGGTAAAGACCGTGGCCCCCTGGAGAAGCTCAAAGGCGGTAGACAGAAGGGGCAGAGGGTAACGGTTCTTTACCGTGATGTCGTTGAGCCTACGGTAGTCAATGCAGGGACGAAGGGATCCATCCTTCTTCCCAACAAAAAAAAACCCCGCCCCGGCAGGAGAGGAGGAAGGACGGATGATGCCCGCAGCCAGGGAGTCAGCAATGTACTCCTCCATGGCGCACCTCTCAGGACCGGAAAGGGAGTAGAGACGCCCACGAGGAGGTGAGGCTCCAGGGACCAGGTCAATAGCACAGTCATATGGGCGGTGAGGCGGCAGGGAAGTAGCCTTGGCCTTGCTGAAGACCTCTCGCAGGTCGTGGTAACAGCTGGGAACTCTGGAGATATCGGGAGGGGCCGTAGAGGGTGCAGACGGGACAGGCGGGGCAGCCGCACGAAGGCACGACTGATGACAGTCCAACCCCCATTCCAAAACCGTTCCCGTCCGCCAATCAATGCGGGGGTTGTGCTGTCGGAGCCAGGGAAGGCCGAGAACGACTGGTTGACCAGGGGAAGACAGGAGGTGAAACCGGATCCTTTCCTGGTGATTCCCTGACAGTAACAACCCCAAGGTCTCCGTGACGGAAGTGATGTTGCCCAGAAGATGGCCATCCAGGGCCCGGGCGGGGACAGGAGCCGGGAGTTTGTGGAGCTCAACCCCCATCTGCTGGGCAAAAGAGGAATCCATAATATTAGCCTCTGAACCAGAGTCCACCAGGACGGTTAGCGGGTGAGTGCGAGAGGGGAGTTGGAGACGGGCCCGAAGAAGTGGTTTGTCACCCCTGGGGGCATTAGTGGAGGTTGAGCTCAACCGGACGCCCCCTACTTCCGGCGAGCTCGATCTTTTAACGGACAGGAGGAAATCCGATGGCCCTCTCCCCCGCAGTAAAGACATAAGCCCCCTTCTACGCGTCGCTGTCGTTCCGCCGGAGAGAGGGAGGTGCGGTCAACCTCCATGGGCTCGGGAGAACCCTGTGGACGACAGGAAGGGCGCCCGGAGGCGGAGGCAACCCGATCCGCGGATCGGCGGGACGGCTGGTTGGCGAGGCCCCTCTCTCGGCGCCGAGCCTGGACCCTCCGGTCAATGCAGAGAGTAAGAGCGATGGCGTCGTCCAGGGTAGTAGGGGTCGCATGAGAGACCAACTCGTCCTTTAAGTAGTCCGCCAGGCTGTGGAGATATGCGTCCACCAGCGCCTCCATATTCCAACGACTCCGACTGGCAAGAGTCCGAAAGTCTATAGAATAATCCGCCACAGACCGCCGCCCTTGGCGGATCTCCATAAGTTCGCGGGAGGCGTCGGTGGCAGGGGAGCCCGTCCCGAACACCTTCCTGAGCTCGGCAGCAAAAGTGTCGAATGAGTCGCAGGCTGGTGAACGACGCTGGTATTCCGCTGTTCCCCACAGCCTGGCTCGTCCAGTCAAGAGGTTGATGACGAACGCCACTCGGGCAGCCTCTGAGGCGAAGTTCCGTGGCTGGAGGTCGAAGGTAAGTTGGCAGTTAGTAATGAAAGCTTCGACCTCCTTGGAGTCCCCCCCGAACTTCTCAGGAAGTCCGATCCTGGGCTCGGACCCTCCGCTGGCGATGGGCACCTCCGCTGGAGCAGGTAACGGAGCAAAATGGTCTGCGGCGGGCGCCGCAGGGCTAGTCCCCCCAGTGGGTGAGACTCTGGCAGCGATCTGGGCCAACTGTTGCGCGTGATCCGCTCCTTGCTGCTGCAGCAGCAGAACTAGTTGTCGGATGTGGTCCGTGGTGCTCATCAAGGAGGCCACATCACTAGAGACACGCCCTAACTCCATCTCTGAGCTCTCCAGGCGCTGCATGGGCGTGGGAGGCTCGGAGGATTGGTCCATGGGAATGTTCGCTGGGTCCATGCTGGTCAGTCCGTTCTGTCAAGCACCAGGACAGACAGGAGGCAGACCCAACAGCGAACTTTCTTTCTCACAAGTTTATTTAAGGGTTCAGGGAAAAGGGGAAAAAGGCAAACGCCCCGGGAGGGGCGGACTCGAATCCGGGGAGACGCTCGCCCGAGCGCGCAGCACTGAGACCAGGAAGCGGCGGAGCAGAGCAGAGTCGCGGACAGGCAGAGGTCGTCACCAGGGGCGGCAGAGCAGAGCAGAGTCGTGGACAGGCAGAGGTCGTCACCGGGGGCGGCAGAGCAGAGCAGAGTCGTGGACAGGCAGAGGTCGTCACCAGGGGCGGCAGAGCAGAGCAGACTCGTGGACAGGCAGAGGTCGTCACCAGGGGCGGCAGAGCAGAGCAGAGTCGTGGACAGGCAGAGGTCGTCACCAGGGGCGGCAGAGCAGAGCAGAGTCGTGGACAGGCAGAGGTCGTCACCAGGGGCGGCAGAGCAGAGCAGAATCGTGGACAGGCAGCGGTCGTCACCAGGGGGCGGCAGAGCTGAGCAGAGTCGTGGACAGGCGGAGGTCGGAGCCAGGGACTGCAGAGCAGAGCAGAGTCGTGGACAGGCAGAGGTCGTCACCGGGGGCGGCAGAGCAGAGCAGAGTCGTGGACAGGCAGAGGTCGTCACCGGGGGCGGCAGAGCAGAGCGGAGTCGGGGAACAGGCAGGAGTCGAAAACCAGGAAGCGGCAGTAGAGATGAGGGAAGCGGGAGACAGGCGAACTGAAGGCAGGGGAAGAGACAAACGGGCAGGCAGAAAACACGAGAGGCAGACGGGCAGGGAAACAGACAGAGGAACCAAAAACTGAAGACGAACTGGTAGCAGAACACAGGGAAAAAACGGGGAGCGAAATCTCAACAAGAAGCAGGAAATCGGAGCCAGAGTCTATACGCTTGCCAGGAGTGTGGTTCGCAGACGGACTGACAAGGAGTGAGAAAAAGGGGCGAGTCTAAATAGAGAAGGAACTAACAAACCGAACGAGTGCAAAGTGGAGATAAGTGGGGAGTGCAGGTGAAACAGATAATCACGGTGATCGGGAAATGAGGAAGGCAGGTGAGAGTAATTACTACGGCAGTGCGAACGGTGCGGGGAGCAGACTAGTAGAGTGAAACTAATAACGAGGTAAGTGAACAAAGATGAACAGACAGAAAAAAAACCACGAATACCCGAGGTTCTGAGTGACACCGTGACAGTCTTTTGCCATTTTTAGAAACAGGCTGACAAAACTGAAGCTGACATAAGATCAGAGTTTGAGAAACTTCACAGATTTTTGTATGACGAAGAATCTGCTCGCATAGCCAGTTTGAGGAGCGAAGAGCAACTAAAGACCCAGATGCTCCAGGACAGTATGGAAACAATTACCAGCAAGCTGGCATCTCTCTCAGCTGTGATCGAGAGTACCGAAAGCGAGCTGGATGTTCCTGATGCAGAATTCATGCAGGTGACACTCTTAGTTCCAAATTTTCTACCTTTTTTGTCCAAATCAAGACATTTGTTAGCTGCTCCCATGAGTAACTGTCAAATATGAATCATTTTTTGTACTTTTCAGAATTTCAAGATGAGGTGGGTTGTTAGTTATTTGTTTGGTATGAAAAGAAACTGGTAGCCTCTACTGCTGTTTGGCCTAAATTAACTCTACTGTGTGTAATGTAAAATTCAATTTGAAGACACACAAGTTGTACATCAATACACATTTTTTCCACGCTGAAATGATCAATCTTTTAAATCTATTGAATTTTCTTGCTAAGGGTACAGTGTATACTACAAGAGCCTGACTCTGTCCCAGTACCTTTGATTGATGTCGCCAAACACTTGAGTGATCTGAAGTGTAACGTATGGGAGAAAATGCTTGGAATGGTTCACCACTGTGAGTAGGTTTTTGACAATACAGTTTGTTTTTAAAAAGTTCATTTTTGGTTAAATGTAATTGTATGAAAACAAACACCCTCAGACAGGGACAAAAATCATCCCTGACATTTTGCCTTGGACCGGCCCATATGATCACGCACATAATGCGATATATAGGGCCCTAGGAACATATGGCCCTGGAAACATAGGACCCAGGGGACATACGGTCCTAATTACTGTTATTTTGTCGTTATTATTAGCTGTATCCTTAATCTATGCTTAATCTAGGCTTTTTAGATTTATTGTTTCTGTAATAAGCAATGCACTCCTCTTACTATGTATTGTAAGTCACTTTGGATAAAAGCATAAAAGCAATAAACATATTAATAGGGATATTGACAAATCTGTGGTTTAAGCGTTTTGTCTCAGTGTAGAGCACTGTGCATTTGGATCTGGTGTGGCCAAAACCCCCAAGAACTGTTACACATCAACGAATGTGGGCTAGCTGCTCAATACATGCAGTTAAAGCAATAAGTTGTTGTACTACACTAGACTAAGATGTATCCACTGGCTTGTTTTGGACCAGATTGGTTATATTGTATGAAAAGCCTGACAAATACACTTTCAAAAGTTGCCTCCCCAAAGCAGCTTTAACCTGACATATCCCTAATGCAATCTGCTCACACAGCTCCATTGACCCTGGATCCCCTATCGGCCCATCCTCAGCTTGCATTGTCAGAAGAGTTGACCAGTGTCCATTACAGCATCCGGGGCAAGAGTCTTCCCAGTAACCCAGAGCGCTTTGACCTGTATGTTTTTGTGCTGGGCTCTGAGGGCTATAGCCAAGGGGTTCACAGCTGGGAGGTCGAAGTCGGTAACAAACCCAATTGCCGCATCGGCATAGCTTGCGAGTCTGTTCCCAGGAAAGGGAACTTCATCGTGTGCCCCAAGGAAGGTTTCTACACCATCATTCTGAGAAAGCGCAAGCTGCGTGCCGGGACGTGCCCTGAGACACGTTTGGAGTACAACCGCAAGCCACAGAGGATCCGCATTAAGTTGGACTGTGAGAAAGGCGAGGTGACCTTTAGCGATGCCTCGGAGGGTTTGCACATTTACACCTTCAAGGATACATTCACTGAGAAGATGTTCCCTCTCCTCGGACCTTCAAAAGACTCTGCTCCACTCCGCATCTGTCCAAAGAGAGTTTTTGTCCAGCACGAACAGTAGTGGTTGATGGTATAAACGATATATGATATAAATTTGGCCAACAGTAGAGATTTTGATTATACCGCGACAGCTCAAATTTGGTTTTAATTTGCATTAGCATGTATTCATATAATGGGGGCCTATACTTTCAAACTAACTAGTACAAACAAAAGATGTATACTTTTGATTTCATACAGAGACTTTTATTAACCATCATGTAGCGGTAGCAAAGATGATCAGCCTATCTTGTCCTTTATCTCACACAGTCGCACAGATGAATGCATGCATTTGGGTCGATTTATGCAAGCCTAGTCATTTTCAGGTAATGTACGTACTCTCTTTACCATGGTGTCACTAGTTGTCAATGTACTTGTCGTTTTCAATTAAAGTGTGGTTGAAAGGTTTTCTATAAACTTTCCATAAATCTCCCTAAATAAATCTATCAGGTGCGCTGAGTTATTAGAGGTCTATAGTGTGTTGCTATGTGAGGCCCGCTTAAAATGTCTGTCAAGAAGGGTCCACATGTTCCACAAGCCACGTTCAGTTGCTCCCTTTATCAAGGGGGATGCATGTAGGAAATCTTGGGGACATCTTTCTTTGCTTTTGCTTGTTTGCTTTTTATTTTAAACTGTTTTTAAGGGGGGGGGGGGGGGGGGGGGCCAAAACCTAAATATTCTGAAATCAAATAAATTAGCTAATTAGTTTTTATCTGTGTCCAGCACTGCACATTTGAGATTGTATCTTAAAGTTATAGAATATATTGCAATATATACCGCATACCATCTATGCTTGAAATTATACTGCAGTATGAATTTTAGACCATAGTGCCCACCCCTAAGTAGCAGTTATCATCAACATTGAACATGCACTGGATTTTGTTGGGAAAAAAACACCAAATATGGCAAAGTCAACTGTTGACAACAAGTCTCAAGCTGATGGGCGCAAGCTGATTGGGTAGCTGTGCATTATGTAAACCTCCCTTCTGACAGCTTATGAAAAGTGAATCTAGCACCCTGTGGTGTTGGCACACTTGCTAGCATGTACATTGGTAAATCTCCCTCCCAGTGCCCTAAAGGATGTGCTAGTAAATAAACAGAAGCTCCCTGGGCTCACTTGCTAGCTCACTCAGCTCTTAATCCAAGTTGTGTGTGTGTGTATATGCAAATGTATATGTGTGACGAATGGCAGCTAACCTAGTGGTGGGTGTGGAATGTTAGTAAACCTCTCTCACGACACTTCAAGAGTAGCCTGGCCATGCCTTCCTAGCACTTCCGCATCTCCCTGCAGTGCTAGTCTGGATTTGATCCCATTGAGCTTGTTGTCTCAGGAGGCATTTTAACTTTTCCAGGTACTTATTGTGTGCTTTATAGATAAGGGGAACACAGGGCCCTGGGAATGATAGCCCCTGGAAACATAGAGCCTTTGAACTGGGGGACATAGGTCTCTGGGAACATAGGACCCTTTAACATGCTCATATAAAATTGCATTTCAACAAATTTCTAAATTTGCCAATGAGGTAATAAAATAAAGTCAATAAAGTGTCTATCTATCCATCTGTCTATGTCTATCTATTTATCTACCTATCTCTGTCTATCTGTCTAATCATTATGACCGCTTGCTTCTGCGTTGTGAAGAAGAAACTCAGAGGATATCGTGATGATTCAACAAAAATATGTGATGAACTTGATCTTCCAAAGTATTTTCAGAGTTTTATTTAATTGTGCAGTGGAATTCGGGGGCAAAGGACTGACGTCTTTCAAACCAAAGTTCACATCTCCAGAGACAAGAAAGATTTTAAATACTGACATGATGAAACTTAGAACACTACCCGTGGACTTGGCATCCTGTGTAACTGAAAGGCTTTTCAGTGGAAATGTTCTCAAAAAAACACAACTGCTATAGATCAGAAATATCAGTGAAATCAAGTTACAACCAAGTAAACAAGCTTAGAGGTCATACACAATATTGTCTATGCTTGACATAAACTCTAGTATGACAGATTTAGCACATATACCAGAAATTTGCCTTTGGCTTTATAATTTTACAAACCTACAGCAAGTCTAGCCTTCACATATGTATGCCATGTCTAGCATATGTTTGTTTTTAGGTTAGGGGTGCTGTACATAACACTTTCCCACGTGACACGTTTCCTATGGACCTGCATTAATTAGGAAAAAATCTAATTAGAAATGTCAGGGCACACTACAAATAGACTAAACCACAGAGAGAACAGACCGGTACAACAATATTAGTTTATAATTATAATACTATTCATTATTTTCATATCCAAGATACAAAGATGTGTAATATATAGAAATAAATGAGCACGGAGGGCTTGCCTTTCATCTTATACCCACCCACCCCATGCAGACAGTACAGAGACACAAGAAGTTATGGGTAAGTATTCTGAATACTATTACAATGAACAAGGAAAGAAAACCAAAATAAATAAAGAAATAAAATCAATAACATTCTAACTTCAAATACATTATACAAAAAAAAGCGCTAAAACAATTGGTAGTTTAATGGACAGTCCGTGTCTATATTGCTTAATAACTGGGCACTGGGTTCCAGTTTCTAAACAATTTGATTATGTATAGCCTCGGGAAAAAAAATCATCTTTTCCAATTTCAAAATGAATATGAGGTCCTTCAACCAGAGAAATAAAGAGGAGGGCTGTGGAGATTGCTGAGAGCGTGATTTTCCGTCTAGCCAGCGGGGTTGCAAAGGCAACAACATCAGCATGTGTCTTTGTGAAGATGAGAGTCAGGTAAATTCCCCAAAAATAGTTAAAATGTTAGCCAAAGTGCAAACATGAGTCAGAAGACAGGGTGTGTCAAGTGTGATGAGTTTCAGGGTATATGCAATCATTGCACTGGCACACCCTTTTAACAGTGAAATGGAATAGATGCTTAAAAGGACCATTTTGAAGTCAGATTTTAATTATTTTTAATGAAAACCGTATGTTTAAAAGCAATTTGATTACTGAGAACTTCACCCACTAGCTAGCTGACCCACCTATGCATGCATGTGAATGTCCATATACAAGTTATGAAATTTAATATAGTGCCATGTGTGTCATGTGTATTATCAACTTATTATATAGAGGAACAGAGAGAGAGACTGGGAGTGGCTTGGAACGGATTTGAATCTTGGTCCTTCTGTGTGGTATGGGTGCCACTGTTGTTCTGCAGCTCCCTCTTTATACGGCTGTGTTATAGTGTGATGTAGTTTGAATGAACAAAGGGCGTTTTATAGTGTGTTGTAGTGTGAATGAACAATGGGGTGGCGTTTCCATTCACAGGTCTGATGGGTGACACAATTCCATGTCTGCTTAATTTTCCCGGAAAATGACTCATGCTTTGAGCGTGACGTGGAGTGGAAGAGAGCCTAAATATTCATCAGTTACTGGATTTCCATGGAGCATTAGATTAGTCCTTCATCTTGATCTATTTAAAGCAATATTCCTAAGTAATTCAGCCTCCGTAATATCACTCTAAGCTAGTCTTCTGTTTGTTTATGGATTGAATATGTCTTTTTTTTTACATTACATTACTTATACAATATAGATGATGCGCTAACTGCTACAGGGACCATCACCCCAGAGCAATTTGCAATAAGTTCCTTGCTCATGGGAACAATGATGGAAGTCCTTGTGTTCAAACTCACCTTCAGACATTCGAGGCACCTGACCATTCTCTACCGTACCTGCCTCTGGTTATGATGAATATCATCCAAACTGGGTGATTATGAAAACAATCTATCTCCACACATGGGGGCAGAGCATGGCCCTGCATTTATTATGTGGCAAATGTATGATGTTCTACACATTTTCCTTGTAAACTTTCATAAGTTATAGGCTTTAGTGTTGTAAGTTCACCTCCTTTCTCCCTGTCTCTCCTCCTTCATCCACAGGGCCATGCCCATCGTCCTCCAGGGCTCTGCGCAGAGCTCCAGAAATGCTCCTCTTGAAGTTTTTTTGCTGCTTCAGTCCCACGCAGAAATACAAGAATGGGTTGATGCAGCTGTTGAAGTAGGACAGGCCAGTGGCCACAGGCAGCCCAAGTTTCACCCACTTGTTCTTCCCATCCACCATCTTAACCAGGAGCAAAGCATGGTAGGGAGCCCAGCATAGAAAAAAAGCAGAGACGAGGAGGACCAGGATGCGCAGGATATTTGTTTTGCGATTCACACGTGACCGCCTGATGCCCCAGCCAACCAGCATGTAGCAGCAAGCGATCACCAGGAATGGCAAGAGGAATCCAAACAGGAACCGCACCAAGAAGAGGGCAGTGCGGCCTCTTTCACTCACCATGTTTTCCATAGTGCACTTAGTATTGTTGTATCTGTCCAAGCCGACAGTGCGGTGGGTGGCATACAGCAAGCTCAAAGTGAGTGCCACCACCCAAATGCCAACGCTTACCAACCGGGACAGGGAGACAGTGCGTCTGACCCGGGCCGACATGGGGAACCATATGCACAGGGCTCGGTCCACGCTGATAACCACCAGGAGGAAGATGCTGCAGAACATGTTGGTGTACTTGAGCAGGCCGTTAAGTTGGCATAACGGGATGCCAAACGGCCATTGGTAGAGGCCAAGCGAAATGACAGTGAGGATGCGAGAGATGCAGAACACCAGGTCGGCCACTGCCAGGTTTAACAGCCACACATTTGTAGCAGTTGGCTTCAGGCCTGTGCCAACCATCCAGATGACCATGGAGTTCCCCAAACTGCCCAGGAGGATGGTCAGGGCGTAGAGAGTGATCTGGACATCCTTCACCACGACTGTAGCCAAGTCAAAATCTGACATTCTAAAGGAGAAAACAAGTGATCAATCACATTAGGCTACACTAAACTAACTTAGGCTCATCAAATAATGGTATACAATAAACTGTGCTCTCTATTCCACTAAAGTGTGTGGAATAGAGAGCAGGTGATGGAGGGTTGTTAAATGTGAGGAATGGGTGTGTGAGGTGGGAATGGGGCAAACAACACAGTGTGTGTGTATGTGTGTGTGTGTGTGTGTGTGTATGTGTGTGTGTGTGTGAGGGTAGACTAGAGCGATATGAGTGATATGGGTGTGATGGCAATGGTGGAAAAAAACATGTGATGTGAGTGTGTGATGTGTGTCGGGTTTGTGGGTTGATGGGGGTTGGAGAGGAGTACAATGTGTATACAGTGCTGTAAGCCCTGTAAGTTGCTCCATCTTATGTAAGTAAAATGTAATACCAAAGAATTGTAACCAGTGACTATATGTACAGTCATTAATCATTAGTCATTAAATGTAACAAATGAACTACAAAATACAACAGATATTTCATGTATCAAAATAGAACAATGTATTTGGGAAACAGAAAAAAAGTGTGAACTGAACTTGACTGTAAAGTGAAATTAAATCATTAAACTAAACATTAGCCTAGCTCTTCCAGCTCCCAATGTTTGACATGTACATTGTTCTGTTTCATTTATCATCTTTGTCATCTTGTTTAAGTCCAAAATATATACCCCCATATGAAAAACAAAATTACAACACACCATCTGTAATAAACTTGTAGCCTACTCAAGTAGGATCCTAACTTTAAACTCATCTCTGCCTTAAACTTATCACATTTTAATGTCCTCATCGATGTCTGAATTTAACCCTTGATTCTAATACCGGGCTACAGAGCTACAGTTATCAGTTTGTTAGATTTCAACATTTGTTTTTCAATCTTCAATCAAGACTTCTTTCGTTGAGAGAGTTTTGGACAAGAACGTCCTGTGACGTCAGATTTAAAGACCAGATTGTGATTACCATAGATATGTGGGTATCATAGAATGTGAAAGACGTATTGTTACATGTAGCCGTTTCTGAGCAATTTAAACCATCCCAACCACCAGGTTCTTGTAAGTTCTGATTCACTGATCAATCAGTTATACTATAACATTTCCCTGAAACATTCCTTAGAAATAAACGTTGTGCACCCTGTCATCATTTAAAATATTTTGACACAAGTGTTGCCAGCTGTCATTGACACCTCCGCCTGCAGCTATCTCACATTCACAAAGGGTTTTTTTTTTATCTGTTCACATTCATTTGATTATCTCACTCCAGACTGCATTGTTTTCCCATTGTAAAAGGTCACATCTGCCCTTAGAATGTCACTTTTCACTGTGATCTGAGAGCTATGATCTTGATCACACACCAAAACACAAAACACTTCACTCCCTTCAGCATGCACGACTGGTCTGGACCCCACTTCCCAGAGCTGACACCATGATTGCTAGGTTGCTAGGTACTTTGAGAGGGAGGAGGGAGTACCTAGCGTTGCTAGGTACTTTGCCGCCAAAAACTGTTGTCTGTTTTTCCAGCCCTCATCATGACGTATCACTGTTCTTTGCTGACTTCCTAAATGAAAGCAGTATTTCACAGGGTCTTATATACTAGTCTTATCAGATTAAAACAGAACAGAGATTAGTGGGCAGCAAACAAGTAAAACAACATAAGGAGCCCACAAACCCAAGTTACTAATGGAAAATATAGGCCAGAGACAATGTCTAAGATTTCATTTTCTGTATTGTAAGTCAATCAGGGTGCTTGTGCAGGTCTTGAAAATAAGTGTGAGCCATAAAAAAACATATTGTGTTGTGTTCTTTCCATGTATTTTGGAAAGAAGTTGGACATAGGAAGGCTACAGTCTTGCTCTGCTATATTACTGCAGCTTGTGTTTATGTTGATAGGCTCTTGACAGATACTTTTCTCCAAAGAGAGGCGAATTAACTGGTCAACTAAGATGGTAAGGCAACCTGCCAGTCAGTGTTGTCTATATGCAGTGATGCAAAAAGATACCAAATTTATGCTGTCTTCTGTTTTCTGGCCTTCAATGTAGAAACAACCAACAGCCTATTTAGCAAACATTTGGAATTCTACACATTGAATTCTAACTTGAATAGAGGGTAATCTTCACTAAAAAAAAAAGATAAACAAGTGAAAGCAGAAGTGTCATGTCATCAGAGAATGCATGTGAACAGTAGTGTCATCCTCGTTTTACAGTTGTTTAGTTAAAGAAGTCAAAGAACATAAGGTCACACATCTCTCTCTCTCTCTCTCTCTCTCTCTCTCTGCTTCTGTTTTCTCCTTGTTTGATTTCAGACACATACTTACAAACACATGCACAGAGACTTAGTGCATTTCTTCAGTAAAGTCTATAAAAGCTCACAAATATCCTTAATAATGATACAATTTAATGCAAACACTTCTTCAGTATTTTGCAATTATAACACACTTCCCTTGGTGCACTTGAATTAACTATTTTACTTAGTATTTACTCTTTACTGTACATAAACAGACGTATAAACGTGGAAGGCACAGCGCATTGGTGACTTCATTAAACAGCTAGATTTTAAGTTGCTTTCAGACATTGAAATTTCTCATCAGAACAATCAGTGGAAGTAGTAGACAGATGCATACAGGAAGATCCGGAAAAGTTTGTATAAACTCTTAGATACGAGTAAGCGCTTACCTGCCAGTTGATCTGAAAATAACAGGGGCAAGAGATGGGGAGAATGTTATCTTCTCTGTTGTGGTCATTGACTGTGAAAATGGTCCTCTGAAAAAGTTCCTCTGTCTGTGGAGGATTTGAGGAGAGGAGAGCATTTTGACTCAAATATGCCCTCCCACTCCTCCGATGTATAGTTTCCCTCCCTCTCTGTGTTTATGAATTTGCCTCTACATATATTTTGACCACAACTGTACTTGCGTTATTTCGGAAGAATTTTCCTGAAATTACTGAATGTATGAGAAACACTGAATCATTAAAACAACCATTAAAAACCATTAAAATCAGGTTTAGCACCCACTCCCTCTTTCACTCAGTTCTCAGTTCAGTTCTTTCACCATAAAGAACTATCACTTTCTAAATGGCTGCAAATGCAAACAGTGTCAACAAAGCACAGTGCCCATTAAGCCTGAGATATATCTGGTATCCAGGTAGCCTAATCAGAGCTCTGAGTGGCAATCAAACAAGTCAGCGTCGACTCCAAGAGATAGAGCTTGCTCTTATCCTCCCTCTCATCTTTCTGTGCCAGTGTCATGTGATTCACATTCACTATTATGTAAATATAAACATCATTTCCTGCGAGTTTCACTCCCTTTCAAACATTACTGGGAACAAACAGAAGTTTTAACATTATCAGTAACAGTAATCTTACGTTGTTTACGCTGGTCTAAAACAAGCTTCTTTGTCAAAGCACCATGTATCTCACCATTCTGTATCCTCCCATGACACGTCCTCCAGCTTATGTATTAGTCTGATAGTATGGTTGGTCTTATTGCTTTTTTGTCTTAAACTGATTCACTTGATCCCTCATGCAACACTGACGTTGTCTCTGTCTGAGCTTGTGCCTGTGAGGAAAGGCCGTTCTGTTTCACAATTTTGCATCTCAGTCATTTGAATTCATACCATATAAGGATTTGGCCTGTCAAACAGTCTTTTTAGTTCTCATGTTATAGTTTTGCAATGATTCGAACCTTTTGCCAGTTATAGCCTAAATGATCTACACTTTATAGCCACTACTGTATATGTGTGAACAATACCACAAAACATTTGAGAATGGCTTGGTGACGGATATGACTCAGTACAATTGTCTAGGGAATCTCATTGCAAAAAGAATGTAAGCATGAATAACAAGTCCCCAAAAGGACAACAATGAATAATTACTGGTTATTACAGTTTTTTGACCGACCGACCTCATTTTTAAAACTCTAAATACAAGTAGCACACCATCGGTCTGTTGTAGCCATACAGTTGACACATTTCTTGCTGGTTTCACACTATATACAGTGTAGTCCATGAACTCAGGGATTTGAAATAGCCTACATGAGAAAAGCCATGACTTGTTTATATTTTAAGGGTTAGTGTACTATGTTTACTGTGTAAAGAGAACACATGCCTAGTGTTTGATAGAATTATTTGATTTTGAGCCAGATTGTCTGTTTTGGTGATGTTAGTGTGTATAAAGAGAGGTTTTTAGTATTTTGAAATGTAGACTGTTTGGCTGATTCTGTGATGTAGGTGTTTTGCTGTAAAAGTATTTTAAGTGGGATAGGTTAATGCTTGTTGGCGATTGAAAAAAAACTGTAGTGATGCGCTGGGCGACCTAGCCCGTGGGGCTCGGGCGGTGCGGATTGTTTTCTAGGAGGAAAATGCGGGTGGATTGGGTCAAAATCTAACTAATTTTACCTATTCAAGTTATAAGTATCAGTTCATTTGTTTGTTTGTTTGTTCGTTTGTTTGTTTTGCGTGAGTGTGTGAGGATAGAATGTTCTCCTTGTCTTTCCCCCGCTCTCTCTCTCACATGTTTTATTACGGTCATTAGCTGTTTGTTTTCTGTCTTAATGCCCGATTGCGGGGCAAATCTGTTAAACTTTGTCGCCGTATTTTTAAGCATTTGTGTTCACAAAGCAAGTGCTGCGTTCAGTATCCAGCAAACCATAAAAGATGGTTTATAATAGTGGTTCATGATGATGGATGAAAACTCGTTCTCAGACGTTCTCGGGCTTCATTGTTTCATGCGACTGCATGCGCGTGTTGGGGCCTGTATGTGTGCACTCGTGTTTGTGTGTGTATGTGAGTGAGTGAGAAAGATGGAAAGCGAAAAATAGGTGCGGTGTATATAGGCTACGTTCACAAATGTTTAAAATGTTCAGCAACAGGTATAATTCAGCCACTACTGCTAACTATTTAAAAAGAGGAGGAGGAGTAGAAGATGGTGTAAGTTCTCCCCAGCCAAAACTTCTATTCGTGTGAGACGGCTATTAAATGATGCCACTTGTACCAATAAATCAGCCGATGATTTGAGAGATTCTGTTGACTCGTTGATCAAAGCAGCCACATCGGCCTTGGAACTTTCTCGCTGATCAAAAGAGTTTAGTTGTAGGCAACTGGACCTCTTATTGAGCTTGACAACGTTTTGTCTGTTACAACAGACTTTGTCAGGTCTAGTTCTGGTGTGGGAAGAGGTACTCTTTATCTCTGGAGGAACCTCTTGGGCCAACCCCTTGGTCCAGGTGTGAATTGGCCTGAGAGTCGTTAAGGTTTTCACACTTCTCCAGAGTCCAGGTGTTGGAATGTCCTGGTGGGCCATTAGATGGGCTGTCGGGACAGTGATTGTACCTTCTAGGGTGGGACCTCAAAAGAGCGTGGTACATAGCAGATAACTGGTGACGTAGTCCCCCTCCTCTGTTTAAGGTTGGCTGTTCCAGATGGGCAAAAATGGCCTCTTTCACCCCCCTCGAAGTCTGTTGTAACAGACGAAACGTTGTCAAGCTCAATAAGAAGTCCAGCTGCCTACAACTAAACTCTTTTGACTAAGATGACCTGGACGAATGAGAATCTTCACAGACATTTCTCGCTGATCATTAAGTAGATCTTCAAGGTCTCTTTTGGTAATCGCACTACCGTAATTTTTGCCAGTCCATTTAGTTCCTTGCATGCCGTTTCTATTTCTTTATTTAGCCTATTTAGTAAATTCCTATTCACTAAGTGCAGAAGTTTAGTAACACGTAAAAAAAAAAGGAATATTTAGTATTCAATTAGTATACAAAGTTAACTGATTTCATACGTTACTACTCTCATGCCGGAAGTCCTTGTGTTGTTTTTTGCCCTTATTCAACTTTTACAGTATTCTATTCTTTTTTGAGACATGTTGCAAGTATTAATTTCAAATGAGCGTACATTCCCCCCATAACAATAATTTTGCCCTGTTAATATGTTGCCTTTGCGCTATTCTTATCAAATGTATGGCTTGCATGATTTGAAAATAATCGTATTCTGTTTTTATTGCCATTTTATCAACCGTCCCAACTTTTGGGTTTGCCACTTCTTTAGTATTATTTGCTTCAGTTATTGTGTTTGTCTACACTAGCATTTTTGATGAATATGAGGTTATGACATCACACACACACACACACACACACACACACACACACACAACTGTTTCCAAAGGATTTGGCTACTGTCAAGAAGCACCCTTTCTATACCAGACTAAATTCAGGATTGTATTGCCATTTTGCACATTGGGATGCTTCTTTACATATTGAAGGAGTGACTTTCATATCGAATAGCCATATTCAAAATCATTATAAAGTTTCCCAAGTCTTAGTGCAGAGTTTAATAAAGCAAACACAAACACGAAGACTATGTTCATGTCAAGATGAGATCATATATAGATCTATATAGAAATATAGAGAAATTTTGAGGGCATTTGTGTTTGTGTTTGCACCTCTACATTACACATTTTGTTCTTTACAATTTTGCACATTATTAATAAACTGTGACTTTTATACAGAAATCTTACCTCCTTGTGCAATTGATTGTGTTCGTTGAAAATTCATTGTTATATACTGGCCCCCCTGAAATAGCGTTGCCCCCCCCCCAGTAAAAAAGTTTGGCTCCGCCACTGCTATTGGTTATTAACGTTTGGACAAAAGGATCAGAGACTCTGTTTCATTCCAGAGAAATCAAAGAACACTATTTTTTAAAACATTAATACATTTTATTACATTTGTATAAAAATATATTTAAATATATTTACATAGGTTAGGTTATATATAAATAGTTTTTGATGTTGATGATTTCAATACACACAATTCAAATTCACAGACAGTGAAACATCACACTGTCTCTCCACTTAATGAGACATCTTAAACAAAGCCATGCAACAACATGTCTTTTAGAGCTCATTCAATCATTGCAGTCAATCATAACTACTATTGTGCCTGCTGTCACATGCTATAAACTCATCACTCATCTCAGGAGAGGTTTCTCTCTTCTTCACAAAATTAAGACCTCAGGTCTCATCTCACACAGTATTCAACTAAACTTTGTCTCACAGTCTGTGGTTCTTTAAAAACTAGCCCATCCAATTCATGCTTGTTATGTCAGATGACTATCAGTGCTAGAGATCTCAGTCAAAACTCTTTTCTTACGTGGGAACTCAGTGGTGGAGGGAGATTTTTAAAAGGCATTTGAAGACACATCTCTTTACCTTATACTTAGTTAATTACCTTACATGTTACTGAATGTCACCAGTGAATTGCATTCTCCTTTAGGCATTGCTGACTTTTTGGCATACCTAGAATCATCAGGGCATGAGCATACCTAAGCCCACAAAGTAGAATAACTAGACTAACTGGGTAATACACAGTTGCAAATTGTTTTGCATGACAGGGCACGCAACCACCAAATGAATTTCCATCACCAAATAAATTTCTATAGACTAGTTGCTGGAGGAAAGAGGTCTAACTTTTCTGTTCTGCTTAATTCGTATGAAAATTTTTAGACTGAGTTGAGTTGTGGTAGGACAGGTTGGAGTAGCCTGGAAGAGGTATAGCGAAAGACTGGCGCTGACAACAGTGTCTATGTGCAAAGAGAAACTGTCATATTGCCACGGCTGATCTCATCAGGTTCTGTTGTTGACTGAGCATCACAGATGGATGTACAGGCTGTGGTCCCATCCACTTTTCACCTGGAAAATAAAAAGGAAAATAGACATACAAATGGGCATAAGAAAAATGACATGAGACAAAAAGGACATAGGCTATTGGAATTTGGAATTTATGGGAAATGGAATGTGGTAAAATTCTAGAACTAGGTAAATAACAAATATAGAAAATGGCTTGTTACAGTTAACTGCATTTGTGTGATTTATATGACCAACTTATACAGACAATGCTTGATTAGCAAATACTGACAAGAAGTGTGTCTTACTGACCAATACAGTGAGCCATTAATTCAAATCTGTCTGATCCAAAGAAGACTTTGGCCTCTCCATTTACATGACAGACTGTCAGAGGAAATCCAAAACCCTACAAGAAAACATGCAGATATAGAAAGGTTAAAAACATACTGTGAAAGATGATGAGTAAGATGACAGAAATTATATATATAGTAGGGAAGACACTAACCCCATAATCAAGGGCTTCTTGGGTAGTTGTCCTCAACTTGTTCTTGATTGCCTTACTCTGTGACAGCTCCAGTAATTCCTCTACCTTCTTCTCAGGTAGTCCTGCCTTTCGACCCACCTAAGGTGAGAAAAAGCATGTTTAGCAAATGTATTGATTTACCTATTTATCCAAATCAACAATCATCAACATTATATTTAGACATGCAGACATGTACACACAACAAACAGAAAAACATTCTACAGATATATGATAGGTGGGATATGGTGTCTGTGTGTGAATACCTCTGCAAGGGAGGTGAGTTGGTTGATGTCTTGACCATTACTCCAGATTCTCATCCACAGCTCCCTGGAGACTTTCTCTACCTTGGCATTACCACCAGCCTCCTTCTCAGTCACTGCAGTCAGAAAGCGCATGGCTTCTAGAGAACCTAATGAAGAAGAGCAGAAAGATGTCACCCAGGGAATATCAGCAGAGAGAGAAGTTCCACAAAGAATTGCAGATAAATGTCACACAGAGAAAAGCAGAGAGATATTATGAATTCATACAGCACTGATTGATGCAGTTATAGATGCATCTTGGTAATTTGACTAAAAGTTCAGAGCTAAACTGGATCAGAACTGAAATATGTATGATTCCGAGCATACCTTTCGCCATCAAAACATTAATTGGCTGAGCAGGAACTCTGAGTGGAACTCCTGCATAGGACCCCAAGCGGAGAAGGTCTGTCACCATGTAGTGAAATTTTCTTGGAACATTATCAGGACTCATGTTACCTACAATATGATATATGATATATACAGTATAATTTCCTATATTTACAGACTCAAGGTCCAGATAGAGAAGTAACATACACACACACATTACATTCACATACACATGCACACAATGCCCTATACATAAAAAGATACATACAGACATGCAATGTCTAAAATAATTAAAAATACATATACGTAAATGTTTATTCCAAAATTTCGAGAGGATGGATGAGTATCTTTTACACATACAACAAAGTCGGGGGAATTTATTTTCTATAATTTCTGTCTAAAGTCACAAATAAAACCTGGGGAGATTTGAGACAGAAATATCAGTTTAACTCTCTACCAGTACAAGCCACATAAAAGTAGTCTCTGTCTCACATACGGATCTGCAATGCAGCTCAGTACAGCCAGTAGGCTTATTGCCATTTCTTTCCATTAGCCTGAGATAGGGATCCAATCAAAAACTGGCTGTTACCCCCGATGTGATGGAGGCAGGCAAATGTCACTGGAATCATTGGTCATCATAATCATTAGTCATTGGAATCATTGGTCTAATCTTCATTCATTGGAATCATTTGGTTATCAGAATCATTGGTCACTCCAATGCGTAAAGGCATTTGAACCTACATCTGTTGATGTCAGCCTCAGGGAAGTGGGAGAATAAGCTGCATGACAGATCAGTACCTGAGAACCAGGCTGGTATTAGAGCATATGTGCAGATATGACCTCAGACCTCCTTGCTTCATATTAGATCTCGCTATCATTGATACAGGCTGCCAATGACATATTATATTTATATATATATATTTATATATATTTATGCATTTAGTAGACGCTTTTATCCAAAGCGACTTACAACTCATCAACTATCAATTGTTCAGGGCCAGTCTCCCCTAGAGCAACTTAGGGTTAAGTGCCTTGCTCAAGGGCACAACTGTGGCAGCCGGGATTCGAACCCACAACTGTTCAGGCTACTTACACGCTAGCCAGGTTCCTTAACCACTACGCTACCACCACCCCTTGTGTGATGTGATGTGATGAAATTGGTAGAAGTAATCTATCTCTGTGCTTGTGTGCAGAGGTTTGGAGGTTTCCCTTACCTGAGCCTTTGTAGACTCCACCCAGGAGGGCAGGGCGCAACTTCAGGTTGATGTTCCATATGCTCCTGTACCGACAGAACACCTGCAAGCCAGCAGTGAAATAAACACTCTTACTTAGCCGTGTGAGTTAGGCCTACCTACAGTCTATGTTTAAAATTGCGTAGAAAGCCGGTAATTAATTCAAATATCACCGAATCACTTACCTCAAATGCAAGCCATGAGTAAGGGGATATTACATCATAAAACAACTCCACCTGTTTCAGTTTGCCGTACACTGACATCTATGAGTAAGAGACAATTTGGAGGAATCATTAGTCAGACATATGCATAATGCCAGCCAACATTACTGATGCCCTGAAGTAATACAGTGCAATTTATCTTATAGCTTATCAGCCTCAAACTTCTTTTGATGTTTTGCATAATGCTTTTATTTTTTGTGCAAACTGGATGAGTACATTGACAATTCTTTCATTGTACTATAAAACCTGTTCATGTTCAGTGTTTCTTGACCATAGTATTGGGTGACTGTGAATAATATCATCCCACATTCTATCTTTGAACTTAATTACATTGCTAAACTGTTTGTCACCACCTATCATATTCAAATACTTCACGCCACACACTTAATTTGAATAATAGTTTTTTGCTTTAATCTTACACATTTTACAGATTATATAAGCTGTTTTGTTTGTTAATGAATCTATTTCTTTGAACCTCCATTCCTGGTTGGGCAAAATGTGGCTGAACTGAATGCCAGTTACCATGCGCCACCATGTGTGTAAGGGTGATTTTGCCTTCATTAGTTTTGCTTTGAATCTGTGTATTTTGTTCACCCTTTCTGGGTCATTTGGGTCATTTGTCCATGCCACAATATGTTCCCTTATGTCTCATTATGAGAGAACAGCTTTGTTTAGTTAATGTTCTGTCAGATATCTTTGGTTCAAGTTCTAGTTTGCTGACCTCTTTCATGAGCAAATTATTTTTAATCTCAATCTTTTGTGATTGTATTGTTCTTGTGTGTTCACAAATACCAATGCACCAAAAACTCACACATCGTTCTTCTTACTTTAGTACTTGAACCTAATCCACCTGCGCTAACTGGATCGTTAAAATGTTGGCAGCTGCATTGATTTGAATGATGCAAAACTGCAGCTAGGATATAAACTTGGAGCAAGTACTAACCTGCTGACTTTGACCCTGTGGTTTGAGAGGTGGCTTGGATGTAGCCTGATGCATCAGCCGCTTTCACATCGTTCCACTTTGTGCAAAGCGTCTGAAATCTACCATACGTATGTACGTATTTAGAGTAGCCTGTATGGCGCATCATAACTATCGCCCAGAAAATTGTACGAAGCCCACTGCAATACACCACGAACTGGTGTTACAAAGAGTAAGCTATGTAAAACTAATAGGCTCAACCGGACAGCATACATCAAAACATGTTGCTACAAAATTAACGCAACATTTCTGTCAGACATCTCTCGTCATAACCACTACACTTGTCAAAAAATCTTACCACGAACCTTGAGTGTGTTCTCCTATTACGTTTTTAGCTGTCCGTCGTTTTATTGTACAGGCATCATAACGTCTTTACACACGCGCAAAATAAAAATTTGTAGGCTATGACCACATTTAAAAGTCCCCACACTCCATGATAGCTGAAAATAATCATATCTGAACACTTACCATTGGGTCACCTCTGGGTCGTGTGTCTGTTGTGAGTTTCCTCAGACGTGCTGTCATGGTTTTGTGCGCGAGACCGGTTACGTAAGTAATGTCATTTGACTAACAATGACATTAGTTCCCTTCTCCAGGGTACATAACATGAGTCACAATTAGGCTGTCCTTTGGCAAATACACGTAAGCCACGTCTGAAATAGACTCCCACTAAACAAATTCCTTAAAACCAAATTGACGGCAATCCTCCTGTGGTTTGGAAATCATCACTTACGCCCTTGAGTAGGGCAATGCTGGGCCCCCTGACTACACCTTTTCCAGCTTGGAAGTGCGTCCATAGGATTACCCAATCTGCAAAAAAGTCATGGGAGAGGCGCCAATTTTTTAAAAACAAAACAAAACAAACAAACACCATAACATTGGAGCCTGACAAGCCAGACTATTAAATCATAATGTATAGTCTGGACATGACCAATAGACCGGGCTCAATCCCATGGGTTGAATCAGCGGTTGTCTTTCAAAATAGCGATAAAATGACCAATCAGAGATAAAGATAAGCCCAAAGATAAGCCCAAGTCTAACTCCTGTCATCAGTCCTGTCATCATCATGTTAAGTCCACCCAACCTACAAAAATAGTTGTGTTAGTTGAGTGTTGTGATAGGGTACGTCGAGATTTCTAGGCAAACCATATTGTCTATTCTCACCAATCCAGTGTGGATTGTCCAATTTGTTTTTCAAGCCAAAGAATATAGGAATCAATGATGATCATTTTGGAAGGTTGACTTACAAGACAACAAGTGCAATATCGGTTTCATTCAGTTTCAGTTTAGTTTTCCCAGAACCTCGTTATCATACTGCAAGAGCTTGTAACTGTGCTTAGATACGACAGTCCTTCATTCTAGGCCACTAGTAATGAACAATCAAAGTGACTTTGAAGATGGTAAATTAACCTAAAAAACTATATTTGTTGTCTCGTCGCTGTGAACAAATGTGTAGGCCACAAAGTCTGCTTGCTGATTTAGAACACACCCACGCTTCATGGTAAACCTGTGCGATCACGTTGTGTTTGTGTATGTGTTTAACACACACCCATTCCAAGGCTTTTTGACACAGGCTAGTTAGTTTTGTTTTGACATTGGTTTTGGTTTCTTGGATTATTTATTTTGTTTATGAGCTGTTGCCATGAGCCTAAGGGCAATGCCGACTGACGGCAGTAAAGCACAAAGCAGTAGACCACGTAGGGTTTCATTTCAGTTTTTTACTCACTTTGAATGAAAATACAAACCCAAAGCTCAACTGTAGACAGTAACACAGACACCTTCATTGTTTGTGTATCATAAAGCCTAGCCTGGCCATGTCTTCCCAGCACTTCCACGTATTTATTATCATCTCCCTACAGTCCCAGTCTGGATTTGATCCCATTGAGCTTGTTGTCTCAGAAGGCATTTTAACCTGTCCAATCAGTGAACAGAGGGAGGTGTTGTGAATGCAGAGCTAGGATGCCATCAGTCAAGGCAAGTTATCAGTCAGGGGCTGATCCAATCTTTTTAAACTTGAACACCTCAAGCAAGCAATTGACTCTTACTACTGAATATTCAGACCCTCTGTATGGAACAAAAGTGTAGAACAATGGTCTGGTTTTATTACCAGGCTACATAAAGCCCAACCCATGTCAGAAGAGCACTATTGATTTATTCCTTTTTTATTCGTGGTTGAGAAATTGGGCTGTTGTTAGCCCACTGAGCAAGCCATAGTGTGTATGTGTGTTCACTGTGTGTGTGTTCACTGTGTGTGTGTCTGTAATTCGTGGACAGATCAAATGCAGAGACTGAATATCATTTACAAGATCAAAAGAGTGTGGATACTTGTACTTGTATATAATTGTATATACATACTTATATGATTGTGAAACTGCCCTGTAATATCACCACACTGCATATATTGCCTTGCTGTTTGACATCATAGCCATGTATCATTTACACCTGCAGACTGAACATGCACTTTCATTTGGACTTAGCAGAAGTGTCAGGGTCCCTAAATCACGCACACACACGGTTTTGGTCTCCCACTGCAGAGGTGTTAGCACGCCCAGGATTACATCCTCTTGTGGACAGTGGGGGTGGGTGGAGGGTTGAGACTTTGGCCTTTAAAAGAGGAACATCCCTACCAGTAACTTCTGCTACAGATAACCCATCTAGCCCTGAGATTTTATTTTTGTTTTTTGTTTTTTTGTTTTGGATGACCATGGTAAGCCATGGTGAGTGGTTTGTTTAGTTCCAGTTAATTGTACAAAATGAGCTAGTTTGTATTGCACAATTAAACCGTGGTAATTTCTGTAAAACTGAGTTTTACACATAGATTAATTTCTCCAGCACCTTCAACACCATCCAGCCCCTCCTTTTTAGAGACAAACTACTGCAGATGAGAGTGGTCACACAAAGACCCCAGCTTGTTAGACTGGGGGACCTGGGACTGTTGTAAACAGTGCTGGTGTGCCACAGATAACTGTTCTATACATCTTGACAAGAAACTGGACTAGTCTGATAACACTGACACACTACAAGAAGGAGCAGAACAGCCTGTATTTCCTAAGGAGGCTGTGGTCCTTCAACATCTGCAGCAAACTCCTTATGATCTACCAGTCTGTCATGGCCAGTGACCTCTTCTATGCTGTGGTGTGCTGGGGAGGCAGCACAAGGATGGGGGATGCTGGATGACTAGACAGGCTGTTGAGAAAAGCTAGCTGTGTTATAGGCATGAAACTGGAGTCACTGACATCAGTAGCAGACAAGAGGACTGTGAGGGGGCGACTGGTCACCCCGGGTACGGGTGAGGCAAAACTGGACAGTTGAGGGTAAGCGGACGCAGACAGGCAGCCAGATGTTCCAAAAAAAAAAGTTTTTTTTTATTAAAACAGTTTAGCGAATAGCAAACAGCATATCGCAACACAGCCTCACAGCAAGCTTAGCACCTACCCTCACGCTTCCCAAAGGCAGAATGAGGGTCCCCTAAGATTGGACCCTACCATTCTTAAAACAGGTAAACCTTTAAACAAAGCGTTTACAACCTCAATAGTCCATCAAAAAGATTCTAAACATAATCATAATAACCCACCACCAACCTAATGTCATACAACCACCTCCAAAATGAAATAAACATTTATATTACAAAATACCACACACATTACCCGCCACCATGCACAATGCCCGCTGCCACAGCTCCAAGTCAAGGTGTAAAACCACTGCTCCCACAGCGGGCGCGCTTCCGCGAAGGGCAGTGGAGCCGAAGCAGACTGGTGAGTATGGTGTCTTGTACTTGTGTTTGTGTTTGAGGCTAGGCAGGGTTTTAACGGAGGAATATGGCGTAAATGTGAGACACAGTAGTTGGTACCTCACTACGTGTCCGGGTTGGTGTAAATGCAGTTTATGGCAGGAGGGAGAAGTGTGTAATGAGTGTGAATCACCTTCTCACAAGGACCCTGAGCAGATTTATATTTATACTGGACAATGACCAGCACAATGATATTTAAACTGGACAATGACCAGCACAACACACTCTCCAGACAGGAGTATGTTCAGTGGCAGACACCTGTCCCTGACATACTAAACTAATTGGCTGAGAAGGTCTTGTCCCATGGCCATACAGCTCCACCAACGCCACACAGAGGAGGAGTGAGATAGACTCGTCTGCTTGATTCTACATCATACGGTGACCCCAAGTCGTATGCTTGGACCTCACCTAGTCTACATTTTACTTTTCTTTTTAATTACCCTACCCAAGCCAAGACTGGACTGGACTATTACTGGACTCTTACTGGGCTATTTTAGCCCATTGCACAGACCTCCCACCCACTCACCCACCCCATTCTATTCCAACATCTTTTCAGTTTTTACCCTCTCTATATCAAGGACTGGACTAAGCTTTTGTACTGCTCTCTTAACTGCTTATATATATATATATATATATATATATATATTTATATATATAACTGTGTTTTTGTAATGTGTAGCTTACTTATACTGCCTGGAACAGGATCTGCACTGGAACTTGGACACTTTACACTAGGGTTACCATAGCATCCTCCTGCACATTCCACACTACTTTCACACCAAACAAATGATTACCCTAAAAGGCAGACATGATAGGATTTATTCTCTGTATTTTTATAATGTATATATGTCATGTGTTCTATGTTATGGAAACTTATGGATACCAGAATTTCCTATGGGATAATGAAAGTATCTATCTATCTATCTATCTATCTATCTATCTATCTATCTATCTGTCTGTCTGTCTGTTTGTCTGTCTGTTATACTAATAGAGACATGGGCAGGGACACTCAAACCAGCTTTGGAATGAAACCATAGCAGACTTTTTTTCTTTGTTGTTAAAATCAAGCGTAACTACGCCTGTTTTAGTTTATCAAAGCTATTCCAAATCATAATGTTCAACATTTTCTTTTCTTTTGAATTTGAACTTTTGTTTTTATTTTTACACAGCATACTGATAAAGATAAATGGTACTTTTTCCTATTTGCACCTACAGTTATTTAGAGGAATCAGTTGGTCTGGGACATTTGTGTGATTATTTGTGTGGTTGCACTGCTCCCAAATATTTGCTCTTAAATATTTAAAATATTTAATGTCATTCACTGCCAATCTATGGTGTTTTTTAACATGAGAGATAGGAGTACAACTGCATTTGCCCATGCTCAAATATCGCCAACATTTTATGAGAAACAAGGAGTGTCTTTTTAAGGGCATCCTGTGTATCACATGATCTGCTTAAACAATTACAGGAAGTTCAGTAGGATGTGACCTGTGTCATCTAGTGACGTAGTTTATGCGCAATATGGTTTTATTGCAGGGTTGGATTTCAGGTAAACGGTGTGTATTCTGTCCTCCAGCGTGCATACCAACTTTGCAGGAGTTGACAGAAAGCTAAACAGTCAGTAATTGTAGGTGGAATGATAGGCCAAATGCAGGGAATAAAGTTCAGTCTCCTTTACTCAAGGTTGTCTTGGACTCAGCTCCCTAATTACTGAATCTGTGAAACTAATCACAAAATGAAGTTCCGTTTTAGTCTAATTATCTCTACTGTCAGTACAAATAATATAATTCTCATACAGAGACAATGCAAATCATTGAAATAAAGTATAATAAAGTACAAGTTCCTGAGTGAGACTGGTGATTAAGTCACTACATAGTTACAACATTAACCTGAACACAATAGGGTGAGCTGCTTATGTTACACAGCATCACAAAGTGCACAGAATCACTCAATACACGGAAATACTAAATCATTAAACTTAAGTTAACTACATCACTTACAAGCAATGCTTCTGGAAGGCTTTAAGCAAGCAGATGGAAGAAGAATGTAAAGACAAGGCATAAAAATGCTTCCCAGTGAAACTCTTCCCACAAAATGGCTGAATAGGAAGTTTAACCTAGACCACCTGACCCCAGATCAGGAAGTAACCCACTAGCTATGTTAAAAATAGCCAGCAGGTGTGACCATAAACACGGAACGACTTCCTTACAGATAACATGACAGTGTGTAAATTTGCATTATATGTTTATTCCAGGGAAACTAAGCATACAATACCCATAAAACACACACATACAAGGAACAAGGAAACAAAAAAGTCAAAGTGTACTTTACTGTCAATTCACTATGTAACAGGCATTACAAAAAAGTATGAATATATGTATATGTAAAGTATATATAGAATATAGAAGTGTATGAGTGTGAGTGTGTGTGAGTGAGTGCAGGCAAATAATGGGGAGAGAGATAGACAGTGTCAGGTCATTTCCAGATGTTGTCACTAGCATGATTTGGGGCGGTGGTAGCGTAGAGTTAAGAGACCTGACTAGCATGGTAAGTTGCTCTAGCGGAGACTAAATGGACTGCATTTATATAGCTCTTTCAAAGCGCTTTACAGAGTATGCCTCACATTCACCCATTCACACACTGGTGGCGGAGGCTGCCATGCAAGGCACCAACCTGCTGCTGGGGGCAATTTGGGGTTCAGTATCTTGCCCAAAGACACTTTGATGGGGTCAGGCAGAGTGCCTTCGGTTTCCGAACAGCACCTCTACGACCTGCTCCACCAGCGCCCCACTAGCCCTAAAACTAATTGATATTTCACAAATGTACTGCATGTCGCTTTAGATAAAATTGTCTGCAAAATGCATAAATGTAATGATTTTTTAATAAATGTAATGATTCAATACTGCCGCTTGTCGCTTGATGTCACTGGTTTTCTTTCAGGCCTACTTTATCATGCAATATCTGTGTAATGTCTGTGAAATTTGAGCCACCTGACTTCAAAAGAAAGCAACGTCTACTTCTATAAGAAATATGAAAAAGTTTTTTTGTGGTTGGGTTGGATGGTTCTCATCACTCTCTCAGTTGTGGCTTCAATGAAAGTCAGATTCTGGGTGGTTTTTAATATGTTTCCTTCCTCTGTCCTTGCGCCCTGGAAACTGATAAAAGCCTTACGTTTGTCTAACTGCTGCAAGAGGAGAGAGGAGAAAGGTCAGATAACTGCTGCAAAAAGAGAGAGGAGAAGGTCAGATAAACAATCAAGGACAGATGCATCCTTTGTGGAAACTTTCGCATGATCACTAACTCGAGTCGAGAGTCATCAAGGTGAGAATTCCCACCCATTCTTTAACATCTGTCAACATCAAATGAAATGAGTATGTAGCAATTTGTGAGCAAACATTTAAATAACCAGTTAAACCAAAATAAATTCATGTTGAATGATAAACTATCATGTAAACTTTAACAGCAAAGATGATTTTTTTGCCAACACGACATTACAACAGAGTGAATATTTTCTACAATCTCTGCAGATTTAGCACCAAAGTCAGCTGATGTAATCCAGATCTTAGTATAATATCTTAATGATTACATTAATGTACAATATTGTTTTGTTGATTGTTTTTTGTATATTTGGTCAGTTTTCTAAGAGATGCTTCTGCTGTGTCATCAGTAATTCATTTCTCGCAAAACATTACACATTACACATTAGTGAGCTGGACATCTCATGTATCATATTAGTCTGCCCTTGATTCCTCCACCCTTCCTTCCTTGTTTTATCCTCCTTCACTGAGGAGGGACAAGCACAGAGGAAACGATGGAAGGATGGATGAATGAAGAAATATGATACAGGAGGAACAACCATCGCTGTGTCTATGTATTTATAATTGGCAGATGCTTATACCCAAAGCCACATACAATACAAAAAATATTATTTTAGACAAAAACAATTCGGCTAACATTTACAATGTGTTTTTTTTTTTTAGTAAAGCTATAACACAAAGACTGGGACACAATACTTGAATTTGAAAAACATGGCAGTTAATAAATCAAATTAAGTTCAGAGTAAAAAGTTGTGTATGTATTTAAATATCTTTTAAAAATGCTAAGCTCTCAGAAGAATGTGTTGTATCTCTATGTCCAATTCATACCACCATTTAGGTACTAAACAAATCTAGAACTGGCATTGATAGTTGGCCAACACAACAAGTACTCATTGGAAGGAGTATGTAAGTAAGGCTGGATTAGATCACTGAAGTAGGATGAAGCAGATCCAGCAAGAGTCCTGAATGTCGATGCGAGAGATGTGAATTTAGAGAAACTAAGCATCTGCAAAGGTTTTAAAGCACATGCAGGGAGTCCAGCCAGGTGCATTACAGTAATCCTGTTTCGAAAGGATCATAGCCTGTACAAGAAGTTGAGTTGACTGTATGATGTTGTTGATATTGTACTGTATAATGTGTATCTGCAAGACCTGGTGACTGCAGCAATATGTTCAGAAAAAGAAAGTCTATCATCATCTATGACACCCAAATTATGTGCAGATCCAGTTGGGGTCAGTTTGAATGAATCAAACTTGACATCAGTGTTTTGGGAAATGGCTGAGTTGGCATATAATATTAAACTGGACTCTAACTACTAACTGACGCATTTTCCTCCAGTGATATGACATGTCCGTTCTTCTCCCCCCACTACTCTGTTTAACCATACTTACCTCACCCTTCACCTCTAAAGGGCGACAGCAGACAATGCACACTTGCCATTTCCATGATTGCCATTCCAGAACCAAGGCCAGCTCCAAGCTGCTCCTGCTGTCATCAGCTCACAGGGGCAACACCAGTCATCTAGTTTGGGAACTAATGCATTGCAATTTAACAGAAGGCTTGTGGGATGTTAAAGCAAATCTATTACCTTAGAAACACTTACCTTGATTAAGTTGTTGAGGCCATTGGTTGACTCTGCTCCAATCAAAGCAGTGTGTATTTTACTGTCCCTTAAACAATTCAGATTTTAAGGAATTCAACCACTGCAGACTCTCACCTGTATCTTACAAAGCTGAGGAGTAAAATTAAAATCAGACATCCAGGTTCTGAGGCCGGGTACCAGATGCTGAACATTATAACAGTATTTTTGTGTCTTATTTAATTCCCTTATGGATGTTATGACACCATTTTTACTGTCTTGTTTTTCGTAACCTTTAAAAAGGTACTTGCAGAAAGAACTTTGAGAAAAACCGAAAAAGAATAGAATTATTTATGTGTTTTTTTCTTTCAAGCTTGCGCTAAAATATACTGCATAAAAACATAAGAGCAGTATGGCTGCCCAGACTCACCACGAGGGAGCGTGCGATCCCTATTCATCGTCATTCTCTCAGAGTATACTTTTGACCACAAACTTAGTGAGTTTAGCTACAATCTCCCTCTCACTTCTGAAAAACTAAGATAATGGTTTAACTCTAAAATTAGCTACTGAGTGACTGATTTACTGCACTACCTCCTAAAAACATTTGCTGTAACCTCACCTAACATGTGGTGTTATCTGACTGACTGCTCTTTTATTTCCCTTTTCATTACTTTTCATTTACTCAAGATTGGTTTTAACAGTGCAATAAGTCTTAAGGTAAATGTAAGTGTAAAAAACGTTGAATACATTCGACATTATCGGAGGGATTAAATAGGATAGGTATAGAAGCTTGGCCAAAATGATCAAAACCTGAACTCTGCTATTTGACCACAGCGGGATTTTTCTTTACCAAAATAAAATTTGTCTTGATAAAAATGATGTGTGTTGTGGAGACTGTATACTAGAAACATTTTTGTTTAACCAACTTTTTGGGGGTAGCCTGCTTGTCTTAAAGACAAAGCAAATTTAATCTTTCCCCAAATTTCTTTTGAGACGACGTTTTCGAGCACTGAAAAACTGCCTGTTGTCTGTTTCCGTCCAAGGTTTGGGGCCGCTGGGGGTTGGGTCAGACAATGCGTCGGTTCATGAATACCAAGATAACATTGCCCATTTAATGTGTCTGCGATCAGCATGATTTCGCCTCTCAATTTTGCTGCATTACTAACCATCATCAGTGAGTATACTCTGTAATCTGGAGATTGATAATGTGAACTGCACTGTAGTATACTATTTTCAATGTTCATTCCGTGCCTCTCAAGTTTACTTGGTATGATTATATTTTCGTCTCCAGATATCACACATGTTGTTGCTGGTCCGCCTGATTTTGTGTTTGGTGTCATTGGATCTAATGTCACCATCTGCAGCCAACTATTGATGTCACCAGACAATCCGGTTATTCTATGGTACCACGAGAACCTAGTGGGAGATATTAACTTGGTTATCATTATATCACAGTCCTCAAAGATTCACTCGCGATGTGTAGGAACTCTGCCAGATGCCTCGGGTAAAACTTTGCTAACTCTTATGAAAGTCACAATGTCAGACCAGGGCCGCTACTTTGCTATTTTGCAAAAAGGAAGAGCATTTGTAAGTGGCTCCCCAGAATATTTAGTAGTAACAGGTAAGGCAACGTATGTAAATGTAAACATAATTGTTGACCATGCATCACTTGTTAAAGCGCTACGATATTGATGATCATAGTCTATGCTAGTCCATGATGTGGGAATTTAAAAATGAATGCCTTCATGCAGTTAGACATGCGCTAACGAGGTTAAGTAACTATAAAGACCTATGCAGTATTTTTATTTTATTATTTGTTTTACAATGTAGCAACTTCTCTCTTTCCTTCGTTTGGTTTCAGACACGTCTGAGCCGACCTTGCGCGTATACAGAAGTGCGGATGACCTTGGCTCTCCCTTATTTTTCTGTGAGGTAACTGGAGCAGGTGCGAACTGGAGTGATCCATATTGGCAAATCAAGGTAGATGGGACAGTGATTAGGCTGGAAGGAACAACATCAAAAAGGATCGGTCCAGACGGAGTCTTCACTCGATGGTCCACAGCCAGATTCAACTCAAGTAATGTGATGTGCGTGTGTGACCACCTCAACCAGACAAGTTACGTCTTCACCAATGAATTAGAATATTCGGATGGTAGGTTATCAGAATGTTGCTTATTTCTCTCTCTTTTTCTGCACGTCTTCTGTAGATATGGCCAATTGCAATAACAAGTCCCAAGGTTTAGAATAAAAGTAGTAGGCAACTTGGAGACCTATCTGGGCCCAGGTTTTCCGAAGCCTTGTTAACGCGAAGTAGTATAAGAGTTATACTTTCGCCTCTAATTTAAGGTTGTGACATGATCTTCTGTAAGTCATACTTTTATAAGAGTGGTCTGGATCATTGTTAGGCTTTATCGTAGCATGCTTTACACAAAAAAATATTGATTGTGCATTTCCTGCCATATACCATTGTGTGCTTTATCTCACAAAAAGGAAAAAAACGGAAAAATAAGTTAATTTGTGTTGTTTTTTAATCCCTCTAAAATGCAAACATCACCTACAGCCTACATCTCATACTGATGCACTAATTATATTACATATTTCTTGTTGATACCTGCACTTTAATGCCCATAAAACAAATCTCAGAAAGGCGCAAATGACAACAATTGATGCAGAAACGTGTATTCAGCTTTTAGGCTTGTCAAGATAAATGTGGGCTAGTAGGCTAAAGAAGACTGTGAAGAGATAGTTCGGGAAACACACATAGAAAAATAAACAACTTTGGTAAGGTCTTAAGAGTCCATCATTAGAGTCTCCTTAGCAGTGTTGGGCAGTAGCTTCACTACAAGTAGCAAAACTACAAGTTTGCTTTTCTGTGTAGCATGTGTAGCTTGCTTTTCTGTGTAGCTTTTTTCTGAGCCTGATAGCTTTTCATTAACATAGCTGGGTTTTTTTTGGCCATGTGGTGCCGTAGCTTTCCAATAAGCTACACTTCCAGAGCATCAGCTCACAGCAGCAAGTCTGCCATGCATGAAAGATCAGTTCTTTGCAATAATCCAGCCACTGTGATGCATTTGTTGGATGAAAATGTCCATAATGTATGGTAGGCCTATATGTGCAATCCAAAATCACTTGCGTGTCTTCTCAAGTGTGCACATTATGGTAAATTTAAATAGCCAGGTAAAATCAGATTAGAAAGCATTGCATACTAAAAAAGCTATAGCCTAGAGCAAAAGTATATTGTCCTAAAGTTTTGTAACCATAGGGAAATCAGTATTTTTCAGGACCCAATAAACGGAGCACACATGTGCAAACCATTCTCCTATTTGGGCACGGAATGGGGAAAAAGCCAAAGATTATTTATTGTTTTGAAAAGTTTTTACCTATCCAAAAGTATAAATTACTATTGTATGTTTATTGTGGAGACCTGTTAGGTCACTAATAAAATCTTGGCACAAGGTTGGATCATTTTGTTTATTTATAGGCCTTTTTAGTAAATTATAAAATAGCTCCACGTGTAGTAAACTACTTATTGCATTTTTTGTAACTTACCTTGCTACATTTTACCTTCAGGTATCTTTAGTGTAGTGAAGCTTCATCTCATGTGAAGTAACTGGTAGCTTAATTACATTTTCTGAGTAGCTTGCCCAACACTGCTTCTTGTTAAAGTTGTCAGGAAATCGGACCCTGTGTTATTGGGTATTATTGTGACAGCCTAATTAAGGTTATGTTGTTTATCAGGTCCTTTTTTTCATAGCCTTCAAATGACAAAATACATAATTCTTAACAAAGAAATGCATGCTAAAAGTTTAATTAATGAAACTGAATCACTATTTCTTTCACTAGGTGAAACTGCCTGTAACTGGCTGGTTTTCCTGAGTCCTGTATGTCTTCTTCTGATTCTCCTAACAACGGCGACTGCCACGCTCTGGACACGAAAACTTCACCGACTCACAGCTACATGTCAGGACAACTAAATAAGACTATTTCCCTCGACAGGCAATGCGTTCTATCCTTACATTACAAAAAAAATTAATTTGTCCCTTTTTCTCACAAATCTTTGCCAACAAGAAACAAAGAATAAACTGCTGCTGAAAGTGCAAGCCATTTGGCATTAACTTGTTTTTAGAAATATGTTGCAAATGCTTGGCGCACGAACGCCGAAATTTTGTCCGTCACTTAAAGGAAAGATAAGTTGTAACTACTTATGGAAAAATAGACAACAATAGCCAGTGAAAGGGGGCTGAAATGTGTTGTGCTCCGTTTTAGACGCCACAAAATGTCAGTCCATGCGGGCGTTATTTAGCACAATAAAATATGAGTGTGGTTATGAAAATAACGTAATGGAACAATTCTCAATATAGATTTCCTGTAAACAAGATAGCAACACTTTTTGTTCAGGCCTTCGGTCACAACAACCTGGCAGCCTGACCACCCACCCAATGTGGTCTCTGTGGGTACTTGCAAAAATATTTGGCGCCTTAACATTGCATGCAAGCATGAGGCTCACTCATAACATTAGCAAACAGAGATGCTTCAGTTTTGTTATAAGTAGCGAGTATTATAAGTATTGAGTAAATCCATTTGTGTTCGGTACAGAAATAATGGAGGCATTTTTACATAAACAGGAAAATCTATGAAATCTATGACACACATGGCAGATCACTGCAATTAAAAATGCAGCTGCATGTCAGTCCAGCTAAATCAGCCTATGTGACAATTCTGTTTTTATCGACAGGCAATGCGTTCTATCCATACATTACAAAATTGTGGTCTTGTGAAACTGACCTACCCATTTCATATGTCCATAGTTTAATACAGTAGGAACATCATAACAGCCTGGCCACCCACCCAACGTGGTCTCTGTGCCGACTGACATAGAGTTGTAACGCCACCAATTCCACGAATCAGGGATAAGATAGGAGTCGTTACATTTTTAAGTAGTCTATTCTTCTCTGCACTCCTGCATGGTGGTTGTGCAGTCAGTGTGGCTGACTTTCCCGGAGTTAAAGCGGAAAATTCTGAGTCAAGAAAGTATTTTTTAAAGGATAATATTTTGTTTAACCTCTTCCATTACAGATAAAGTTGAGTTATATCAGGTGAAACTATATTCTAGCAAAAGATGGCGCATCTTTCTCCCTGCTAATTTCAAAGCGCCATGCCTATATATCTAGAAAACAATGGTTGACAGGGGCAGGCGGGGTATGTTAAAACGCTGCATGGACAAAATGAATGGAAAACGTATTTCCGGCACCAGAACCTGATTTGCACAAGTTGCTGCTGTTTATAGCATCTTTTGCGCTATGTGTTGTTGTCTCGTGATCTTGTCTTGTGAAATTGTTGTTTGTTATGAAGTGTTTCTCATCTGTTGTGCACTTTACGGTTTGGTGTTTTGTGTCCTTATCTGTTGTGCCCCTTTTTACTATAATGTTAGGAAATATAGCGAGAAACGTACTTTCGATGCCTCTATATGTCCGGTACATGTGAAGAAATTGACAATAAAGCTGACAGTGGAGCTCTATATGCACATATACGTCCAGCATATTATTGCAGTCACTTGGGTCAAATTTGCTGTTCATGCATACCACAAAGAGTACCCTTAGTTTTTTGGCATTTTGTCTACCTGTTACAACTAACCCCAGTGTGTTACAACTTACCCCAGTAATGGGGTAGGTTGTAACAAAGGAACACCTTGTATTTGTCATCGTCTCACAAAGTCTGTGATAAATCTAAAGAGCTCTAAGTAGTCGCCATTTGAAGAAGACAAATGTGAGTACTTTGCATAAAAGTTCCAGAACTGTAGCTAAAAAAAATGTAATGGTTATAGGTCATGAAGAACGAAGAGTTACAACCATAAACGGTCTCCTGGCGACTGTGGGCACTTCAAAAATATCTGGCTCCTTAAATTGTATGCAAGCGCATTCACCCATATCATGAACAAATTAGGGTATCATTTTTTTCTTAAGTTAGGCCTAGTTGGAAGTTGAATATTGTCTCTCTTGGATAAATTAGATTTCTGTTCGGCATAAAAATAAAAGGAGCCATTTTTATTAACAATAAAAGCAACGAAAAGACAAATAAAATCAACAATGGTCCTTCAAATTGCAGAGAATGCGGTTAATCCCAAATGCTCTTATGCTACATGCAAAAAGATTTCGCAAGATGCCATCTACAGAGTAAACAACATTTATTAACCAACTGATGCATTATTCGTCTGCCAATGGAAAATGACGTCTTTAAATCCAAAATCGTGAAATTCTGCCTATAAAAATCATGAAGACATGCATGTGTGCCCTCGGTTGATACTGAATGTGCAACAAAATGCATAAATGTAAATGTAAATGAATGTGTTTAATAATAATACAAAAAACATGATGTGTTGTGCAACACAATGTTTTAGGCTGTGTGGCGACAGCGTCCACCACTAGGGCAACTGCGCATTTTTACGCAAACAGAAACACCTCTTAAGCAAATGTAGTTTGTACCTGTCTTCATCACAAGTTCGCAGCAGGCATACGCGAGTATGGCCCTATCAGTCTTCACAATTTTGATCTTTGCATTATTGGTTGGTAAGTTTGATAAGCTTACTTAATTAGGCCTATTACGTTTGTATTTCTTGGAACATGTTTCGTTGATACATGTAGTAGTTAAGGACATAAGTTATGTCGCCTTATTTCAACAGATTCGATTTTCTTTTTGCAGAATTTTCGGTCAGCGATAGGGGGGTGATGCTTGCAAAGTTTGGTGAAAACGTTTCAATTACCTGCCCATGTTCTAGACTCGTTTCATGTGAAGAAAAATTCGTCCGCTGGCTGAAAATCACTGTTGACGGCACAGCAACAGTCATAGACACTGCCTGTGAACAAACATGTCGAATCTCTCAAAGAAAAAAAGACTCCAGCATTGAGCTGATTTTGCGGCAGGTTGGGAAGAACGACGAGGGGCGATATTACTGTTACTCATCAAGGTATCTCATTTTGAAGGGCAGGGGGACGTTTCTGCAGATTGAAGGTGAGACTAACGGCTGGAAATCAATTAAACTAATTTAATGAATCACAAACCAAACCAACTTTCATTTTCTAGGCTGTGCACTTTTTAATAGGCTATTTGTATTAATCTTACCTGATAAACACAATGCTACTTCCAGAGCCAGGCAACTGGACCAACAAAGGTGAAGTGACGCTGTTAACAGAACTCGAAAACTACACAGTGAAACCAGAATTTCCGCGTCAAACTGTGCTATACTGTCTTGTGAACGATTTACTCACACCAAATATCAGCATCACTTGGCATTCATCTAAAGGACAGAAAGAACCTGGTCAAACCTGGCTATCAGGCGGCTTCGAAGGGTAATAAAATTCTTTAATTAAATTAGCCTAATTTGCGTCCGTAAATTCGAGGTATGCTTTTGTAGAAGCTTTTTAACCATTGTCTATTTATTTAGGCTACTCCATTTAACTATATTATTATTGTTATAATTGTATCATTAATATTATTATTACTGTTGCTGATGAATGTTTGTTAATTTACTGCTTTATCAGACAATTATCAAATCTGACTTATAAACATTAGGCCTACCCTACACTGCAAATTAAATAGGCCTTGCCATTTACGTACATTTTTATTCAAGTTTTTACCTTTTTAATTATTTTTAAATAATACTTCAAGATTATGATGATGATGGTGATGATCATTATTATTACTACTATTATTAGGCTACAACAGAAGCACAACCATAACAGTAAAATGATTAATTAGCCACATATTAGGTCTACTGTACTCAGCACTGGCATTCATCTGCTGTGCTGTGCATCCAATTACTAGTTTAATATCAGTTTATCTCTAAGACAACATCATCATTATTTAATTGTAGAACCAATGAGACTTTAAACAGATGCATATTGTGTTTTCCTGCATGTTTATCCTTCTGTAGGGTCACTGCTGGGAGCCGTCTTCACATAAACATGACCAGTGCTAAGGACTCATATGTTTCTCCAGATACTGAGGAGCGTAATGAGCAGGTGGTGTGAGGTGCATCATGGCAATGTCACCTTAAGGAGTAACATGACTTCCCTATATATGAGCACAGGTTATGCATCTTTTTATATGTTGGATAACTTGCTACTAACTGTCTCAGAGGCTATAACTGATTCTGTTACCTCTCAATCTGATGAAGTTTCAGAGTGGTGCTCTGCCGTGCTGTATTCAGCCGTGGCACTAGTACTGCTGTGCGTGCTGTCCCTCGTCCTGCTCACCTCTCACTGGCTCCTGTACTTACACAAAGGTCTGTAATGCATACAATCGGCCAGACAGCAAGGCCTCTAGGTGTATTAGGGTTGTCAAAAAAACAACACTCAGATATTAAGTGATACTAAAGATCAGCGTTAAAATAGGTTAAAATAGATACTTATTTGTAATAATTAAGGTAATAACAGATGGACAGGCACAAAGCCCCTTCCCTCAACTACAGTTGAGCACATGGAACAGTAGCTGATGTATATTTGGCTTCACATAAGTGATACTGGAGGGGCTTTGCAACCAGTTTAAGTCATGAATGCCTCTGAATTTTTCAACCTATTACCCTCCCGTGGTACCGGAGACGGAATTGAGTATCAGTTATTTTGACATTATCTCACTGTAAAGTACAGCATGAATGAGGTATGCGCTGTATGACTTAATCATGTCTGCTTTAAAGTTGGAGATAACTACTGAGAAACATGTAATTTTCTCAAAAGCCCATATCTTTCCTGATGTAGGCAAAAGAGTGTCTGTCTCCAGTGTTCCAATGTCAACTTCTCAGGTAATATTTCTTATGCAGTGCTCCCATGTCATTATTTTTATTTTAGTTTACCCCTATATATTTGTATGTGAACCCACACCTAAATCCTCCATGCACACCCATCAGGATGATACTAACGTTGGAGTGGTTTTACAGCTCAGCCAGCGTCCCACGCCCAGTGGACAAGTTTCAAATCGAGACACAGAAGAGTACAGCGTGCTGAGATGTTAGTATTCTGTTCATTTTCAGTAGTTTTTTTTGAGTCAATGCAATAAATCCTACAACATTATCAGGATGCTGTGTTGTGTTTTCCTTTAGTTCAACCTACATCTTCTCACCAGGTAAGAGTGTGCTCCTTTTATGTTTCGGCACAGGGCTGTGTGGAACACAGACTTTTACATTTAACATTTCCTTTGGGATTATTCATTTATCTTCATTTTAGTTATATCTAGCTACATCTGCTGTTTCTCACTGTTTGGTTTACTCTTTTACTCTAGAATAATAGGCCTGCACCTGCGTCAACCAGTGTGACATACGCTGCCCTGAACTTTCAGCTGGCACCACCAGGACCTGGCAGACGACACAGAGGAAAGCCAAGAGTGGCAGACTGATATGTACAGTGCCGTTAATCTTCACTGTACTTTAATGTTTTAGTGACATAAGTAGGATACAAAGACACATGAAAGCGAATATGATCCTTTAAGTTTATACAGTAGACAACAGAGTTCTGCATGCATGTCAGTGCCTGGTCATATGTGAAAAAGTTTAATCCTGAAAAAAAACTTTTCCTATTGCCCCTGTCATGTTTGACATGTCTTCATTTCAGACTTGGACATCTGCATTTATGCAACACAACTAACTTGCGCAGATAACCTACAGATGGAATTTATAAAAATAAATACCATAATTATTCTTTTCACTCCATGCAAATAAACTTGAAACAAAAACATGGTCCCTTTGCTTCTGTTTTTTGCTTACCAAGCAAGCTTTGATATTAACTTTGAATATTTGATAAATGAAGCTATATAAAATGAAGATAACTCAGAATGTGATTATTGGCAAATCACCTACACCAATATTTAATTTAAAAAGAACAGACTACATGTCAAATGCTAAATGATTATTTTTATTTAGAAAATAACATAGACCAAATGCTAAATGATTATGCACATCATCCTGCAACATACGCAGCAATTCATACATCTTCTGGCAAGAATGGACTATTTTATTCTAAAAAATACTGTCAACTGGTTGCTTGAGTTCCCAAACTGTTAAATGGCTGATGTCAAAAGGAAAGGTTGCTTGGTGTTTATATATTTCTTTAAGATTCATATTTAGACAGGGTTTGGTGTAATATAATTGTACAACTGCATGGGCGATATTTATCACAGTATGTGACAATGTAGCTAACGAAAATGACACCAACAGAAACTATTCTCACAGTTGCAATGGCCTTACACTCTGTTGTTTTCTGTCAGTCATCCACTCCCACCCATGGTGATGAACCTGTTAACTGTAGGCGATAACAATGCCTTCAAAGACGTTATACCATATGCTCACCACCCACACTATAACCACCTGTCTGCACTATACACGCAATCTTGGGACACTTTCTGTTGTGTCACTTCAAACATTATTTCTCACCATGTCGAATGAACTTGCACCTTGCACCTTGTATACTGTACCTTTGCACACACCACAGCAACCAGAGGTGGTGCTGGGGGCCGGTGGGGCGGGGTGTGGGGCGGGCTGTGGAATGGGTTGTATTTCTAGCACCCCACCCTGACAGCAACAGTATGTAGTTTTGGTGCAAAACTAATGGACTGCTACCTAAAATGCACACAAACCCTGAACTTTTTTCAGACCCTTCTAGAAGATGTTAACTGGTGTTTAATGACAATATAGCCATCAATGTCATGCTTGTTTTTTTATTTTGTGGTGGTTCCCACCCTCCACCTCAGTGCATATCTTGGGTGGCTGGTGGGAATAACACTTGTGTTCGACCCCTCACATGATGTGTTATCCGGAATCCGGATAAAGAGAATAACTCAAATAGCGGTGAAAAGTTGCATAGTGTTACTTTAAGACACCACAAGATGTCACTAGGCAACCACCAGTCCTCATGATTTTTTTACACAGATATCCTTAGTCTTATATTTTTATACAATACACCTTCGTTTCCATTCAGATATATGTGACTGACTGATACACCAAAATTGTTATCCTGGCTCAAAAGAGAATAGATCTAGGAATGCTTTGTTCACATCTAATTTCAAAGGGCCATAACCAACAGTGAACTTAAACTTAAAGTGTAAACTTGAAACTCTTATTGAATTGTTTCATAAAGTATTACCTAATATGTAATGGTTTCATGCAGTTGTTTCTCGTCTTCAGGGAAGATACAAGCCTGTTATGTGTGTTGGGCTAATAATATTGACATCAGCACAACCATTGATTGTATCCAACACTCCTAACTATATTCCCCTGTTTGTCCTTTTGTAAAGCCCATCCAATACCAGATTAAAGGTTTTGATTGGTTCCTGGATTTTCTGTGACTTTTGATGTTTGTTAACTGAGCTGCCACACAGACATGCAGATGCATGCAAATAATTTATTTTAAAAATATCCACCATATGTAATCTATCAAAAGCTATCTAAAGCGAACACAATGTCTCCACATCTACAGAATGAAAAACATACCTAACATCTTAAATTGCATTACCTACATAACACTAGGCCTAATTTATGAATTATCTTCTTGTTTATTTGTTCTTTGAAATCTGAAATGTCCAGGTTCCATGAACTTTAATTATACATATTTGCTTCTGTTATTTGCTATCTGATAAATTACATCACATGGACTTCTACTATCTTCATCATCCATGTCTTCGTCAAATGACAAACTCTGACAAACATTTTAATAGTCTTTTATTATGTCATATTTACTTAAGAATGAAAAAAAAGTCTTGCACATTGTCCAGAGGCCCACAGAAGTTTATACAATTGGTAGGACTTTCAGCCGTAAAAATGACACTACTTGTAGCCTATTAAAGATTCTGGAGATGTCCTTTCTCTGCCCATGATCAAGATTATATCAGACATGTGGGATTCGGACAGGCTGTGCACAGATGAAGTTTCTGGCTCTGACATGTTGTACACATAAGTTTTTGCCTCGATCACATCTTCAGCCTTGATGTGATCATCTGCTTTTGAACAACACATTAATTTACGCAAACAATCTTTTGTAGTATTTCTGTCTATGTGTGGCATGTGCGTCACAGATTGTGTTGATCCTGAGGCCAATAAGGAGTTTTCAGGACATTGACTAGCTTCGCCAGGGTAAAGTTCTACACCTGATTTTATCCCAGGTGTACTATCCACTGAAATATCTGAAGAACTTGTCTCTCTTTGCATGATCACAATGATATCAGAAACGTGTGATTTGGAGATGTGCGATGTTGAAGTTTCTGCCTGCGTCACGTTTGACAAATCTTCATCTTTGACTTGGTCATCTGCATGTATGCAACACACTAACCTGAGTAGGTAACCTACAAATAGAGAGTGTCCCATAGAGTGTCCTGCTGGCTGTGGTGTTCTTGAGGCTGGGGTTGTTTGTCCAGGATACTGATTCATATTGGTGACGTTAAGTTCTGGGTCAGCTTTTCTCCTCTGTGTCTTCTGCCCTGGGCTAGAACCTTCTTTTGACCTACTCAAAGTAACTTGTGGAAGAGGATGCTTTGCATTCATTCTGCTCTCCCTTGACCTTCCCCATGAGGAAGGCCTTCCATCTTTGGACAATGGTAAGCGGAGATCCTCCTCACTTGTCTCATTCTCCACACTTGTCTCCTCCTTATCATCCTCCTCCTCCTTCTCCCCAGTTGTTCCATCATAACTCTCTGTATCATAAGAGACACTGCCATCACTGACCTGTGAGTTACTGTGTTCCTGTTTACTAGGCTTCTTACCCCACAGAAAGTCCCTAACCTTGTTCTGGACAGAGTGGTAAATATTCTGGGCTGTGCCGGTGGTGTCAACCCCATTCTCTGCCGACCTGAAGCTTTCAACTGAGAGTGACAAATTGCTCAAGCCTCTCACAAGGCTCCCCACAATTTCTGTGGCTGTGGAATACACGCTACCCACAGGTGTCTCTCCAGTCATGGCCTCGGACAGTATGAGGACCTCAGAGACCTTCTCCTCAGCTGCCATCTCAAACTGCTGACTGAAGACTATCTGGCCAGCGGCACACAAAGCCCAAGGGGCAGGTAAGCGCACATCCCTCGGCACCCAGTGAAAGGCCTCTGGCTTTCCAGAAGAAGTTAGCTCTTTGAGCTGGATCATGACATTGTCTACAACATGGGAGGTCAAGAGGGACACCTCCTCTTCTATTTCTTTGGCAGCCCTGAGGCGCTCTTCCTCCAGGTCGGCTGACTTGTAAGCATCAAAAATCTGACTTATCACTTCATTTGTGCACACTGTAGTGACCTCTTCCTCCTTGGGAGATGTCACAGGCTCCTCAGCACCATTGCTAGTTGCCTCTACAGCCTCAAGTTGTTGACTTCTGCTCTCTTTGGCTTTGTTTTCAGGAGACTCAGGAGGCAGGCCAGTGGTACTTTTGTCCTCAGTGTCCATTTGAGCATCTTTCCCTGATGGGCAGCTAGCTGCGGTCATTCGAGCAAAAAAGTCAGAAGAGTCCAGGCTTGATGTAAGAATATTCAAAGTCTCCTCTTCTAGTTGGAGAAAAACTGCGCTCCATCCTTCAGCGGTGGCAGAGGATGAGACTTTGCCTGAAGCACTGTGCTCCAAGGCTGCCGACAGGGCTAGTTTGGCCTCCAGCACGATTTCTGCAATGGCAGCATTCCCCAGTGGTGACTGTAGTGGGGATCTGAGCAATAAAAATGAAATAAATGTATTTCATGTGTTTGGCATTATCAACTGATCTTAAATTAACATCCATGCAAAATGAAGATGGCCTAAGATCAGCAGCACAAGTAGGAAGAATAATGATTATAAGCTTCATTTAAATTCACCAGCCCCAAGGTTGCTTTAAATAGAATGCAATAATAAAAATCTAAAAATGAAAAAGTGCAGGACTATACATACACAGGTCTTGCAGGTGATTTGGTACCCTGAACAGAGCACTCATTTTTTTGACTGGAGTTGAACAGTTTGCTCTTCCTGTAGGTGGTGTCAGTCAAGTGTTGCACAATCCCCACACATATCTTGGCAAAGTCCACTCTAGTGATCTGATGAAACAAAAAGACATCAGCAGTTATTTTGCAATAGACTATATCAGCAAATAAGTTTATGGCAATGAGTAAATAACCAGAAATCACAGTAAGTTATGATTAAGACCGCTAATATTTAGTAAGACACCAACTTATCTAGGACACATTGTACAACTTTGACTCACATTTTCCAAGTTCTTTGTCAAAGTTCTCCATTTCCTATGAGATTAAGATCAGGGTATAAAGCCAACAGTGTTTTCAAGATAAGTTAGCCTACATCAGCTGACACAACAAACATAACAGAAATGTAGGCCTACTGCTGGTAGCTCACTAAAATACCATAAACCTACTCATGGTTGAGATTTTCAATGATGGCGATGATATCTGCGCGGGTCTTCTTATCAAGGCACACAGCTCCTTGGCTCAGAGAAGGGGATGTATGGTGTCCACTGCTGGAAAATGGCCTATTTCTCAAAGCCATTCTGGAAGATCTGAACATCAGAATAAAAAAATCTTGAAGTTCTACAAGGAAACAAGGAAATTTTATTGTCAGTTGTGAAATTGTGTCTGTCAGCCTATATTGTGCATAAATTGGGGGAATTGGTAGGCATGTGTGTGTTGGGGGGCGGTTCTGGGTTGGATGAGAATGGGGGTGTGACGGTGGAGTAGAGTAGGCTAGTATGAGCATATGAGCACAACAAAAAATTACCTCAAATCATCATTATTATTATTACTATTATTGTTGTTATTATTATACATTAGATTGCCCGCCGAATGCCCTATAAATCTTCCATACTTTATGTGAAATATCGGCAGTCATAAACAGCCAAGGTAGGCCTACTAGTACCAGAGACGGTTGATGGGTTCTAAACAATCTTAACATTAGTCTAGCCATGCTATGATAGGCCTAAGCCGGTTGTCAACAGTGCTACCCTGCGGTGTAACTATGTTATATTACAGACATTCATGTCAAACTTACCGTTGTATCTTTAAGACTCGTTTGACAAATTAGCGCTCGCTGTGAGCAAATATACGATGGCTCACAACTTTCCTTTCTTACAATGATGTTCCTCGTTGACAACTTGTGTTTGGATGTTGCTGACCAACTGACAAATTGACGAAAACCATAGAAACGCTCTGCACAATGTAACAGTGAACAAGATTATTCTAATGGAATATTACATTCGTTTGAATCTCAAACGGTTTATGAATGAAGACCTGGTAGCAAAGATTCTTTACAATAAATCGAAGGAATCTGGTTGTATGCGAAGATAACGCATCCTGCGCTGTGGACCTCTAGATAGATTACGACGAGGCACACTACAGGCCTAGCCAGCGGCGCCGCTAAAATTTTTGGGCCTTATGACAAAATTATTTTGAGCCTCCCAAACATATAAAAATGCTCTCTAAGGCTCCCTATCAGTGCCAGGCCTTTATCCTAACCTTCCCTTCCTGGCAGCGCCCCTGGGCCTAGCTGCTTGCTGAATTTAGCGTTTCATCAATTAATGATTTAGATTGAATAGTTGGGATCTGTGTTTAGACAACCATAGAGTGAGATATGCCACAAATGCATTTATCGCCTAGATACAGGCCTACGCAAGATTTTGACTTGTGTTTGTAAGAGGCAGACGAATAGGCTAATTATCGCTGTTAAACCCACGACCTGTTCATCTGATGGGTTGGCTCACAGTTTGCCGACAGTTGCTTCAACAGGTCCTCCTCTACTTTCGGAGCACATACGAAACTGATGACTGCTTTAGCAATGTTATATAAGCCCAACCCAGGAGTCTACTTGGACTTATTAATTCATTTATTTGTTTATTTTCTATTTTGGCTTTATATAAACTCACCTTACTCACCGTATAGACGCTGCATCAATTAACAGGGTTAAGTGTGCTCTCTCTCATTCTTATATGGGCTGACTGCCCTCTTGTGGATAAATCAGAGCTAAGGTCAGAGCTAACTCGGTAGGTCTATTATTGTTATGTCAAATAAGTCTGTATGCAAGTTCTGAGAGATTTTTCAGGCCAAATGTTTTGTTATTAGCCTACAGAATAAGTCACATACACTGCCGAGTAATTAATTTGCTATGCAGTTGACTCTCCAAACGAAGCGGTATATCCATCTGCTTTAGTATGTAGTATGAGTTTACTCCATTCTAGCGTAGACTATCTGACTTCTTAAAGATCAAAAACTTTATGTTGGAATATGTTTAATGCAGCATCAGATCATGGCAATGTTTTTGCCATTTCCTTAAAATCGCACTTGCTACATGACACGTGGTGTATGATGAATTTGTTTTTCGACTACACACAGCACACTGCAATTCTCTTGGCCTATCATGTTCTTTGCACTTATAACAAAAACTCACCTGGATTCATCTCTCTTTTGTTTTGTTTTTTCCCAAATATCATACATATAAATTAGTTCACCTTGCTTCTTCTGACTATATAAGACCTCTAAGATTCTAGCGTGGGATTTCAATTCCTGTCGAATGCCTGCACATTAAAGTATAATATAATAGTAGGCCTATGTAAAGTTGCAAATGTATTATTAAAAAAAGAAAGAAAAAAAGGTGCCAGACCATTGGCAACTCATCATGTGTACTTTGCACTTCATGACTGCCTTGAGAGTCTGACTGCTGACAGAGAGAGATGGGGGGGAAGAGAAGGTGAGAGATCATGACTTCTGGCTGCTGATGCACATCTGAAAACATGCTCTCCGTGGATATGCTCATTTTATTCATGAGTGCCAGCAGTGGTAAGTGCATTTGATACACGAATAGTCTTTTGTAATTGTCTTTCACATTGAATGTATATGTGATATAATATGTTTGTTCATATTCCTACAGTGTTTGGTGTTGGGTGGCAAAATCCTTCCCCAATCGTTTTCGCGCAGATAGGACAAAATGTGACTCTTCTTGTAAAAGCTACTGGAAGCCACTCGTCTTTTACCTGGTATCGACAGAAACACAGTGGACAAATCGAATTTGTTTGCTCTGGTAAGATGTGTAATAACAAGTCACGTCACACGGCCGGCATGTCAAATAGCTCTAGTGAAGTATTTTTGACTATCGTCAACACATCTGTGACAGATTCTGGAGGTTATTTTGTAGCGTCATCGCTGCCAAAGATTTACGCTTTTCGGGACGCTTCATACCTGAACTTGGCGGTCACAGGTATGCTGCTGATTTTAATAAATATATATAAAATGGCAGTGAGATAGATGAACAGTCTATGGCAAAAATCCCAAATGTTTCAGTTGAATCGCTCGCGCCTTTTTTCAGATCACATTCCAGTCATACGTCTGTTCCACGGCTCCGGGTCCGCCAAGACGCATGCTTTTCAGTGTGAGATAACAGGAGCAGGCGCTGGCTGGAGTTCACCTTATTGGAGAGTAAAAGAAAATGGACACTTGAGAGAAATGAAAGGAGTTGGAAGTGGAGGAATATATGCTGATGGACGCTTCGCCCGGTGGTCTATGGTTATATTGGGTTCAGAGAAGTCTCTCTCAGTCACCTGTCTCTGTCGCCACAACCACACTGGAGTAATGATCCAGACCGATACGGTAGACATGTCCAAAGGTCAGATTTTTTCTTCTACGTAATTTACTTATATCAGAAATAACTTTCAAGCTTTGCATGTGGTTTATTTCGGTAATGCAGTTTCATACAATATTTCCCTCTGTTTGTTTCCACAGGTGCGTCTCTGTGCCTTCTCATCACCGCACCACTGGCTTGTCTTCTGCTTCTGCTCACGTTGGTGCTGGCTGTGCTTTTGGCCTGGAGAATCTGCAGACATAGGCGAAGCATTACCAATGGTTAAGGGAAGACTTTCGGGAACTTTCAGCTCTTGAAGTACTATAACATAATTGCAGAGGATTATTACTAAAATTGTCGAGTAGATCTAAGGAAAATGTAAAATTGTTTGCTAAAAATAAATTGGCTTGCGGTTTCTTTATCATGTTGTTCTTTCTATTCCGCCTTAGGCCAGTTCTCTCATGCATGTTCAGCACGTGGCCCTGCCTTTTCTTATTATTTCAATAAAGTTTCCGGTTGCATATAGTGTCCTAGTTCTCCAAACTGTGGGCTAGATTGCCGCAATACAGCTGCACTGCATCAATTTTAGTGATGACAAACTTCTTAAACCACAATTACGTTCTCTCGCCACGTATCAGTTGTCAGCGGAAAACACAAGTGGAGTAGAGTGGTTTTCAAGTAAAATAGGTCCACAGCAGTAGTAGCAGTAGCAAAAGTAACAGAGGGTAAGCATTTTGACAGTTTAGGAAAAAACAATGCATAGACTGAAAGAAAAAATAAAGTGCGTAAGCAGGTGTTTGGAAACTTTTTTCCACAGTTTTCAAAGCTACACCGCGGCATTAAATATAAAGGTGTCAACTCAATCTTGAACCTTGTACAGATTGATGTTTTTCGTTTTAGCCCAGTCAAATTTACTTCACTTACCATGCAATAATTTGTAACTACATAGGAGTACGCCTAATTAGCATGTCGCTTCACTGATGATTTGTAATATATATTTTAGTGCTTGCAACAATATGTCATCTAGGCCTAGCCTACATATCTAGTCACATAGCAAGCTTAAATGACATCGATAGCGTAATATTTACATGTAAATGCAATTTAACAATTTAGTTCAATTAAACGCATAATGTTGTTTCAAATTAGGATCAGTCTCGTAAGACTAAGTTATATTACTTGAAGCGTGACCTATATTGTGGCACAAAAAATTGCTTACAAGTGGCCTACAATTGATGCCGTTCTATAGAGGAAAATAGGTCATGAAACGGCCATGCGCCTAAACACAACACTGTCTACATGTAATGAACCAGCCATACGCATTAACATAGCACTGTCTGCTTTGGGCTGGACTGAGTACTGTGGCACCGCACAATGCATGGGTCCCTTGTTTTACTCTACAGTTTGCTTACATGTAAGTACCCTAACTCTAAGTATAGGCTACAAAATTAATCTGTTGTCCATGGTTTCCATTTCTATTGTCCATTGGACAATATTAAAGCTATCGGTTTTGTGTGTGCATATCTGAATTGACCAAAACCTATCGGTTTTGTGTGTGGATATCTGAATTGAGCAGTCATTTGACAGGGGTGTGCATATATTTCTGTACCTCAGCTGTGACCCCACAGATGTTTTCCAAGCGAGACTGGAACGTCTCAATCCCGTGTCAGGCCCCTAACAAAAATGACTGTTTGCGCATGCAGTGGTTGAGACTCACTATGAACGGTTCCCTGGAAAGCGTAAAGACAGAGAAGGGGGGGCGGTTTTCGCAAAGCGAATGTCAAGATGCAACAGCTGAACTGAAAATATCTCGGACTGAAATGGTTGATTCCGGTCGCTATTACTGCGGAGTTTGGCAGATCGGTTATTTCCTTTTTTATGGCGAAGGAACATTGCTGCTTGTAGGTAAGTTCCCGTTTCACCTCTACCATTTACGGAGATCATTTGAAATTAAGAAATACTCTCCATTCCAGAGGCGGACGTAACTTGCAGTTTCATTAATTGCAGAAGAGAAGGTGTGGACCGACAGAAGCCAGATTATTTTGCTGTGTGAGGCGGAAAGCTCTGTGCCAGGGAATCCGCTGTACAGAACTGAGATTTTGGAGCATGTGGAACTGCGCTGCATGGTCAACGATGTAAACTCTCCTGAGATCAGGATCGTCTGGCGATCATCCCGCGGAGCAGAGGTGCCTGGTCATATGGCTGCGTGGGAGTGTGGAACAAATACAGCAAGGTGGGTTTTAATGCTCCAAAATTACTGTTATATTATTATTAAAAATATTTAAAATTAAATTAAGTCTCGCATAATAATTGCATTAATGTTCAAACTTGAATGTTTTGTTGAGCGTCTGAATCCACGCACAAATACATGCCTGCATGCACTATGGACAGACACACAGTCACACACACACACATATGCATTGCAATAATAAAAAAGAAAAAAACAAATTCTGAATTTAAGCTCTAATTCTACTGTACCCTTAATTCGTGGCCATATTGCAAAACATGGACTGAACTGAACTGATCTTTGTGTGCATCTGCTTCTGAAACAGGTTCAGTGTGACAAGCAAGCTAAGGATCAATATCACTGATCACATTTCTCATAATCCATCAGACATCTTAGATGAATGGTGGTGTGAGGTGCATGTGGGAGTGCATACTATGAAGAGGAGCAACATAACCTCACTAAACCTGCTGAGAGATCGCATGGCACTGACTCTTGTGGACTGGTGTCAAGTGATGCTTTACTCAGTTGGGAGTCTCTGTCTGCTGTGTGTGTTTGCCATCAGCTTACTCATCAGACACTGCATTCTATACCAGTGCAAAGGTGCAGGTAGCCACACACACAGACACACACAGACAGTTTTGCTTCATTTACATCCAATTATTGAGTTATGATTGGAGGAAGTTTATGCAATGTAATTTACATTCATTTACATTCCAATTTCAATTTCAGATTCTTCAGAGATCAACAGCACAGCATCAAGAGCCCAAGTAAGCTCATCTGTAAGTATATACATATTGTGTGTGTATGTGTGTGTGTGTGTGAAAGCAACAAGGGCTATAGAGATGGACAGACAGAGAAGAACCATATGTATGTGCTTGAGTGTCTTTCTCAGCTGTGACTTTAGTCATTTAATTTTGCTGTAGTATAGCATGTGCTAGTTACGGTTACTACAGCAAACATGATTAGGCTACATCTTCTTCGTGACAGGTTGATGCTCAACAAGCTGTGACTTATTTGCACCTGGACTTCACCCAGACAAGGAGACCACAAAGACCACAAAGACGAAGCAAGGTGGCAACAGAAATGTACAGCTGCGTTGAAAGTATGTGGTCTTAATCCAGAAGTTCTAGAATGAGAAGCTACTATCTGATACAAATGACAAATTCATTCCCTAGGCTACCAAATCTACAAATGTGATGTCAAGTAACAGGAACTGTTCAATGGCATCCTCATCTGTGTAATGAGTGTTTTTAAAGCAGAGACAATTTTAAGCCAAGCACAATTTGGCTATTGGCTATTTGGCTAAAAATAACTAGGTCATTTCTGTGCTTAGCTTCAGTGGTTCCAACAACAAGACAAGCTACTTCTCCAAATATAGGCCTTCAGGTGGGTGTCTGTTCTTTTGTGCATCATGTGCTGAAATACATGTTTGTTTCTTCATCTTTAATATTCACCATTCCTTCATTTCTTTGCAGGCTACATCGTCAAGTATGACACACGGGCAACTAGATGACAAGCCATCACCAAGAAATGCAAGGCGATTTAGTGAGCAACCAGCTCGCATATGCAAGGAACAGGTGATTTATAGTAGAATTAAATATACTTGAAGGCATAACAAACTATTCTCACCCTATATACATCTGGTCAGTAGTGTCTCGCCCTGTCCAGTATTTATGTGAACAAATAATAAGTACAATATATCAATACTTAACTATACTGGCTACATATATACTATTTATACTGTACTTGTGTTCATACATATACTGTACATGCATTAATCTGTACAGTGTAAATTATTAACACATGCAGCTGTTAAGACCCAAGCCATAAAACAATTGCTGCCATACATCTTTGAAAGCAAGAGATGAGTAAACAAAAGAAATGCTTAAACCACCGTATAGACCGGTTTGCATGTATATATAGGCTACCAGTATTGTTTTCCTTCAAGCTTTTTGCCCATACATGTCTGATCTCCTGAATGAATTGTTGTAGTCATGTATGTGAAATATGAAGTTGCAGCTCATTGTTTTTTTTTTTTATTAAATTTAAGATTTAAAAATTTAATTTAAGATTTATACGTTTGTCAGTGTTATTTCATTTAAACATTTTAAAATTTATTCCGTAGTAGTGCTGCTCATGGATACCCATGTAACCTTGACACACCACCAGCAAATTTGAATTTGGTCTTATGTCTGTCTGACAATGGGTAGTTGGAGCTCATTAGCTATACAGCCATTACTCTCTTAAAACTGGATTTCCAGCATGGGACAGGCATATCATTCACAACCTCCAACTACTGTCTAAGGTCATGGTATTTTCTTTATAATTTAGTAAGCAACTACAAATAAAAACATTGTTTTGGTTACATGAATGTTGAATTGCTGCACTTCTAGTAAAAGTTGAAAGCTTCAATTTCACTTAAATCTCATGCTAGTGAAGAAACTGCAATGTGGGGTCGATCGCTCAATGCCAGACCCTACATTTTCATTCCTAGGTATAGATGCATGTCACTTGATTAGTTTACATCTGTATTCAGGTTAGCACCCACCTTAGCCTTCCTCTCTTACTTGGGTTTAAAAAGACTTTATGTTCTTATGCTGTGTTGTAGAGCCCCCTAGTGGTTTGGCTTCACTTGTGCATGTAAGTCATGTAACAATCACAGAGGAGGCAATCACTAATTGGGCAAATTGTAGGTAAATAAATCACAGAAATGTGGTGTTATTACTCAGTAAAGTTGAGAATTGTGAGGAGATGTTTGCAGAATACTACAGATATAATTTATTTACAGATTGTTAAACATGACTTACCCTGCCAGGGACAATCCTTCATGAGCATTTCACTGGCACTGTCAAGAGGACACGTTTGTCCATGTAAATCAGAACACAACACCTCCAGAGAGCTAATATTAATCATCCTACACCTGCACTCAGTTCAGCCTCTTGATTGGCTGGGGACCCATGTCAACCCCATACACATCACAGGGAGGCATGTATACGTGTGCAAGAACCACAGCTGGAATACCAGGCCACTACGGCTGGGTTGCCGTCTAAGAGAATTTACAGGCAGACTATAGTCTACTTATATTTTATGGTAGCTGTGAAAGTGTATAGGATTACTATTGAGGAACTACATTTCAGATACTGAGGGTATGTTGTTGTTGCCACAGGTTTCTGAATAATTCCTGGCTTTGATTGAGTGTTCTGTGTGCACTGATGTTGGCTCTCACCATGGAGATGACTGTACTTTGGCGACAAAGTTTACAAAAATTGACCACCAATGGCATCAGCTAAAACGTATATCAACAACAACAACAATAATAAAAATAATAATGGAATGAGAGAATGCAATCACAGATTTTCTGAAAATAGCCTACTGGCATTTTGCTGGCTAATATGTTGCTTGTGTCTACACCTATAATTAAGTGTCATGGCTGTAGTGACACTAAGACTTAACAAATGTAAACCAAATCATTAGAAACAATGCAAGTGTATGTGCTGCACTGTTTCACTACAACAACAATGGTCAGTTGTACACTAGTAGACCTATACATTTCCAGGTTATGCTCCAAAACTGTGAGTAGTGGAACCTATTGATTCATGTTGCCTAACCATTTTGTGGCCCATGTTCATGTCCATACAGTGGGATTGAGCTCCGCACTGATGGGAAGAGGCTGGTGATAGCTACAGGGCCAGTTCATACAGTGGGGTGTAAAGGGCAAAGCAAACAAAACCCCAAATAAGCCTATTGCTTGATGTCTTCCAAAAATTCATTAATTTGTTGCAGCTGTAAAGGCCATATATTTTAAAGTTGGGGCTCTTCCTTATAGAGCCAACCTGAGTCTGCTATTGAGCAGGGATCACAACGATATAATGAGGTTGTAGCCTAATACAGTTTTCATGTCCAAAATACTGTATCCTACATAACACCTGCAAACTGGAATCCATGACTAGCAAATTAAATAATGAATGCATTCACTGAATGGAGAATCGACAAATTAAAACACCTGATTTCTGCAAATGTCATCAAAATTATTCTTATATGGTGTATTCCACAAACTGGAATATGAATATTTGCTGTGTTTTTTGTGCATGCCCAAATGCTTTTGTAATCATGGGTGTAAATAGCCTTTGTGCACACAGTGCGTGGCTTTAAATAGCATTTGTGCATGCGTTTCTAATCATGAATGTAAATAGCCTTTTATTGCCCTATTTTTTTGGTGAAATTTCAGTCCTTAAAAGGATTATCCAGAGTGTATCAACCTGTAGCCCTATTGTTTTCTGTGTGTGTGTGTGTGTGTGTGTGTGTTCATGTGTGCATGCGTGTATGCACATGCATGTGTGTATATTTGTGGCTTTGGTACCCACGTGCTTATGCTATGTGATTCAGACATGCTCAAAGATGGTAACAGGCTACACATTTTTGTCATATTTAGACTCCCTGAAATAGCCTTGGCCACCCCCGGCCATCCTATGTACAAAAGTCTAGCTCCGCCACTGTCGGCAGCCTCAAAGAACAGGGATATGGGCTGATTATTGTTTTAATTTTCCCGACCTTCTATAGACAAATCCGTACACATGACATGGTTGGACAATTTTACCCTTCCTCGCTACAAAGAAAACACATGAAAATGTCACATTGTGTCAAGGGAGTTTAAGCCATTCACACAAATTGTTATCTTCTGGTATTGTCATTGGTTGCTTTGTGTGTACTGTAGCCCATGAAGTGACGCCCCTATGTTGACAATGGAATCAAAGATCTGTACATGTATATGGTTTCTGATAACTTATTTACCAAATGACTATGTGGGATACATTCAGATGAATAATAATTAAGGGATGGCGAATGTCGAGTCAAGAGACGTAGACCATCAGTTTTGTCTACTAGACACTCTATCATATAAATGAGCAAAAATTCAGCACAAAAATACATTTTTGTGATTTTGACCTGGTCAATACTTGGGTGTTGTGATGAAAAAAAGACTTTTCCTTTGACCTGTGGTTAGGAAGGTGACACATACGGTATGAAAACGTGCCTGACAAACAGCCAATTTGGTTGGACCTGTTGTGCAAAGTAGCACACGTTATTCAAAAGTAGGCTTTCAACGCAAATCAGTGTCAGCATCAACGGCAAAAATCTCTGTGTCCCGCGCGCAAGCATCTTGACCTTGGTTGAAAAATGCACAATGTTTTATTCATTAGGCTTTCAGGACAAAACTTACATACGCATCCACCAGATGTAAAGGTGAGCCTGAGGCCGTTCTCGTATTGTTGACTATTTTTAAGTGGGGGATTGCGCGGCTCCTTTTGTACCATAGAAAATTATTTACGATTCCTTGTGGAGCCAAGTAACGTGACCTGCTAAGATTGCATTTAGAAATCCAATCCCATAATGAAAATAGGAACGCATGATACCATTACCTGCAGATTCCTTTTGATGTTGTTTCTCGTAAACATGTTTTGGAACAGGGCCGCTCTCAGATTACCTTTAAGTCCACCAAACCACACATGCACATGTAGGTTAGGTCAAATGCTCAAAAGCGGTTATGTTAAAAGCAGCGTTTGCATTTTCCGCTCAGATGTGAAATTTTCGCCGCACACAAAAAGCCTCAGGCTTCCAACCAGACAGCACTGCACCTCGTGTAGTTAAGACACCGTCTTACTGTGTGAAAATGAAGCTATTGAAGAGAGTTAATTAACGTGGGGTTCAGGGAAAATACGGATATGTTACCTCTTTTATCTGCTTTATTGTTGTTGACTAACTTAGCACCCTAGCCGAAAATATCACAGCTAACAGCTCATTATGTAGCCAACATAATACTGTCCCATCTGCATCTCTGACTAGTCAGTCAGTGCTTCCAGACAAGACAAGGCCGCTCTCACAGAGAGCATGTCTGTCTAAAATAAAAGCCTAAATGAATGAGAACTTTTCTGGCGGAATCATGCAGTGGTAGTCGTGACATTTTGGTGACATGGTGTGTTTAGCATCCTTGTTTGACGTGTTTTCTGGCACACAGAATTGTTGACAGTTTTTGAAAAGATTTAGGAAAGCCAATACTGGTTCATAAACAGGTATGACACCTACTCCACCTCAGATGACCGGTGCATACCTGACCAGACAGCTGTTTTCTATTATAACGTGTAAAATCGCCTAGAAAAGAAAAGCGACAGTGATGGTCACTCTGTCCGTGTGTGTTAGTAGTTAGATTCTATTCCATTCCAAAAATCACCGTCGAATTGCTGGCGGTGTCTGGTGACCTTTATTGTGACCCCGTATTGCCCACTGAGATGTAGTTTTGGTAAGTAATATATTTAGTTTTTAGGTTATTTTCATCCCTCTAGATTCCACGTTGTTGTTTATGTTGCATTACATGTAACGCAGTAGCCACTTTGAAATCCTGTTTATGTTTAGGCTGTTCAGGTGGAGAAGCATCTTTAAAAAATAAATGAAATCAATTGCAACCACCTTTATGTGGGTTGAATCAGATTTGGAAAAATCACGTTCATTTGGTTTTATGCTGTTCAGATTACCCAAAATTCAATCTAGATACAATGTGGATATGCTAAAAATTTGATTTGGGCAGGCAGTCTGAACAAAGCCAAAGAGCAAGGTAAACCTCAGAAGAGAAGAACCCATGGGCTTTGTCTTGCTAAAAGATGAACCTTGGTATTCCTCTATTATGAGGGCTATTTACTACTTCACATATCCTTACCCAGGTTTGTCACTATACCATGCATCTATTGGAATGGAACCACCAGTTTCCAAAGGTAGAGAAGTCCCAAATAAATGATTGACAATGATATGTGTTGGAAGATTAGATGGAACAGTAAGTGGCATGTTTAGCCATTTTTCAAACCATAAAATACTGATTAAAATCAAATATGGCCATTTTGTTCATATCAACACCAGTGTTGATGTTTATTGTAGGTTATTGTATGTATCATTTAGCATTCAGCTAAATAAACCATTTCAGTATGTAGTACCTCTTGATTAATTGAGTGTGAAATCTATCATCTAAGTGCACTTTTTCTTGAATGTGTGTGTTAGAAGGTCTTTGGGTTCTTGGATTAGTCACCTTCATGCATATATTTACACTTCAGATCTACCACTGGGGGTTGTTCCACCTGGGATCCTGTATTTGGTGTTATGCACACAACCCACAGCCAATATGGTGATTAAAAACTTGTAAAAGTGTTGCTGATGGTATGCAAAGGTGTAAATCAAACCAACCTTGCCGTTATTAATAGCATTAGCAAGCACTGTATATATCTCTAACAGAAGGGAGACATTGACCTCTGGGAACGATGTGAAGAAAAACATTGAGAAACAAAGCTAAATAATATAGCAGGAGCCAGCAACCCCTAGCACGCACACCACACTTGGCATGCAGACAGATTCTCACTGGCATGCCGGTGGTCGGGCACAGCCCTTGTTTTTATATATTATAAAGTTTAGCTGTCTTATCTGCTGTTGAACAGCCATTAGTTGTTGTAGGGTGCATCTTCTGTTAGGATGACAGACGGTAATGCACCCTAGGGGCTTTAAACATTTTTCCACAAGACAAATCCCAGTACAGCAGTTTTGCCAAAGATCGTTCATCAGTTTGCGCAACAGTTATGGCAAAAAAATCGGCAGTTTGGGCATATCCCTCTTGGATATTATGGGTAGACGTTCTGTGTTCTTGTATTTTGCAAGTTTTGTTGTATTTGTCCAACATTCACTGTCATTTTGAGATAGAACACAAAATGACAAGTCAATCAAACTTAAAGGTTTTCAGAATTCAAGGCCTTGAACTGGTTCACTGAACAAAAACGAACCAAATGATTGACATTTTGCTAGGAACTCTTTTGAAATATTGGCTACATGAACAGAACTGCCACTGCCAGTTAAAAAAACATTGTTTTTGTCCTCTCCATCGTAGGCCTACTAAAGGGCAGGGCACCCAATTCCTGACTGTTAGACATGAGAGAAACACGATTAAAACATAGTGAGAATGTTGTTAGTTTTGTTACCCGGCTATAAAAAAATCCATATTTACACAAACCCCGAAATAAGTTATGCATTATGCCCATTACTGCAAATCAGCCTTTAGCATGTATTTTCATGTATGAAATTTAGAATGATTCATTTGGAATGATTAAACGATTGATTTATTTTTTATTTTTAAAAAAATGACATCATGTTTCTAAAGAGCCATAATTATGCACAGTAAAAAAAATGGTCTGTTGATTGCCAGGCAAAGGAACAACACAGTTTCTCATTGGCACTACATGAGACCCCTGCCCTATTAGCGGAGTGGTTAAGTTCCAGTTTTCACAAGAATTTTGTCACTTTATGATAAAAGCATGACATTTGGCAGAGACACTAAGGAAGGGATTCCATAAATCTAGATGTCTATCTGAGACTCTGAGTCTATTATACTGTAATGCACCATTGGCCCAGATAGCCAGGCCAGCACAGCCATAGTACCTCCGCTCAATGTTCTATTTCACTACAGTACTAGGGTACTGTCCTAGGTCTTGAATTTCCCCAACTAGATTCTCCAGCTATTTTCCAACTAATCAGCAAACAGAAATTGAGGGCAAAATCAATAGGTTTAAAGTAAAGTTCTAACAAAGTGCCCATCCACACAAAGTAAGCATATGTCTGTTTAGAGTGTCCAGAATCTTTGCACAAAGGAAATGTGGCTAAAATTTCAGGCCAAGTCCCAGGCCTCAGTAGGCATCAGGTATTGTGCCAAAGCTTGGACCTTCACAAGTATGTCCAAGGCCAAGTTTTGGGCCCTGTGGCCTGGCCCAAAACTTCATGGACAGTTCTTGTCTGCCAGGATAGAGCCAGCAATATAGCAGTTGATATACAAGGATCCTCTTAACATATGATTGAGGGGAAACTCCATGAACAGCCTTTCACCACACAGCTTGTCCTCTAATTCTTGCTAGATCAAAAGAGTGGGAGCTTCCAACTACTGCTATTGAAATTAAGTGGTAGGTAAAGTAATATAATTTATTAAGACTGGAACGAAGTATGACACTGCTTCAAAATGGGTCTATAGACTTCTGATATTAAAGATCATAATGAGTCATAACAATACACTAAAAGCACGCTTGTTGATCATTATGTCAGCGGTCATCATCCACCAGTATCTTCCTAAGTATTTTCTGAACTTTGTTCTTAAAGGCCCATTTAAAAGCCTGTTTTGATGAATACAAATCTTCTTGAAAATTGCATGAGTTGGATTTGTAAGAGCAAATTTCTTCATAACAGTGGTTGGTGAATGAGTTGTTATTGTCACTGTCATCACCAACAGGTCATATACCATTCCTTGCACTGTCATATATCCAGAAGCATTTTCACATTTCCTTTCCCAGAAGTTACTAGCTGCACCTTTAAGGTGTTTTTCAGTCCTCACATGTTAACAAGCTGCTGGAGGTTGAGCCATCCTGCTCTTGGTCTTTCCTTCTGTCTGTGGTTGTCTCTCCCTCAGGTTCTCCTGAGTGTCTAAATGCAAGATGTCCGATGAGAGCCTAATCATGTGTCCACTTCCATGGTTATCCATGGCCCAAGAGGTTCCGTGCCCTCGTCCTTCCCTCTCTTCACACTTAGTGTGTCCTCTCCGTTCTTGCAGTCTGAGAGTGTTTCTGACTCTCCAGCTGAGGTGATGTGAGAGGCTGATGGAAATATGTTTCCCTGTTAAGAATCGATTGAGAGAGAGAGAGAGGGGAGGGGGAGGGAGAGAGAGAGAGAGACAGAGGAGATTCAATAGAGGTGGAGAGTGTAAGATGGAAAGTGCAAAAGGGAAAACAAGTGAGAAAGAGATGGCTTTGCAGAAATTCTGTGCAACAGCAAGGGGCTGAGACTGTAATGGACTGAGGGGCAAAAAGATCATCACACATCTGTGTGTGTGTTGTGTGTGCGTGTGTGTGTGTGGTGGGTGTGTGCCTTACCCTCAGAAATACTGCTGATTCTCCCCCTCCTTTTCCCATTCCTCAGCCCCAGCATGTGGTAGACGTCTGCTCTAAACTCTCGGTTCATGATTTGGTAAATGAAGGGGTTCATCATGCAGTGGGCCTTGGCAAACATGGTTGGGATGAGGGTTAGCACTGGTGGCAGGCTGGACACCACCCGAATCCCCTGCCTCCCTTGGGCCAATATGGTACCAGAGCCGGCTCCCAATGCAGTGGTGAGACCAGAGACCCTGGAGCCAGGGTACCCTGCAGTGAAACCTTGAAGAACTGGGGTTTCGGTACTGGAGGCTGGGCTTTCTGTTGTGGTCCAGTTGAGGAAGGAGGGAAGGGTGGCAAGGCTGGTGGAGAGCCTGGTGTCATTGCTTCCGCCACCCATTGTAGCTGCAGCGACAGGCACACTCAACAGCTCCTGTTCCTCCCTGGCTGTCAGGGCTGAGTAGAGGGACACAATGGCGTAGGGAGTCCAGGCTATCAGAAAGCTGGAACACACCACAGCAGCAATCTGGGGAGAAAAGGACAACAGAAGAAATGTCAAAGTTAGTCAAATGTCAATCCCCCCAAGAAATTGCAAGCAATTCTATACACTTCATAGGAGTGAAAGAAAGAAAGAAATTAAGAAGGAAGGAGAGCAAAAGACATCACTTTTGTCAGCTTCAGGTCTTTGTTGCTGTGGGTCATTTTTGTTGATGAAATGGATGCCAGAGTGTGTCTTGACTGGTAAACCTGGGAAGAACCATTATTGCTTGACTATTATTATTACTTTCAGTGACTTTCAGTAGATTTTTAAATTGGCCATCAGATATGTTAAAGGCATGTAAAATAATGTTAGACTCATTCAACACAGGGCAAATGCCCACTACAACCTGTGGCATCTCACCGTATAAAAAATGGCCGTGTAGGAAGTGACGATGATGAGAGTGGGTACACAGAAACACAAGGTGAGGATGAGGAAGATGTAGGCTCTGTCATTAAGGGACAGCTTCATCTTCCACCTGGGCACAAACAGAGACAAGCATCTGACCAAACCCATCTCACTAAGGGAGAGTTAAAAATCTTGTGGTCGGTCACCCCTGCGCACCCCTGTCATAGAACGCCTGTGCAACTAAACTCTTTCACGTTGGGTGTGTAGGAAACCGATGAGCACCACTTTGCTGAATCCTGCACTAACCAGGGGCATGTGTGACATTCTTACTTCACAAAAGAATAAAGGAGAATTCTGAAACTTTAAATGTGATTAGTTGTGATTATCATGATTAACCTAATTTTCTATTGTGATTATCAGATCGACTGACAACACTAAACTAACTAGAGTAACTATATATATAGAGAGAGGTCCTTTACCAGTTTATGGTGCAGCTGATCCCAAAGGGCTCTGGGCCATAGCTGCCAAAACCAAAGGCAGGAAGAGACGCCCAGAATACTGTGTAGATCCACACCATCAGTACTGCTATGGAGGCGTGCCTCCTCTCAATCCACTGGCCTGAGGAAACATGGAGGAGGAAGGGAGGGAGGAAGAAACAGATGCTCATTGCATGAACAGGTACCTTTTTTTTTTTTTTTTTTTCAGAAACTAGTATGAACTGGTGGTTGGAACAGGCAGCATACATCTGTTTAATTTGGATGAAGACCTTATACAACAAAAATGTGATGCAATCCCATCCTTACATAAAATTAGCCACTAAGGTGCATAGAATGTCCTACATCAGTGTAAAGACAAGATAATAGAATAGGCGGGACCACTGAATTCTTCTCTAGTTGACAACACAGTGGAGCCAATCAATAGCCTCCCTGGGTTACTCTCAGGGGAAAAGGAATGAAAGACTACAGATGAAAGACTAGGAACTAATATAGGACAAAAGCTGTGTCTTAGCACCGCATGCAGTCTATCCACCCGTGGAGTATTCCAGAAAGAAAACTGAGACTCCCCTTGAAGTCGATTTGACTGTGCCCTTGAAACAGGAGCATAAAGGTCAGAACCAGTGATCATCTGATTTCACCTTAGTGCACAACCCCTCTCCTCAAAACATAATGTCTAACCATCTCAAAAACACTCCCTTTTAAGGATAAATTTATAATATGGAAGACAAAAGAGAATGACTGGAAATTAAAATGTAAGTAATTAAATTAATACCATGGTACCGCTTTAGACTACAGCCCGTGAATTATTGTGTATTATGTGTTGCACATCATCTCATATTCAGAACATATATTCAGTAACTACTGAAAGCCAGCACTGCTAGGAGAGAGAATAGCCAAGTCCTCAACATACATAAGGTGGTTTACGAAAATGTTAACAATCATACAACCAGTTTTGCATTCATTTATTTGTTTGAACAATTCATCATGTACACATTAAACAGAACTGGTGGGCACCCACAGTTAAATAAGGCAGAGTAGTGTTGCCTCCATAACTCAACTATATTGTCACCCCCAGAAATACCCTCTGTGACACCAGGAAGTGATGTATTTCTCCTGTCCTGTCCAGAGCTCTCACCTCCTTCCAGAAGCCAATAGAAGAAGTTTGTCAGCTATAGCATGTGCTCTCATGGCCTGTCCATGCTTGTCAATGTAACAGATAGCATACTTGTGGCCTCATTAGCTTCTGCATGGTGAGCTGCCACATATCTATTTCATGCTGGCTTGATGTTAATAGGTTTTCCAGTGTAACTACAGTATGACTTACGGCCTCATACACAGCTTCCACAATACAGTCATACATATCACAAAGGGCTTTACCATGAGAACTGTCCTAACAGCACACATCTGAACACACAATAGCGTCTCAGGGTACATATGTTACTTAAAACTACATTAGTTTTCACATGATATGATGAAAGGTCTTCATTTGTGAGTTTTGACCAGTCCAGACTGGCTCTGCAGCCACCGTTCACTTCATGAGTCAACTCAGGAAGGCTTTCAATCTCCAGTGTCATGGCAAGTCTCACATGATCAGCCACGGTTATTCCATATAAGATTTGCATAGATGGTAAAGTTGCATGGGCATCAGCAGTGCTGATCAAGTTGTCAAGCCATGATGTTGTGTGCCAAGCCTCACTTACATAACAAAAGCTGTCTGCAGGCAAGAGCAGTTGACTGGATTGTATGAGATTACTATCATCACAAAACTGTAGCAAATGTTTGGCAAACAGAGATTAACCATCTGACAGGTCTGCATTCATATCACCAACCACACATACACTTAAAATGATCCTCACGAATGAAGGAATTTAACAATAATTAAACATATAAACACATCCGTAATTTAAAAAAAGCTTTTAATAGTACATTTAACCTTGCCTTTTCTTAATAAGTACTATTAAGCCTAGGTAAAGACTAGGTAAAGTACTCAAATCGTTAGAACCAGGCCTACCTGTACCTATATCCAAACACTGGATATGCGGGCTAAAAAAAGTCACACATTTAACCATGTCTGTTCTAAATACTTACTGTTAGGTAAAGACTAAGTATAGTGTAATTACTAAAATTCACCACAAATACTTGTAACTACACCTAACATTGCTGTAAAATAAAGTCACACGTTCAACCCTACCTTTTCTAAGTAGCCTACTTAGCGTTCAGTAAAGACTAATTACTGCTGAATTACTTAAATTGACCATAACTACACCCTAACACTGTATGTGTACGTTGTAAAGAGTCACGCATTCAACATTTACTCCAAACCGTCAAATAAGGAAGCGTAGTGTAATTCCTTGAATTTCCCACAGTTTACCTCCAACTACACTCCAACATTGTGCAGGCAGTAAAACATGAGTCTAATGATTTGAAATGTAACAATTTTAATAGAAAACATCAGAACATCGATCATTTTGAAACAAATGGCAAGAACTCTCAGCCCCTTTGTTGCTCCGTCACCTTTGCCGCTCTATGAACAAACGAAACAAGTGTGAAGTAAGCAATCAACTCCAAAACAACTGTTTTTTGTTTTGTTTTGTTTTTTTTTTGTGGGGGGGGTTGTTTGTTTTAAGACTGTTAAAGCAAAACTAGACTAAAACATAGAGCAACTAAGTATAGTTTTTCAATATCAAACCCATTACAGGTTTGAAAGGCAATAGCACACATGGAAAATAACACCTCGAGATCTATCGTTATATCAACACAACATCTGAAATATGTTGAACCAATATAATGCAAATTACAGTTATCATCAAAGTATAAATCAGTCTAACAATATGTGGTAAAGTCTCTTAGCAAGCTAGTCCAAGGTTTACGTTATCTGAGAGAAAAAAAAATGCCGTTTAAATAAGCATAAATCCACTCTTACCGCGCTGTAGTCAGTCCATTCTCAGTTTTGCTGTAGTGAAGACCATGTCCTCCAAAGTGCAGAAGAATCTTTTATATGCAATGTGAAGTTGAGGTGAAGTTGAAAAGCCAAACGAGAAAATTCTGCTTTAAAAGCAAAAAATAAGGGTTGAAAACAAAATTCAATGTTTTGACATTTTTAAGCCTAACAAAATCAACTATGTTCTTATTTTCTTTCGTTTCTAATCTGAAACCTCTGCTTGCAGTCTGAAATGTTTTATTATTTAAAACGTTATATTTGTGGGTCCAAAAGTTTTGCACTTCTAAATCTTTTGCAAATCCAAAAGTTTTGTTGCAACTTGAAGTGGTGCTTACTTCCAGTTCAAAATTGTTTGCGAGTCAAAAAATTTTGAACATCAAAATCTTTTGCGAATCAAAAAGTTTTGGTTGCAAGTTCCCCTGAATGTGATTAGTGGGAGCATAAAGGGTGGATTTCTATTGGTGGCTTGCACCTGGCCCTCCTATGCCAAGGCCCGCCTCATTCGGATTCTGATTGGTTGAAGTGCGTTACGTGCTTGTGGGAGGACATTGCTCGCCAGCAGCGTCATGCTTTGGCAACACTGTGAAAGATAGTCTCTATTAAGGATCTAACTAAAGATGATGTCCTATTTTGATAATAGAAGAGTTAAACAGCTACATCACAATGTTAAATATTCATATCAATACGCCCCCTAGATGGTAGTACTAGCCCCTGGTCATTTCTTGCTAGCATTAGCTTAACAAAACGGCTTGAGTGCAATTCACTGCTTTTCTCAGCATTTTGTGTTTGTTTATTCATACATACACTACTCTCTCTGCCGCAACACTGCAAATGTCACTCTGTGGTGGTGAAGAAATGTTTTACAGGCTTCTATTCAGTGAAACTACAGAAACTAGAGGCCTGCCACTGACATTGGTCTACACACTGCCAACATTGTTGCAATCTATAAGCCATTAAACCTTCAGTGTTTTATCATCATGTTGTGATTATGTTTCACATTTACACCACCATTTAAGCATTATCTCCACGGGCTACATAGTTTTATATATAGTAAAACACCAAACACGCAACCCATGGCAATGATGTGATCTTGTGTCTTTAGGCTAATGCTTAAAAGTTGAGCAGCGGTGGTAGATACCAGTAACAATGACCGTTGATATCGGTGGTCATACTGTGATTGATGAACAGATGTATCTTTGCAGTCAAAGACCATACTCTTTTTTAATTAGTTTCATGATTATATTTGTTGTTATTGGTCATTTCAGTGGCAGAAAGGGCCTCCAAACAAGGGCTTCCTCGTTCAGTCAGAGAAGATGACATGCTGAGCTGCTCAGCAGAATCAGACTAGGGAAATCCTAGTACTGCCAATCCTAAGTAAGCCACCAACAGAAAAACACCACTTCTGCTCCCGCCCATCACGTTCAGGCGAACTCACAATCAGAACTTCTTGATTCGCAAAAGATTTTGATGTTCAAAACTTTTTGACTTGCAAACAATTTTGACCTGGAAGTAAGCACCACTTCAAGTTGCAAGCAAAACTTTTTGATCCTTAATCCGATTTAGAGGTGCAAAACTGGACCTTGCAAATATAGCGTTTTAATAATAATCAATATAACATTTTAAATAATAAAACATTTCAGCCCACAAGCAAAGGTTTCAGATTTTAAATGAAAGAAAATGAGAACACAGTTGATTTTGTTACGCCTAAAAAATTCTAACCCTTGATTTGTGCGTTCAAACCCTTATTATTTTTTCACTTGTTTTTACCCTTGTTATTTGCTTTGATGGAATAACAAAAACACAAAATTATCTCTATAGCTCGCCATCTTTGTCATTCCACGTCCAGATGCGCATGAGGTATGGGCCTCCAACAGCGTAGTTTCTTGAGCAACACCTGCTTAAACTCTAATTATGTCCAAAACAATAATAATGTCCAACATAACCATAGTTTAACTCGTTTAACTCGTCAAACTTTATTGGACTGGGGACCCCTCATGGAACAGAAAAATTCCAAGGACCCCTCAAAATCGAGAATCGGAAGACTTAACAATACAGGCTTATATGTATTTGTTCTGTTAAATGCTAGATGCTACTTTGTAGCAAACTTTTTCACAGACCCCCTGGCAAGGTGCTGCGGACCTCAGGGCCCCAAGTTTGAGAACCAATGGCCTAGGCCACTGCAAGAATATACATCAGAGCTACACCATAAGTAAGTCTAACCCATACTGGTTTTTGAAACAGAAATATTTTGAAAATATAGGCTAGGCTATAACCTTGGCATGGCTATAGGCAGATAAGTTTCATATATTAATTGTGACGTTCCACCCATTTTATGCAGTAACATACATATATATACACATATATACATATATATTTTCATTATCTTTTGCCTTATGTAGCACATCACAGATCACAGGCTAATCTAAAGCTGTTTCATGGGATAGGGAGTTTATTCCATTTTGTGTTATTGGAGCCTACTTACAGAGTAACTCAGTATTATTAATTCACATCTTGCTTTTTTGTTGCTGCTGTTGTTTCTGAAATCATACTTGTCCTGTACTTACCTTGTAGTTATGCAAACTTTACACATACATTTCAGTCACTGATACTTTTTGTTATATCATTCATACTAACTACTTACACAATAATTCACGGGCTGTAATCTAAAGTGTTACCAAATATTTAAATGAGCAGATGCATGCTTCCTGATTATAGGAGTAGTGCACTATAAATTCTCCTGAAATTGTGTTGAAAAGTAGATGCATGGATTTAGGGATAGATGAATTATGACAGCAGTGCATATTGATTATAGAGCCTGGTTGCCAGTTAAATTTTGAGGCTCTTTCACTTGTAGCAGTGTAGCATCCACAACTGCAAACACACAGGTGACCTTAAGGGCCGAGAGGTAACAATTAAAGTTATGAGCTCATAAGATAAGAATTAGAATCTCACCGTATCGGAGACTGCAGATTTTAAAACAGCGGTCAAGAGAGATGAGGCACGTTGTGAGCATGGAGCCGATCCCAAACACAAAGCCTTGAATTCCATACAACATGCAGCCAGTCTCGCCAAACACCCAGGCATGGGAGAAACTGAGAAGTTCACATATATTTGAATTCTCTCAAAATCAGAGAGGGGATGTAACTAAGTACTGTACTTAGGTAGCATTTTCAGCTGTCTGTACCTTACGAGAGTATTTATTTTTCTGACAACTTTTAACCCACTACATTTGAGCCAAAATATCTGTAATTTCTACTCCGCACAGGCTAGTTACTTTTGTCGTAATGCATTTGAAGGAAGTTATCAGTATTTTCAATTCATGGCAATATGGTGTCCCTTCCCAACATTAAGGCCGTTTCCAACATGGATGGGACAACAATGGAATTTCTTATTAAACACCATCAGTTGAGTGAAATAAGTATTGTTTCACAGTAGTCATTGTAACAAAATAGGCCTTTAAACAGGCTAGAGTATTTTTACTTTAATACTTAAAGTACATTTCAGAGCCTGTAATTTTCACTTTTACTTGAGTAAAGAAGTCAAGTCAGTACTTTTACCAAAGTATTTTTTTTACATACATATCTATACTTCTGCTTGAGTATGGGAAGTGTGTACTTTTGCCATCTCTGCTCCAAATGCAGCTAATTACAAAGTCAAAGTTTGAAATTTTAAATCAACCAAACAAAATCAGACAATGAATAAAAGGGAAATGACCCCAGGCTAAACCAAATTTAAGTTTTTGAGCATGCACAAGTGAAACACAACTGAATCAGCCAATCGTGAAGTGAAGGGATAATGCCAGTTAAGTAAGTTAGGGTTCAGAGCTTAGAGGTAAGGGGAAACTTTTAATTTGTTATCCTCTCTTGCAGGTCCACTCACCTGGAGATGATGAGACAGGGCGCCCCCAGGAGGCTGTAGCCAAAATCACAAATGGCTAAATTGATGGTCATGAGCTCATGAGGCCTCAGCTCTTTGCGTTTACGAGCCATAACGAGTAAAACCAGGCCATTGCCAGTGATGGACACAATGCCTGGGGAGCACAGGATAAGGCCACTTGAATTTGAATTGTTTTGCACCAAGAAAGCATGAATCAATGCTTTGTTACACTGCAACTACTTTAGGAGAGTCCTAGTTTCAAAATGCATGTGTATGTGTGTGTGTGAGGGTGGTTCAACATATCTCTTTATCATCAGCTATGTTGTTTTCAGCTGCAGATATTTAAGCTGCAAGTTTTGTTGAATGAGGTGTGGTTTGTTTATGATTATGTTTTTTATTATTTCTTTTAACATCAGACACTTTTGTCCAAAAATCAGACATTTTATATGAACCAAATGCTTAACAAAATACACCACAGAGGTGTCTCTCAAGAAACTTCACAATTGAGGGACAGGCTGAAGCTGCCCTAATTTGTTTGTTCACAGACCAGTGTTGTGTAAGAAGACTCTTTTTAACAGTGTTCTCAGAGAGTCGATTGCAACAAGATATTTGCTGAACTTGACAATCATTTAGATTAATCTAAAGCACCTTTAAAACAGCGCATTGACAGAGCATCGAGGCTCATTAAACTACACTCAAAACACACCACCTTTTATCAATATTTTCTGGATAAGTATTAGAAATGAGAACTTATGTTAATGCCATTGCTGATCGTGCTAATCAGTCCGATCATTTATCAATTTTCTTATAATTTGCACTGCTAATTGTTTTAATGTTGTGTACCAGACAGCGGTTTAGTAAATACGTAGCTTTTTAAGGTTTGGGACATAAAACTATTATTTCTCTTTTAGTAAATATGCTTAGTCTTATAGTGTAGGCAATCCTACTAAGGAAGCCATGTTTTAGTATATGGTATACCATATAGAAGTGTTATACGTTCAGTATGTTCATGCAATGTCAATGAATGGGAGCATTCGATTACTTGATTCCTGATTCCCACCTCTAATTAGTGTGCTATGACAACAAAGTAAAGTGTTTATTTATGTGATATACAGGAAATCCCAGGTTCAAAGGGTCATCATACTTTCTGCAGGAATCATTAACATAAACCCAGCCACAAATGGAGTACACTAAAAAAAGCCAAAATGTTATTCATTGAGCAGCTTAGCACACAACCTATGGTAATATGTGATTTTGTGGTTAGAAATATACACATCATTAATACATATAGATCATGTGATCATGTGATCATGTCATCAGAAATAATGTGTAAAATATGTCCCTATGGACCTGGAACATATGTCAGGTGTATGTCATATATCAAGTGTTTTGTCGAAACTCAGGTACGCACTGTAGTCAACATCCCTGAGGTGGTCCTGAGTCGCTGTGGTACTCACCTGTAAGGATGAGAAACACAGCCACACCGAAATCGGTGGAAACGGAGAGGCGAGAGCGGAAGGCAGGAGGAATGGATGAGGAAAGGGAGGGAGGCCACTTCCATGTGTCGTTCATCCTAACAGATAAACCAGAGACCAGAAAAAAATAGACGAGAGACGAGTAAGAACATTAACACGGTAAAAAGAGATTTTGCTCAAATAACACGATTTTTTTTGTACATTTTTCAGATTGATAACATAATTTAGATGCCACTCACAATAAGGCAAAATCCATTTTGATGATTTTGAAACAGTATGCTTTCTCTGATCTGGTGAACCTCACGAGTATACTGTAGCGCTCTGCATAACTTAGCACCTGTCATAATGTATAATGTAATGTAATAGATTCACCTTGCCAAACAGGTGACAGTTCCGACTGACTGTGCTACAGAAAGTCAGTGAATCGCAGCTCCTATAGCACAGTGACTTACCTCCCTTGCTGACAGAGACTCCTTCTGCTCTGCCTTGGTTTTCGCAGTGATCTTCTTCAGTCATCAACTCTGAGCGGATATCAAAAGCAGAGGCTGCTGGCTTGTGGATTTTTTTTATGGTTTAATCGTAGGGGGAAAAAACCCTGAGAGATTCCCCAAGCAGTAAATCAACTCTGGTCTCTGGCAATCTGGTCGGCAGGCAGAGAGAGAGAGAATTAACACAAAAGAGCTGTGTGTGTGTGTGCTCTGTTTGACACTCTCTCTCTCTCTCTCTCTCTCTCATTTATTCTCCAAGGAGCCTATGCAGCCAGAACCTCTACAACCTCTGCGAGGTTGGGGGTGGGGGGTGGGGGTGGGGGATATGGTTCAATTGTCAGTCACAATTTTGTGATGGAGAGATTATCATACCTAGATGTTCCTACTCACATGTACAAGCTTGCACATAATATACACACACACACATACACAGGCAGACGTATTTTATTTGACATTACAGGATTAGAGGGATTGGTGAGAGCTGCAACTGTCGGAAGATTAAACCATTTCAAATATTGACAATTGCTTTTTTCAATGAGAACTGCACCTAATTTTAAAAGGCCTGTATGGCACCATCAGAGCCAAAAAATCTCTCTTGTCTGAGTGTGTACACTGCGTGTTCACTGGATGCTGTGAATGTCACTAATCCAGGGGCGTTATAAACGCAGAGACTGAATTTCCCTAACGGGATCAAGAGAACATACTTACTTATACATGTCCAACATAAATAATCATGGGGAATTAAGTATGTAAAAGAGAACGGATTTGAACAACCAAACACATTTAATTCATGATCTCTGCTATAGAGGAAATTGATCTCTCTCTCTCTCTCTCTCTCTGTCACACACACACACACACACACACACACACACATACACTCATGCATGGTCTGAAAAATATCATAAATGGATAGATTGCTGGAGGATGGTTCAACTAATGGTTTGCCATGCTCCGGTTTATAATGCTTGCTAATACAAACATGGACATTGATATGGACTGAATATTGCTTTTCTGCAAAAAAAATTATACAGAAAACAGATCCATTGTTACCAGAACATTGCTCATGAACTTGCAGTTCCACAACATGCAATGAACTGATTGACAAACAACCCCTTTTTTATGGTAAGACAAAAGAATCAATACGTTGAATATTTGACTGATCATACGTCTTGATGCAGCCACAACCTTGATGGTTTCATACCACTAACATCTCCCTACAACACATTTGCTTGATCAATAAATAATTTTTTCTCCCAGTTTGACCCTGCCAATAAATGGGATTTCCTGGAGAGGCATAGGTGTTCTTGTTTGTTTCTGTGCTTTGTTCTTTGCATGTGGATATATAGATAGATGGATGGATAGAAATAGAGAGAAATAGATAGACAGGCATAATGCAAAAGTAAAGATTGCAAGGGAAACCCAGTACAAAAAAATCACCTGACACAGACAGGTACAAAAACAGATACAAAGACAACACGAACGGCACATTTGTTCTCTAGGGTATAACCGCAGTGTTTGGGGTAAAGCCTTTGACTTTTCCTCTATCCATGATCGAGGCTGGATCGGGCCTCAGGCCGGCCCCGGAGTGGAGCAGAGCCAAACCAACTCTGAGCTGGGACTTTTGGAACGGAATATGAAGCAACAATGAAACCGAAGAATTTTTAAAAACGGACCAGTATGTCCATTGAGCAAGCCGGCGACAGATGTCTGCCACTACACAGGCTCTTCTGTGTAGCGAGTGTGCAGTGAAGTGGGTGGCGGTCATTGTCCATGATTGTCAAAGACAATGACTTAGCTTAAAAGGGGAAACCTGATGTGAATTAATCAATAGACCTCTTGTTGGGGGTCACAGAGGGGGTCTGTGCGAAAAAGAAACTGAAAATTTCATCCAACATAGACCAATATTTAACGTTGATTGAATGGGGCATTGCAAAATTAAACTCAGAGTGAGTTTCTGTGCCTTATTTGGTTAGTGTTTTTAGTGTGTGTTGTATCAAATCTTCTCGTTCTTTTCCCTACTGACAGCACTCGGTGATTCATACCAAATTTTTCCTTTAAGGACTTTTACCATGGGTGAAATAAAAATACTCCAATATTCCAATGCTGTTTAAAGTAGGTTGCTGGTAGAATAGGCAGAGTAGAAAAAAGTTATGAATAAGGAAAAGCAAATAGATAAAAAATAATTTGTTGTTAAAGGGATACAACACCAATTTACAACTTTTCCACCTGATAATCATAAACATACGATTATATATTTTACTTTTGTGTCTGACACCTATGCAAAACTCCACTATTATCATCCTGGCCATGTTGGAATTGGCCTTGATATTAGAATGCCACGCTATTGCTGTAAATTGAAAATATTGAATTGAAAACTTCCTTGAAATGACAGACAAGAAGTCTTACAGGAAGTAAGAAGTAAACAGTACAGAAATATAGGGGGATGATAAGACATTTCGCATTTTACTACAGCAGGACACAACAATGTCAAATTGCATCTCAACCTTTCTTTCGTTTCATCCTTGATGGAAAAGGTCACAAAGCCAAGGAAAGTTGTACCAAAGAATTTATGAGGACTTAAAAAACAACTAAAAAAAGACTGCTGCGCTCAAGACTCCACTAAATCAGTTAATCCTTTAGACCACTGTTGCAATAGTTGACTTTATTTTTGAGCCTGAATCTTGGTTGTCACAAATATATAGACTGATTTAGGTTGCCAAACCAAGAACTCAAGAAATTGGAAGTTGTCACCTAAAAGAAAGCCTGTCTTTAATCTGTCTGTAAATGTGTTACAGTGCAATTCCATCTATCTCTAATCCATCTCTATCACACCCCTAATACTTCATGAAATGGAATTTGTACAAAGTAATAATCATATGAAGTTTGAGGATTTGCTGTATTCAGCTGTAGAGGTTATAGTACTGTGCCTTGTGTATTTTTGCTGGATTTTCATGTTAAAAATGTATTTTTTTTTGCTTAAATTGATAGAAGTGGGATAGAACTTGATATATTACTTTGTCCTACTTGATATATTACTTGTCATTTTCTCAGTTTTGTGACATCATCATTTAGAGACTGCATATAGGTCGCAGGCCAAAGGAGGTCTAGGCCAAAGGCCAAAGGAGATCTAGAAAGCATATATATATAAGCACATGCTTTCTAGATGTGACATAACACTAATTCAGACTTGTCTAACCATAGCTAGATCTCTCATCCCATCCCTAGGCCTAGCCCTCTTTTGTGTTGGTGAATCATTTGAATGGGTGATGCATTTTGATTTGTATCATTAACAAAGAATATATATTCTACAAGGATATGCCCTTTGTGATGTGATGTAACATGATCCTCTATTCTACCCTAGGGAATCAAGTAAATAGCTGATACATATTGGCCTCTACTATTAAAAGGAAACGTATAAACCATGTCAAACTACATGTTCTCTAAAAGCCTGTGAGGAATAGGATTTAACATGTATGGAGACATGTTCCTCCAGTATGTCATGGTTAGTACATAGAGCTTTGCACTGTATTGAAACACATAGAATTTCAATGTACAATGTAATGGGGCTGTAAAGGTAGTACATCCCAAAATAACATTTTGCCATTTTGTGTGTTGAAACTGGGATTAGTTGTTATCCAACTAGAAGAGAAGTTCAAAGTCACTTTTCAGTCTAAAAAAAAACATGTACACACATATAAGTGCAACAATTCTTGATTAAAAATCTTGATATTTGAATTCTACACTATACAAAATCTACAAAAAAAATCAATGTTAACATAAAATTCTAGCATGTCTGTTTTCAGGACCTTAACCCTAGCCCTAGATGAGGATGGATTAAGTGCAAATTACTGTCTTCTTGTCACAGCTGTCTCATGCTGGGCTAGGAGGGAAATGGTTACTAATGGAAACTCATCTCATGCATCCCTTCATGTAAAACTCTTGCTTTTTTAAACAAGAACAAATCAGAGCCACTGACTTTGCTTTGGGGACCTAGGGGAACAGATAAGTCTTTTTTTAACATCACAATATACTCTCAATATTTTTTGGTGGGTTTGTAACTCTTAAAGATATCCAACCTCTCTCACAACCACTTTGGCTTTGAATTTCTGACAGCATGGTTTGAAATTAGATATGCCTTGCGATTTTCCATAAGCTTACTCTTTAAGTTACACAAGGATCATTTCAACAGAATCAGCACAAAGTTCAGACTTGGTCCAAAAATACTTCCTTACCTGAAAGATCACTGTTTTGATTGTCAAGTCTGCTCTGGTTATTCCCTCACAAAACCTAGCAATTTCCCATGCAATGTCAAGAAGAAAGTGGTCATACATGCAAAATCACATGATTCTCCTTCGGTCAGCCCTTCTTGGTGAAATTCATACAGTGCACAACCAAGCCTTTGTTACAACTGTCCTCAATTATCCTCTGCCTCACTCATTGACAGCAATAAAGCCACTCTTGATACTCAAAACAGGAGCAACAGGACAAAGCTAAGGTTTCCTCAGCCAGTGACTGCGGTTACTCAGCACAAAACACACCGAGTGACCTCATTAGTGGCTATACATCATGGCTGTTATTTTAGCAGTGTCTGGCAAACTAGAGACTGACACTTGGAGTCAATCAAAAAGTACAGGGACAAGGGCCAGACCGAATTCAGTGATCCACTGCTCCCTTTCAGAGCCCAACGTGCCAACGCGTTTTCACACTGGGTAGCATAGCAAGGCTCCTGAATAGGTCTCTACAGAAAGGACCTCTCTGGCAGGTTCCAAAGTCAATCTGTGACGCAAAACATGGTAAAAATGATGTAATGGTAAATAATGCACAAACGCAGGGGAATGCTCACAAACAGAGGACTTTATTTATTCTCAAGGTCTGCAGCGCATCGTCCATGCACCAGACATGAGAAACTCACACGGAAACAGAACAGGGCTTTATCCATACAAAAATGAAGTTGGTCACCAGACTCAGCATGCTGCTCCTCTCCACCCACCACCAACCCACAGCCACCACTGCTGCTTCACACACTCAGGCAATTTCCAATCATTCAAGATGGGCAGTCAGAGAGGAGCAGAATATTTTAAGTGCAATGTCAGTTCTACTCCTTGGAGGTCATGTGGGACATCAGGTCAACAACTCTGTTGCTGTAGCCAAACTCATTGTCGTACCTGGAGAGAAGAGAGCAATAGTGATAATTAGCACGTTTAAATAAACCAACTGAGGTGGCAACCACTTTCATGTCCATCAGAGACGACTGGGCACGATATAGTCCAAGGGTGCCCAACATTTTTTCGGCTTGCGAGCAACTTTTGAAGAGACGGTTAAAATACTCATAATAAAAACAACCTATCCCCCCCCCCCATTTTTACATTGGCCGCCAATGCTTTAATGACAAAACTGGGAAACTTCACTCTCAACAATTTATTTGACTCAATGCATAAAATAATGAATTTGATGTTGAACAGAGCATGTGCAATACTCTACACTGGCTTCACTACAGTACACTCCCGCAAACAAAATAAAATGCATCTTGCGTACCATGTAACAAGTTTGACAAAGTGTTCGTTGAGTGCAATGCCAGCACCAGCATCAAAGATGGAAGAGCGGCAGTCTCCGTTGAAGTCTGTGGACACCACCTGTGAGTGCAAATGACAAACAGAAGTGAGGAAATCCTGTTAGGCAAGGAACAGTCGACTCCAGACATCACTAAAAATCCATTTACATTGATCGCCCAAATAATTATACAGGTTGGATGCTACTAGAATGTTCAATGCCTGGCAGTTGCAAGCTCATATCGACTGTTTTTCAGCTAGAAGAAACTGGAAGAGTGCAAGAGGGGAGGTGACACCTACCAAATTTCTGCTTTAATGCAAAGAGGTGAATGCTAGGCTTAAAGTAAGGAATATCTGCCTGAAGTCATCAGTGTAATCTTGTTCATGCATGCAACTATACATCTCCATCCTAAATAGCCCAAACAGCCTGCTCACACCTGAAATCTTTACCCTATAGAACCCAAACAGCCTGCTCACATATGAAATCTTCACCCTAAATAGCCTGCTCACATATGAAATCAGGCGCAGAGCCAAAGAGAAAGGGAAGAGGGGTGATTCAGTGCCCCTAAAGACACAGGGACAGAAGCAAAGATTCTAGAGCACAGCGCTGGACAATCTTGGAGTTCATCATGGACTATACAGTATGATTAGATGCCCACCTGATGCTCTGTGTAGCCCAAAATGCCCTTCATGGGGCCATCAGCTGCAGCCTTAACCACCTTCTTGATGTCATCATACTTGGCCTGTCACACACACACACAGGAAATCAAAACTCAAATATGACATTTAGTCATAAAGCCTTTCTGAATCTCAATGGACTGCAGATGCAAATTAGCCAAACTCAGGTCAAATGGAAACATTTGCAGTAATAACTGTACATGGTCCCCTACAAGTCAAATAAATAAAACACAGATCCAAACACACACACACACACATATATAGATATTCATAATGTTTGAGAGCAGAAGTTGGGAGTGGTGCTATTTGCCAACTTACGGGCTTCTCCAGACGGACAGTCAGGTCAACAACGGACACGTTGGGGGTGGGGACACGGAAGGCCATGCCAGTCAGCTTGCTGGAAAAGGACAGAAAGTTTTTAACAAAATTAAAATGAAACTGGATTAGGCTTTCACACCCACAAGGTCACTTTGCATTGAAGAGCGCACATTACATCGGATATTGAGCATGTTAGCCTAATGTTGCGTTCTACACCACAGAGACATCATGTAGGCCTAAACAAAAGTGCTCCTCATCCAGTCATTTCAATGGCTGATGGTAGGCTGCCCTTTTTAGCCAAAATTGTACTTAATTGGCTGCTGCCGACTTTAAAATGGCCTTTCCACGCACTTTAACTTCTGTCCACAAGCCAATTAGAGCGCTGTACTACTAATGACCACAAATTATATTGTCAATATGGATTGGTTGATGCTCCCAGTTTGGAAACAGTCAGGAACATCTACCCATCTAAATAGACAACCTACTTTTGTGCTCACCAGTAGTGTGGAGCACAGACTCCATCATAGAGCACTTTGCACACCCACACTATAAAGTCTGCAGAAAATATTGGGGTATATAAAACCATTCGGCTTATCGGTCAGCACAATGTAAACCAGTATCAATATTTTAGTAAGGGACAGGTACTTCAATGAGACACTGGACGCCGTTAACCACAGGCATATTTATGCATGCCCACTAACTTAGAGCCTGCAATATACGGACTCACTAAGGTAGTGAGATTACAAAATAAGTCTTGTTCATTTCATTCGGTTAATTTTAGAAAATTGCTCATTTTTACGCATACAATTTTTCTGCAAATTCCTAAATTTGTGAAGATGAGCACACAGTTCACCCCCCTGTTTCTGTAACTTTAAGGCACAGCAGTCTTCATAACTTGCTGCCTGCCTCTGTCCAAATAAGTGTGTGTGCGCACTGGTTATTTACCCATTAAGAGCAGGGATGACTTTGCCCACAGCTTTGGCAGCACCGGTGGAAGCGGGGATGATGTTCTGGCTAGCGCCACGACCATCTCTCCACAGCTTGCCAGAGGGGCCATCCACTGTCTTCTGTGTGGCTGTGATGGCATGAACAGTGCTCTGTGGGGAGGGAGAAGAGCAGATGGCAAGAGGATGATTGAAATGATGCATGACCTCTTTCAAGGGACATATTGACATAATGAAAAAGCTTTTGGGCAGAATTGAAGTCTCTACTTAATACCGTACCATCAAACCCTCGATGATTGTGAAGTTGTCGTTAATGACCTTGGCAAGGGGAGCCAGGCAGTTGGTTGTGCAGGAGGCATTGCTGTTTTTTTTGTTTTTTTTTTGTTTTTTTTTAAAGGGAGGATAACATTTTTTCAGTGAGATTAAACAATGCATCCAATAAATAAATAAATAAATAAGACAACACAGAGCTAAAATGCTGAAAAAGACTGCACATCAGAAAAGGCAGCTCACCTGACCACCTTCATGGACTTGTCATATTTGTCATGGTTCACACCCATGACAAACATGGGGGCATCAGCACTGGGGGCAGAGATGATGACCCTCTTAGCGCCACCCTTCAGGTGAGCCTGTTTTAAAATAATTAAATAATTCAAAGTTAATTATAAATAGATTTAGAGATTTACAGACAAATAAAGACACACACGAGTGTACTAGTTCGAGGGAACCGTACTGTAGCTAGTAATGGGTTTAAAGCATCTCTACTCCAATACAAACAGCTACTGATTAACAGAAGTACGTACAGAGGCCTTCTCAATGGTGGTGAAGACACCAGTGGACTCAACAACATAGTCGGCTCCAGCATCAGCCCACTTGATGTTGGCTGGGTCTCTCCTGCAGTAAATAAAAATAGACAATCACATGAATGAAAATGGATCTGGAGTTACACGCTGCTACAAAACATGAGAATTGCACAAAGAATGTGTGTATGTGTCTCATGCACTCACACAGAGAGACACTTACTCGCTGAAGACTGTAATTTTATGTCCGTCAATCACCAGCTTTCCGCCCTCAGCCTTGACCTCGCCATGGAAACGACCGTGTGTGGAGTCATATTTGAACATGTACACCTGGATGGATAGTGAGCACACACACACACAATTAGCACTCTTTTAAACTGGACATTCACACACTGAGCTTTAAAACCCTTCACTACAAATTTCCCACAGAATAAATAAATTATCCATCTAAGAGTCGTCCTCACCATGTATTCCAGGTCAATAAAGGGGTCATTGATGGCCACAATCTCAACTTTCTTGGACTGGATAGCGGCACGGGTGACCAGGCGGCCGATACGACCAAATCTAGAACATGAAGAAACTCACGTTAGCTTAAGGACTCTGCTCAGTCCTGATCAGAATATTTTAAATAAAGCAACCATTTCTACTGACACGAGTTCACCATGGCTTAGCAATTGGCCTGTGGATATACCATCACACACAGATCACTCCCAATTTTTGTTTGCCATAGAGAAGGGAAGGGCATCAACAAAACCTAAATATGTCCATTTGCACCACCTTATTTGGCCAGCAGATGGCATAACAGCACAGGCATTACTGAAGACATTTGAAAGTGACCTTATTCCACAGGCTTGGTGAACTTTGGCATGGCCAACTGAGGGTGTAGCAACCTGGCTAATATATCACTACTGACAGAGTTAGACTCCACTCCGATTACAGCATTTGGAGAGACACAAGACAAGCCACTGTGTGTAACAAGTGTGTGTGTGTGTGTGTGTGAGTGCATGCACAAGTAGTCAAGTATTCTGTTACATTCACAGTCCATAATGTGATTAATGCTAGTGTGAGTTTCTGGGACCATTTAATTTTCAACCATCACACTTGAACACAGTTTTGAGGACTTTTGATAAATGATAAACTCCATTGATTTGATCAATTCAGGGTCAATTGGACAACTGCCCATAAGTGTATTCAGCAGCACAAATTGGTGGCTGTTGAGAAAGCAACATTTAAAGTCCTGCTGTTAAAAAAAAATTCTGGACTGCAGAACTAGTGACTTCATTGTATTACATTACATTTATAACACAACACATTTATAACCAACACAATGGCCATCGATCTCACTCAGTCTCAAGTGCTGAGAAGAATGTTTTTTGTTGGGTTTTTTTTAATAATAGAGAAGCAGAATAGGCCTAGGCCCAGTCCTATAGAAATAGAATAGGCCTAGGCCCATATCTACACAGGAAACTTAATGTAGCATCCAAATGCAACAGAGTGGAGGCTAAAGGTTTAAAGGCTAAAGGTTTTCCACAGGTTCTGCCGCTGATATTCAGACAATATTGTTGAACTTGAGGAATTGTCGCATCAGAAGGTGAACTTTGTGAAGGGGGCTGCATAGGCGCACCACGCGTCACTCTGACGACATTGAGCACGCTTCGCAAATAGTGGGAGGCAACCAGGCATGGCAAACAACCAATTAGCGAAGCTGCAGCAGGAAAAGTAACGCAGGTAACTGTTCGGAAAACTCCCCTAGAGGGACCCCAAGCTAAGGGCATCTGAATGTTAGTCTAAAGCAAAAATCATGTGATAACTGTCAGACGACATGGAGAGTAATTGCGCAAGCATGGGTTGTTTGGGGTTAATGGGTCCGAAACGCCCGCAGGGCCCCTTCACATGCCCTGCACCTTGCTTTATAACGCTAGAGAGTCTTACAACTGGTGATGGTCAAAGCTCTCCGACGTCACAACTCAATAGGCTAACCAATGAAATTTCATTGAAGATCCGTAGTGTAATGTAATACAGGTAGCCAATACCTTGAATAGCCCCAACAAACAACAAAAAGCGTGAATTGAGTAGGCTGCAAAAACAAACTTACCCGTTAACTCCGACTTTGACCATTTTGACTTGCTGAGACGTGTCCTCTGAGAAGACAAAGGCAGTTAGTCATTAAACAGTTGTTCACCTTCTTTCATCATAATCTTTAAAGAGGACAAAGTACATGGGAGTGTGATAAGACAAGCTAATGCATAGCTTGTGAAATACTGGCAAACTGCAGCAGAATGCTATAGCCCACTTTAAACACACAGAGCTGCAGCGGGTACGGGTATTGTAATAGGCCAGCTAATTTATCAGCCAGCGTTATTAGGCTATTCAAAAGTCGGTTTAACAAGCATTAGTTCAAGAAGCCCAACCCTTCTAGAGGGGTTTGAGCATATGAAAAATATTGCACAAGTTCACCATACTCACATAATCTAGCTGTGATTTGGAATTTGACTGACTGATTAAATCACCGAGAAACACTGCGGCCTCCAAATACTTTATCAATTACAAATCCGATTAAGCCTCGGTCATATAGACTTGTAGAAGCCATAGAGGCTACAGAGACAGGGTTTAATTTAGCAGACTATCCTATTATGCGGAGAAGTCATGCATTGCAAGCAAAGAATTAAATTGGCCAAGTGAACGCAAACGAGAGAGTGACGTTTTTTTTAGCTGTCAATTAGTTAAAAGAGGACATAGTGGTAGTTACCGTTTGTGAGCTGCCGCTGCTCGTTTCAACACCTGCTGTGTGAGTAGGCCAGGTGACGGGGATCGCTTGGATTTATGCTTTCCTCGCGTTTGGTTCACGCCCCTTTTTGATCACCCCGCCCCTGCAAAATGTCAAGGTCGAAGAATTTCTCCACTCCACACAGCGCCGGAATGAATTAAAATAAAATTTCCCTTTGTCTCAATGAAATATAACATGCGTGACCACCTCGTGCAAGATTATGATGTATGATGCAAGAATGTCAGTGTTGTACAATGTTAGTTTATTGTCAGTGATTTACAAGTTCTACTACAATGTCATTCCCCTTTGGCACAAGGGACACCATGTCAAGTGATCCAGCTGTGACAAGTCAGATTGCTGCATCCCCTAGTCTAGTATGGTCAGATGGGTAAAGGTTTGCTTTGTATTTAATGTAGGCCTTTGAGGATAGCTAAAATAAGGCCACGGTATTCCAGGTGATGTTAAAGTCCTTAGAGAGAGCCAGTGGCATCTGTGCCAGTGCTGATCCCTGCTTGACCTTCTCGTGGGCCCAGACACGCCGTCAGGTTGCTGGGATCAAATCGCTGGTCTTCCTGGAGTTGACATTTGCTGGAAAGACCATGACCCTTCACTTTTACTCTTTCATCCCTTGTTCCCCTCCTCCTTCTCCCTCTCCTCATCCTCCTTCCCACTCTTCCTGTGTGGGTGAGAGAGAGGGCATATCGGGACCAGAGCTTGAAGGCCCTAAGTGAACCTCTGGTCAGCACTTTCTTTTCATAGGGCCATCATTATAGATGTTGTCATTTTGCACCTTTGCAAAAAAACACTCACACACACAAAAAACGCACACACACACACACACCATTCTTTGTCTAACACTAGAAAAGATGACTTTCTTACTTCAGCTCGCAAGTGAACTCAGCACAATGTGTTGCATGCTATTATTGACCAGTGTATATCTTTATTGGTTCATCGGTTCATTGATCCATTGATCTATGAGCAATCAAAGAAATGAGAGTTGGTCCTGGTATATACACATGGGTACTGATACATACACATATACATACACAGACACATACACACACACACACACACACACACATATATATATAACATAATTGGTACTGTTGTATAGGCAAAGGTATACACGCATTGGGTACACATCATTTTTCAGCATACAGGGCTCCATGAATGTCCATGGGACTGCAAGGTGCTAAAGCGTTTCGAGCCAATGTGATGAAAGCGTCCCGTTTCCCACACTTACAATGAGATGCCACAGCAGCACACTACATGAAGCAAGACTGTGAGCAAAACCCAACAGTTTTTTACAGTAACACACAATTCCAACTGGTGTCACTCTCTGTAACTGTGCAAGTTTGAGCTCACTGCTTTGTTGAGGCCAGAGTCAGTCAGAGTGTGTGTGTGTGTGGGTTTACTGTAAGTGTGGTGTGGCTATTAAAGTGTTGTGTCATGCCTCTCATGAATGGCTATTAGCCTCCGCATGCCTGAACTGTCATGTCCCCTGGGTGGCCGCAGACAACCCCTCTGTCACCCCAGATGACTTAAGGTCAAAGTTTGTATGAAAAGGTCAAGCTATGTGTGTGTGTGTATGTATGAGTTGTATACCACCCTATTTTAACTAACCCTTGTGAGAATACCGCAGTTCTAACATATAATTTTATGCTCATATAGACAGATGCATACACAGTCACACAAACACACACATACATACACACACACACACACACACACACACACACACACACACACACACACACACACATACACACACACACACACGCACATAGCATAATCATTTTCATATCCTCTCTCTCTACCCCTTCCCCCAAAGAGATCTGCTGGAGCAAGGCGTGGGTTATGCTATAAATATCCATGGGTTCCCTTGGTCCAAGTCCCTACCCACACCCAGGTGGCTACTCTTAGTGGCCTGAGGACTAATATCACTCACAGTTACTAGCAAAGCAACCAGCTGACCCAGGAACAGATATAGTGTGGGTCTGGATCCTGGCCCATCTTGTGCTTTCTGGGGGTTGGCCTAACCAAATGTAAGAAGGGGTATGGGTGGGAGTGTTTTACTGCAGTGCAGTAATGTGGTCTGTCTGTATAGTATATATACTCTTTTGATCCGGTGAGGGAAATCAAGGGAGTGAATGAATGGCTTCAGAACTCCAGTGGTTTCAAAGTTGTGTAATACTTGAATGTGTTCTGTGACATCTCTGTGGCCATGGTTCAACTGAAGCGCTCTGATTGGCCAATAAAGGTACACACCTACACTGCCTACACATCCTTAGCATTCAGAGGGTCATCAGCTGTAATCCTTGTATATGTAGGCAAGCTTTGATGTTATGTTATTTATTAATTTTGGACTGCTTTGTTGTGCTGTTATGAAGGCAGAGTCCAAAATCTCCCATGTTACTCAGGGACTTCCTATCCCAGCGGGCAAACTGATATCACAATATGGTTATTGCCACCTGGGTCGCCACCTTCTGGTGAAATATTAGCATTACACTCAGTCTATGACAACCTCTGTTTATTTGGTTTAGTCACAGCTACTCTGTCAAATTGAAAACTGAGGTCACTTCTGTCAGTCAGTAGTATGTAAGATTAAGTAAACATTTTTGAATGTGTGAATAAGTTCTGAACCTGTGAATACACTCAAACTGTAGCCAATCCGTACCTTGAAATAAAGCTGAAGAAGCAGAGACTACTGAAGGATAAAACCTCCTTCATTCAATAAGGTTTAATTTCACCGACACATATCACCCTCTAGGGGGCAGAACAGTTCTTTTTCCATATTTATAGGCCAGCATAGACAGAGATGGCGGAGTGAGACATCGAGAGAGAAGAGAGAGAGAGAGAGAGAGAGATTTGGTTGTTCTCTTATTGTTGTGTTATCTTTATCTCAGCAAACTGATTGTGAACCCTCTATTGTCCACCAAATAATCAACAACACCTTCTTTGACAGGATGGAGGAAGCCACATCTATTACTGTTATAAGCTTTACTCTCTCATTGTTGCAGTAGATGCACCGTAATTTCCTGACTATTAACCGAGGTACAATTAACCGAATACAGTTATTTTGCTAAATATCTTCAACTATAAGGGGAATACATGGGGGAGGGCTATGGGAATGCAATTCTTCTTCATCATAATTTAATTCTGCTTTATTCTTAGTCATGTCTAATAACCATTAGTTAATATATGGGTGTGGTTAAAGCACAGTTTTGTTTTTTTTCATTTGCCTAAAACACTGTCCTGCAGTTTATGCATGGTGCTGGTTATATTTGGGAAATTCCTGCAATGATCATCTTCTTAAACATCTTGAAATCTGATATCTTGGATGATTGAGTGTTGATTGCTGAACTGTTGTGAAAGATGGGAAAAAGGCACTTTTTATATCCCCCACAAAACAGTACTGTGATATCTAACTCACTGCATGAAATAACATTAGTGCTTGGTTCGGTAAAAAAAGTGGGTAGATAACCAATTCCTCTAAGTTGGAAATGAAGATACAGTGTGTAATTTCAACTCCCATGTCACCTCATGGAACAATATAAACACTTTTATTAGCATATTAGTGTTTGCTGTAATTCCACACATAAACCAGCACCATGGAGACCATGGAGAAAATGAAATCCTCCAATCCAAACCACTGTAGCACTAAAGCATTTCCTTTTGGTCTTAATGGGTTTGTGCCATTTTGGTGTGAATCTTGCTGCCTGGCGTGCCTATTTCATGTGGAACCAAAGCATACCATTCTAACAAGAAATATTAGCCAAAGGACATCTAGATTTGGCTTCATATAATCCTCTCTGACATTTAGATGTGAAGGAATGAAATAGACCTTTCTGATTCAGTCATCTCAAATGTCAAAGAAGAGGTGTTATTGCTGTGCAATGCAAACACACAGTTACCCTGAACGGATGGCTTAGTGTTAGCAAAGATAGAAGTGGTTATGAGTAAATGTTTATATCAGTGTGTTCTATTTGGATTAAATTAGCCGTCATGGGGGAACCTTTCTTTAAAGGACACCAAAGAAAGCCACCTTCAAATAATGTTTCCAAAATAAGTTTGATGGCACAAGTCTTAAGAAAAGTGAAGAGTGTGTAGAGAGAAAAGCAGAGAGACTTTATTCATGCACAATATAGGAGGACAGAAAGCAAACCTTGTTGTATGTTAATGCTTTTTATTAATCATGCATTTGACTTCAAATAATTCTGGACAAGATATTTACTAGTTTTTTTATATCATGAAGATCCACACATGAATGCCCCAAATACTACATGTTATCTCCTCTGAATGCATTAACATGACAGAGATCTAATTTCACATCAACACAATGCAGGTGGCACAGAGACAAATCGTTGTTTCACCACTTTACCATGGAAACTAGATGGAAAAAACTAGCATGTTTCCCTGTAATTTGGAAACTTCATTAAGTGTGTGTGTGTTGTCTATGTGCATCTGTGTGTGTGTGTGTGTGGGTAAGCAAGGTCTGACAAATAGTGTTGTCCTTGAAAGACAAAAATCTATTGTTCAGCTTGTGTTTTCATCTCTCCCTCTGACTGCAGTCAAGGATGTTTTGTGCTGCAAGCGTGTCTCTCACTCTGCACTCATAAAACAGCTCCTCTTAGCTACATCCAACTGCACACAAGGAAAAGCACAAAATTCAAAACTTGACGTGTTGTTAATGTCCATTCCTCTACTGCTTTTGTTCATTCAATCATGCATTTATCCACCCACTCTTTTGTCCATTCATTCACTCAGTCATCCATCCATCCATCCATCTACCTGTTCATCCATTCAAACACTCATCGCTTCATTTAGAGTGCTTTGATTCAGCTCTAGCAACCCAGTCCACTCATTGACCCAATCCGGTCTAGTTTTAGCCCAAAGCAACCGCGGTTCCACCCCCTCCGTACGCGGTCTGGTACCGCTCGTTTCTGATTGGCCAGAGCGGCCCGTATGAGACGGAGCCACGAGTTGTCACTTTGAGGTGGCAGGTCGATCCACTTCGGGTACTCGGCGACTTTTAACCCAGAATTATATACCTGCATGGGCTCTTCAGGTTGCTCATTTGTAAGATTCTCAAGGTCATCAAGGGTCAGGAGGTCATTGTAACGGTCAAGTACCTGCTCAAGAAACTAACAGAAAAAAAGAAGGAGCAGTCCCGTTAAGCTATGAACTTGTATTGTGGTGTCAAAAACCTAGTTTCACAAGTATAACTATATATATAACAAGTATACCTGAACTCATCATAAATTATGCCTCAACATATTAAATGACTCTAGTTAGCTAAAGGACAGTATTAATGAAACAAGACGAAATACGAAACTGTTAGAAAACATGATGAAACTGAGGGCTCAACACTTCCAGTGTTCAACCCAAAGGCCTTGGCCTTGTCAAGAAGTCTTTTTCATGTAATAATTCATAGTGTGAAAAAAACCTTTTGATGTAGATGTGGGTCACAATGCATGTTTATTTTACTAAATTAAAGACAACAAAGTATAATAAGGTCAGGCAAGTACAGAACCACATAATAGATTCTGAGAGTAATAAAATGGATTGCACTTCTCATTTGATTATGATGGTGAGGTAGTGTGCAATGTTTTTCCTGTTATCAATCACCATTAGTCTAATTAAACCAGTGAATTAATGGCATCATAACTTTCACACATCGCCCAGTCTGAAAATGATCCCCAACCTGGCAGTCTCACATGCATGCATCTCCTTCTCATGTTGTAACTGTCTAACACTGTGTGTGTGTGTGGTGTGTGCTGGCATCACATTGCTGGACTTAGTTATATGTGTGTTGTATTTGTTATGTGTGTGTGTGTGTGCGTGTGAACATATGCACTGGTTATATAGTTCCTGCGTTGGGTCACTGGGTTGGCGAGAGCATGTGTTTTTGTTGGTTTGTATGAGTTTTTGTTGGTGTGTTTGCTGTTGTACTTGCATGGAGTTGTTGTTGTGTGTGTGTGTGTGTGTGTGTGTGTGAAGAGGTGTCTATTGGTTTGACTTGACATGTATGTGTGTGTGCCAGTGTACAGTCCCTGCAGAGTATTGTTGGGAGTGTATGTGTGTGTGTGTGCGTCTGTGTGTGAAAAGCTTGTGTCTATTGGTTTGTGTGTGTGCCAGTTAGTGTTGTAGTACTCGAGTTCGGTCTCGGACCCTCGAGTCCAGTCTCGAGACCATTTTCTGCTTTCTTGGTCTCGTCTGGGGCTTGACCCGTCAAAGACTCAGTCTTGACTCGGTCTCAGCCCACAGTGGGAGGAGAGACTCATAATTTCAGAGCGAGTTCTCAAGACAGATTTTTTTTATGTTCATAACAAATATATCCAATATGCAATTATTATCATTACAAGTCAATTAAAATAATTTAAAAAACCCATCGGGGTCCCGGTCCTAGGTTCGACTTAACATGTTGATGACAGAGCAGCATTGTTGAAGCAGTTTTGAATAGCTATCCAGTAAAGTCAAAGATATTTGGATATGCATCCATTGGTGCCGTCTCTTGGACTGGATTTGATCTGTTAGGGCCAGACCTACATCTTTCTAGATGTGGGTCTGGATTTCCAGGGAATCAGTAAAAAATATATACATTTACATTATATTTATGCATTTAGCAGATGCTTTTATCCCTTTTATTTCTTAGTCTGTAGGCCTAACTGTTGATTATTAACTGAAGTGATGAAATCATGGTTATGAAAACTGACTTGTTTATTTGGTCTTTGGTCTCGACTTGGTCTCGACTCCTGAAAGACTTGGTCTAAACTCGGTCTTACTTTCTCAAAGACTCGGTCTCGACTCTGACTCGCCTGCATTTTAAAGCAAAAAGTCTTCACCTCGACTCGTTCTCGACTCTTCAAAGACTTGGTCTTGACTTGGTCTCAACATAAGCAGTCTCGTCCCCATCACTAATGCTAGTGTATAATACCTGCATGGCGTTGTTGGGTTGTTTGTGTGCCTGTGTCTGTGTCTGTGTATGTGTGTGTGTGTGTGTGTGCCAGTGTATAATACCTGCATGGCGTTGTTGGGTTGTCTGTGTGCCTGTGTCTGTGTCTGTGTCTGTGTATGTGTGTGTGTGTGTGTGTGTGCCAGTGTATAATACCTGCATGGCGTTGTTGGGTTGTCTGTGTGCCTGTGTCTGTGTCTGTGTCTGTGTATGTGTGTGTGTGTGTGTGTGTGTGTGTGCCAGTGTATAGTACCTGCATGGCGTTATTGGAGTTGGAGGGGTGCAGAGCTCGTGTCTCTGTTGGTTTAAAAGGACTCAGCAGCAGCAGAAATACACAAAGCAGAGCAGGATAGAACATGGTGCTGAGGGAAAACATGCACACACACATTAGCCAAACTTGGCCATGATTCACACCCACAGGCACACAATCATTCTTACACACAGCTGTGATCCTACAGGAACAGGCTATGCTGATTTTGTTTAAAAATATATGAAGAAAAGTGAAAGGCAACAATCATTCCTAAATTAATCTTTAATTGGTTGCACATTTGGTTATCATGTAACATCTCTGTTCTTTTCAATGCGGATGTATTCAGATCAGTTTTGATTTGAATGCTGACCATGAAAAGCCCTCATTTTAGATTACTGTCACAATCGGACAAGTCTTAAGCATGAAGCTTGTCATTTGTTCATGGAGCCTGGTCTCATCTGCTTTTCCACCCTGGAGCTCCCCTGCCTTGGAGCATTTCGGTCCTCTATAGGATTAAAAATAAAACAGATGACTAAACATCATGTCTCTTTCTTTCTGTCTAATTTCCGGTCCTTGAGGTAGAGCCAAAATGGGACTGAAAGAACAGCTCATGGGATTCCTTTGCAATTATCTGTGAGGGAGTCAACACTTGACAAGTGACCTCATTTTATATATTATAAAGGTAGCACTTGTTGCTTTTATGGCTGTTGTCTAACATTTTGATCTACAATATTCTACCTATAAGAAAAAAATCATATACATATGATGGAAAAAATCAGTTTATATAAATATTATTTGCTTTCTCCCTTTTGATTTTGTCATTGCTAATGGACACAAAAGTATACAAACTGTATGTTTAAGTGTCAGTGATCTCCATTCACATTGGAATTTGGGTATTCAATTATTTTAAAACAGTCAAGGAATTAACCTTAAAACATATTGCCAATAGTGCCTGTGTTCTGTGTTTAAACCAGCACATGGCTTCAGTCCAGCATGCCAGCCTACACTCTTCCATTTGCTTGGATGCTACTATTCACCTGCTTTCACTGTCTGAGATGAATCACTCCAAAAGACAATTCACTGGAAGAGAAATTTGTCACTCACCTGTTTATTTTTTTTTCTCCTCCCTCAAACTCCAGCGATGATGTTCACTGCACTCAGCTTCAAATCTCAGGCTTTGCTTTCCATCTCTCCCTGCTCTCCTTTATGTCTTGTAGGCTATTCTTTTTTTCCTCTGTCTCTCTCTCTCTCTCTCTCTCTTTCTGTGTGTCCAATCTCACTTGTAGACACCTGCTGACAGCATCCCCTTGTCTCTGTCTATCCTTCTTCTCCTCCTCTTCCTTCCAGTAGTGACAATCTCAGTGGAGTCGTGTCGTGTCTCTCGCACGGCGGTGTCTGCTCAGGTTGCGTGTGTGTGGGATGTGCAGTGTATATAAGCTACCAACCCACCCACCCATCCACCTCCCCCCACTGCCTTACCCACACACACACACAGAGCCCAATCCTGTCTCATTGTCTCAATTGAAATGATGTCATGAGTTCAGTGTGCTGCTGGTCTCTACGGTGACCTGTTAAGGGAGTGGGGTTTGTAGGGGTAGAACATTTAGGAGGTTATCACTTTCTCCCAGACACACATACACACCCACGTAGCCCCTCTCTCACTCCCCCTCTACACCTACCCTCCCCCCTCTCAGTGAGGGGCAAATAGTTGGATTGGAGGGGTGAGAACTTTTTCGATAATCGCGTCCACTTGCACCACGCATTCTTTTTCCATGACCTCATCCTCCACCAGTCATCCTCTTCTCTTCCTCACGATCCTCCTCTTCCTCATTCAAACCAGACCCCCCCCCCTTCCTAATTTGCACCATCCCTGACTGTTCTGCCAAGACATCTTGAGCCTCATACTAGAGCGCATTCTGACTCAGCTATCATCCACAAGATATTCCCATTGTAGTGTCGTTATGACAGCTCATGCACGGCATGGATGTCAGGAATGCCGAGGCGCTTGTGGGTAGATCCAGAGCCCCGCTGGCACGGAGCCAGCATGGGTGACTGTGGATTCTTTTTCACGCTCCCCTTCTGAGATTTTTGTCCTGGCATAAGAAGGGACTCTGTGCCTAAAATAAAACTGCATTCCTTGGGCTGGACTTGTGTGTGTTCCTTTGCTTGAGTCTTAACTGCTGTTTTCCCTCTTTCTGACCCTCTCTCTGTCTCTCGCTCGCTCGAGTCCTTGTCTCTATCTCTCCCGCTCACTCTCCCCCTCTCTCGGCCCTGGGTGAGTTACAGTCTGTCAGTGCCATCTGCTTTCTGTGCCCCTGGTGGCCCCTCTGAAACAGACCAAGAGCACGACGCCGTCCAATACAAACACACACACACACCTTCAGGAAAACATGCGGTTACAAAACACACATTGTACGTCATATCTTAACGCATTGCAGCAAATCTCATCAACTGATATTAAAACAGGGCTATAACACAAATATGTTCTGATGCACTCTCCCTGCTGCGATGAGAAGCACATGTCAGTGTACACACATACACAATGTGCATGTGGGTACGCTTGTATATGTGTGTGTGTGTGCGCGCGCGCGCGTGTGTTAGTGCTTGTAAAGCCAGGACAGGTTGTTGGACAGAGGACTGTTTGAGTAGCCTGGCAGCTGTTGCTTTACAGTTCTGTGTGTTCAGCCCCAGGGCCCCTTGTACGCTAGCAAGGATTGCACACATCAAATTAAACTCTGCCAGCCCATACACACACACACACACACACACACACACCTTAGCTGATTAAGCACTCAAACCGGCAAACTTATTCAGGAGCATAGAAAGAAGGAATGATTGAAGGAGGGACGATTGAAAGAGTGGCCATTAAATGGACACCTGTGTCACCTGCTGCCTCCGCACTGTTCCGCTCCGATGGCGAGAAACTCAAAACTTCTCTCAAACTACGACTGAAATAAATAAAAACAAAAACGCCTCCACGTCTCCCGATTCCCATCCATTGCAGCGCAGCGTAGGCCTCGATGTCTCCACACAAACCCTCTCACAGAGGGGCAGAGAGGAGTGTGGATAGAGGTGGCATGGACTTGATAGGTTGGTGGTGGGTTGAGTGGTGCGGGTGGAGGGGGAGTAATTGGCCTCCATGGTGCTTTCCAGCGTCAAAAAAAAGAGCATGTGTGGGAGGACAAGTGAGCAAGAGAAGAGAGGGATGAAAGGAGGTGAAGTCAGGCTACAGCTACAATGCGGTGTCACCTCAGAGCGAGCGAGGAGGAGGAGAGGGCGGTGTGTGTGTGTGTGTGTGTGTTTGTGTGTGCGAGCGTAGAAAATCAGGAGTGCGCACGTTGAGTGTGAATGTGAGCATAGCCAACCAGGGTGAAAACCAAGGGAGAGTGGGAGAGTGCGCGCATGTGTAGGATGGAAGATGAACACGAGAAAAGGTTACAGTGAAGGCTCATGGAGCTTTGAGCTCCACAAAGGCCTAGAGGCTGTTCCAACCCAACTGGCAGATTAGGTCAAAAGTTGACATCTTCCTAAAGATCATGTTCTTTGGCCCCTTCACTAATAGAGGCAGAATCGATCATCTCATCAGGCTCGACGGTCCAAATTCTGAGGTCCTCGAGGAATACCCTCTGCAAGGCGTATGCATAACCAAGCCCAATGAACTGACAGCTTATTCCGCTCGAAAACAAAAACAAACACCAAACTCAAGTTCATCTTTCACTGCAGATTGCAGTTTGGCAAGAGTTGGAGGTAGAGAGCAGAAGTATTACGAGAGGAGAGCGAAAGGGAGAGATTCAGCAAGGCCTGCCAGAGCAGCATGACTTCATCACACTGTACACACAACTGGGCAAACACACTCACACACGCACTGTGAACCTACAACTCATTTGTAATGAGCCCGCAAGACTACACGGACAAGCACATCACTCACACACACACACACACACCTCACAGAGTCTTGGTGCAAGAAAGATGAATACAGTGATCGACTTTTTGGACACAATACAGATTTTTAAGAAGGTAAATTTTGATTTATTTTAAGAGCATTTGTTAAACCAACAGTTAAAAACAGGAACATAAAAATAAGACAGACAGACAAACGAATAGACAGGAGAAGTGAGGAAACTTGTAAGGGTTAAGCTCTCTGGTTCAGCCCAAGAGCACAGGGCACCTCACCAGCTGTACAACACATCTACTTCTGCAGTGAACTGTGTCAAAGGCTGCTCACAGCACCCAAAAGTGATCAGTGGTTTATTTTTTTTTTTCTCAAAGGTGTCACACAGAAAAATCTTTTAAGTGGAGAGACATGCATAAACAAACTTGAATAGACAGCACAGTGGGTATAACATTCTGCTCTGCTGAAACACTCGGAATAGACAATTACTGGTAACAAGATCTCAAATGCTGATTTGAGATCAGATGCTCAAATGACTAAAAACAAAACCAACAAAAAAAGGAGCCTACCAGTTTTACTGGTTGGACTGGCAAGAATACAAATGACATAAAAAAACATAAACATGATTAAAAGGAAAGAGCAATGATGAGAGATGAGGTTCAGTGTCGCAAACGAGTGCGGCGCGAGGCCCGAGCGATGGGTGTGGTCACTTTGGGCGTTTCACTTTCCTCCATGACCGCATCTGCAGAAATAAGAAACACATATGAATACATAAGGTTTTTCCTTTAAACATATTTTAAAGAAATAACAATAATTTTTTAAAAAAATCCCACAACCTCCTTCACTTTTTCCATTTTAAAAGCACATACTTTTTCCATACTCAAACTGAACAGCAAAACAGCAACTAGCATTAACCAGGTGAAGGCACAGAAGTTCAGGTTCGAAAATTCAGTAGATGCCGATTCGCCATTCAGCCGATTTTAGGGATGGGAAGGATTAACTGACGAATCGATAATTGAATGATGACAAATGATAATTGAACGAATGCAGGTTGTGTAGTGTGAGTTTTGAAGCAATGCAATGTATTTCACAATGTGGCAGCAGTTAAACATTTTACCATATGGGAGCAATAATTGACTACAATGCCACTCAGTTACCCGCGAGTTTCCGTATATTTCAAAAGCAATCATAAAGAGGTGACAGAACAAGGGTCAGTTCAGTTGTGTTTAAGAGCACCGGCTCGTAACTGCAGGCTCAACGTATATTTTCAAGTTTAGTCTAAGCACTGAACGTCCAGTTTAACTGGCACAAGAGTTGTTGTTCTTGTAACAAAGATCTCATTGAGGAAAAACACGCTGTATTTTTGTATTTTCATTCCATTTTTAATATATAGAAAGTAAAAAAAATTTGAATTAAAAAATATTAAGGATCAATCAAAAAACAATTGTTAATTCTCCCGATGAACGATTAAGAAAGTTCAATTGAATGCCCATTCATAGTCCATGCTGAACCAACCTCTCTCCTCAACCGACCTCAAACAAGGATGTGGCAAATTATTCCTTTAAATAAGGGTCCGAAATGTTCTATCATTTAAATAAATTATTCTAAAAGTAATGTTAACATATTTTAGGTTGCAGAAAGCAGCAGCTTGGCAGGGGTGCTCTAGGACCTTGTGCAGCACACACATAAATCTAAGTCAGAAAACCAACCAAAAAAAAAAGGCCAAGCATTTGGGTATAAGCATGATACTGTTTGAGTCTAGCAGTACTTTAGTGGTGAATAGCAGAGCTGAGGTTCCTAACTTTTTGACACCTTTGAGGAAGTATTTCTCAAAGGACCCCAACCCTTGATAATCAGCGCTTGACTATATAGACTGATTCTTAATATTTCTCCATGCTGATCAGTTAGTCAGTTAAAATATAAGCCAAGATAAACAACAGTAGGAATCATTCGTTGTGACCTGAGTGAAGAGATTCAAGTGACTCATAGCAGACTGACAGGATCTGTCACAATCATAGTAGATCAGAGGTTAAAATTATGCTGCAACATTTAAAAAACATTAGCAAATGAATTTCACGACCCGCCATCTATGGGGTCACAGACCTGACTTTGAACAACAATGCCCTACACTACAATTTAGATTCAATGGACAAACAAATTGTTTCAGGAGGTTAACAATATCAAGCTCTGGTCTGACCCACTCACAGTGGTGAATACCACGATGGTCAGGAAACAAATATTTTTTGCACATCTGCCCTCCCCCCCACATACTTTTTCATAATTTCATTATTTTCCGTGCCGCTTAGGAACTTGTTTGACATAGGAGAATCACTGATTTATGATGGATATTTCTAGGTCATCTCACCTTCTTCTTCTTCATCACTGCTGAAAACGATGACCTTTCGGGGACGGCGCCCAGCCTTTTGTTTAGGGGTCACAAGGTCGCTTTCCTCTGGAGCTGTGGATTTAACCCGACCTGTAGGGCAGTGATAGAGGGGCAGAGAGAGGAGAGATAAACGGGGAAAGAGATGTCATGATAAAATGACTAGAGGAAAATGAGGACCGATGCTCCATGGTCAGGACATTCTGTTTATGCAGGGAAACAAACTTGTTCTCATTAGCATCACTGTGGGCTTGTGCAAGTGCAGCTGTGTGCTGTGCGTATACAAGTGTGCATGCGTGTGCCTGTCTTGACAACCCAAATGCGAATCTTTATAGGCTTGATCGCTGTGTCTGCCACTGCGAGAGCCACTGGTAAGGTCATCGATGCATTCAAGCCATGTACACCTGCACTCGACCAAACTCGTAGACACGCCAGAAGTGGCATTATTCTTTTGAACGGTAGATGTCGCTGTTGCACTAATAGGTAATTGAACCATCGCCTAAAACAGAGACACATGAACAGGCAGGCTTCCATTCAATGTTGACTTATGGATTAAACTGGATAAATCCTATAAGTTTCTGGTGAGTGTTTACATAAATTCTCTGGTGGTATGCTTTAGTCAAGGAAAACGTCAAGAGTGATGCTAGGACAGAACGATGACTAGGCTACCATTTAGCCAAGCAAAAAAAATGTCAGAATTATTCTATGCATTAAGACCAGGGTCGCCAACCTGTTTTTCTTCTGAGAGCTACTTTGACAAAATCAAGGTGTTCGAGAATTACTCTACGACTATTTTACATTGGTATTACTGATAGTTGTGAAGATAAATGCTACATCCTTTACCATCTTACACTCTTAGAGTGCAGCGCAAACTCTCATCTGAAAGATCATCTAAATTTGGGGGGATATTGTCTGAATTTTATTTGCCCCCTTTATTTTCCATAGTTCTAGCCCAATCTGGTGTGAACTACCAACATCAACTGTGAGGGGGCATTGGGATAATTTTATACCAGACAGGGCAGGACGCATTCGATTTCATAAGGTCTTTTCACACTGTAACCTGCTACATTCCGGGGACCAAAATTCCGAAGTCATTGCAAGTCGAGCTGTGTGAAAGCAAAGCGTATTATCTGCCTAAAGCCGTGTTCTCGTGTTGGAGAGGAGTTAGGTAAGTTGGGCAGGGTAGCCAGCAGGGGAGCTCTGCAGAGCTGTATAGACTCAATAAGCTAATGATACTTTCTGTAGAAAGCCAATAAACAAATCTTTTAGCTACGCAATCTGCCGGTCTGTAGCCTATGCCTATATGACTGAAATACTGGTAATGGTGGACTTCAGATGAATGTGGATTATCAAGCTGGACCATGTAAAGTAACCTTAAGCAGGGGCGGTGTAGTGTAGTGGTTAAGGAACCTGGCTAGCGTGTAAGTAGCCTGAAAAGTTGTGGGTTCGAATCCCGGCTGCCACCGTTGTGACCTTGAGCAAGGCACTTAACCCTAAGTTGCTCTAGGGGAGACTGGCCCTGAACAATTGATAGTTGATGAGTTGTAAGTCGCTTTGGATAAAAGCGTCTGCTAAATGCATAAATGTAAATGTAAATGTAAATATCATTAGATGACTGGATGCCGTGTTGTTAAGAAAAACGATGCTATTGTTATGTGTGCTAGCTGTACAACAATGTTGGACAAGCAGTTAGTTTTGCTTGCCATATTGCCAATATCCCTTGACATGACGCTTATTAGTGTTTTCTGCCAATACAACTGTAAAGCCTTAACTATGAAACCACAGTTACCATGACACTCACCACCTCCTCAATAAAAGCATTTTTTTTTAAATGAAAAGTTGCGCTGGTGATGGTCGTCACCCAGCTAACCCCGGAACGGATTCAGCTTTTTCTGTCACATTGAACACGCCTCAGCTTTGATACTGGGGCCCAAGGCAGGGAGAGCGGACACCCATGTCGGTCAGTGTGAAAGGACCAGGCGACGTGCTACATTCAGGTATTAAACGTGAGAAATTCGCCACTGTGAAAGGGTGAATAGTTTAAGAGGTTTAATACTTTTTGTGACTTATGATACATTTCCTTTGACCCTTTAGAGAGCGACTCTTAAGCAGGTGGCGCGCTACTTGTAGCTCCCGAGGGAGGCTTGCTGTTGGAGATCCCTGCTTTAAGAAGTTAATGCCTTAATAGATAGCAGGGAGATGAATGCTTCATTACAAAAAGGCGTCGTGTACACGACGTCGCGAATCTTCCCTAAAAAACAGTGTGTGACAATGAATGCCATGTAATTTTGATGCACACAAGCGCACTTACTTTTAGTCCCCACTAGAACATCAACCTGAGCCGAAATACATTAAGCTTTACATGCTTGAATTTGAGCTACTGGACAGTTCATAGTCTCATTATCTTCTTAATACAGTATGATGCAGATTAATAAAGGCACACCAGAATATTGTTCTACTGATGTAACCTAAAAATTACTATCAGTGTGTGTGTATGTGTGTACCTCTGGTCTTGCGGGTGCTGCGTGGAGGCGCGGGGGTTTTGACCAGTTGTGTCTGGCTCTGCTCAGTGTTCTGAGCCTCCAGCTCTTCACTCTCCACATTCTCCAGCCCTTTGGTGTGGACTGCCGTCAGCTTCTTCTCAAACTCATCCACTTGTGCCTAACCCGCCACACACACACACACACACACACACACACACACACACACACACACACACACACACACACACACACACACACACACACACACACACACACACACACACACACACACACACACACACACACACACACACACACACACACACACACACACACGACCAGCATTGTCACCTGTATCATATACATTTAAATACAAATCCGGTGTGAATCAATCAAGCAATCAAAAGTCCTGTTTGCAGAGTGTTGTCAGTAGGTGTGAGAATGAGAAAATTTACACCACAGAAACGGCAGCTAACGGTGACTGATGGGGGCAAAATAAAGGAAAAATAAACTGAAAAAGTTCCTTGGGTTAACTGCCATTTCGCAAATTCTGTTGACATTGCACCAAATTTTCTCGTTTTCATACCTACCAACAGCTCTCAGTAACGTCAAAGCACAGGATTATTGAATGATTCACACTGCATTTCCGCGCTAGGTGCAGTGATGTATGGTGGGAGGCGGCACCTTGAACTGAGGCTTGGCTCCACGGCGCAGCTTGGTGGTGATGGACAGGAGGGGCTGGTAGACGCCGGTCTCCGTCAGCTTGTCACTGTAGCACTCCCAACATTCCTGCAGCCGTTTGAAGCCACGCTCACACACCGACAGCAGTGACAGCGACACGGCCACATCTGCCCACTGACGCTCAGTCCTGGCGTGCGCACACGCACACACAAATAACAAAGGCCAAAGGTTAATTGCCAGGAGTCAAAAAGTTAACTTCAGAAAGCCTAAAGGAGAGAAGACAGCAAATAGCACTAGTGTGGATTGTCGTCTTCCGATAAGGGCAGAAGAAATCGACTTGAAAAGAGGAACATGTTGAACATCAAGCCAGAATGAAGCACCATGGGGAAAAACAGAGAGCCAAAAGTCTCAGGACCTTTTGGTAGAGGGATTAAAAGTTGCCTTAAGGTTGGTGTTTTTGCCAAATGTCTAAAGCAGTGTGTAAGGCAGTGAGCCATCGCTAGTCTCCTCACACAGATGGGCCGTGTGAGCCCCCGATTTCCAGTAATCCGGCACCTCCTGGGGCCAGCAGTCACTGCAGCAGGGGACCGTGGGAGATGTAGTTTTCTACCCACACTGCAACGCAGCGGGAGGATTTCACAGTCACGACCGCATGCACACAGACAGACACACACACAAGCCCATAGTGCTGCATGCGCGCACGCACGCACGCACGCACGCACGCACGCACGCACGCACACACCACACACGCACACACGCACACACGCACACACGCACACACGCACACACGCACACACACACACACACACATTGAGTGGAATTGAGAGGAATAATGAGCGTGTGTGGGTGGAGAGCGTGTGAGGAAGGCAAGGCGCAGAAACAGACAGGAAGAGGGAGAGGGATGTCCACTAACTTTGCCGTCCTAAATCGCTGACAGAGTTTCTCCACCAGGCTCTCAGTCTGCCGCTCTTTGGTTATGTAAGAAAACAGTTGCCTGATAAGAGGGAAAAAATTAAGAAATGAAAATAGATTAATTATACATTGAAATGAAATGCAAAAAGGGCACATCCTAAAATTATGTAGAAGAATATTCTCTAACCACATTTAAAAAAAAAAAATGCATTTACATCCAATTTCAAATCAAAATGGATTTTTAACAAAACACCCTGGCTCCATCTACAAAACAGATACATTTACAACACCCACACTTTCACCCACACAAAGAGTCATCCTTGACAGCTCTAAAATCACATTCTATGAGACAAAAACAGACACAGACACACAATATGACAGTAGTTGAGTGACTGACTTCATGATGGTGTGGAAGTCATCCTCCGACATGCCCCTTTCAGGGTCAGACAGGCGACTGATGATGTCAGGCAGAAGATTGTAGATGGCGTTGTCCTGTACTCATTAGACAGAGACAGACAGAGATGGTAGTGATGAAGGATTTTATTGACTTTTTTTTCATTTTAGTTGGAAATGTACATATTTGTAAATGTGTCTGATCTATCCCCTTGGCTGTTGTGACAAGTGAGTTTTCTTGGGGACAGTGGTGGCGTAGTGGTTAAGGAACCTGGCTAGCATGCTCTCCCTCTAAGGGAGACTGGCCCTGATGTAGTTGATAGTTAACAAATGTTGCTTTGGATAAAAGCGTCTGCTAAAGGCATGAAAATGTAAGTGTAATGTTCTTGGTGGGGATCAAATAAGAGTCTTATCTTGTCTTAAAGCAGGGGTGGTGAACCTCTGACATCAAGGGCCACATCAGCTTTTATAACTTGTTTCAGGTGGCGGACCTCTAGCGAGAGCTCTAATATTCAACAACAATTTTCTACACTTCTCTATATATTACTTCAACATGGAAGTCAGAACATTTTCAACAATCTCGGTCACATTCTGAATAGGTTTAAACATTACTACTTCCAGTAATCGCCTATGCTTGTAATTTGTTAACATTTTATTGTAGGATTATATATATATTTTTTGTCTTCCCTCTGCCAAATGATCTTGCCTCAATGGGCCGGATCAAAGGCTTTGCCGGGCCGGACATTCCCCGGCCCTGTCTCAAAGGTTTCAGCTTATTTTAGATGAAGCGTCTGTTAAAGAATGACTAAATGTGAAACACGGGAGGACTGTACTATAATCTGAGGTTCCTTGCCTTGTCAGGGAGCACCAGCAGTAAATCACTGCACCTGTATCTGCAGTTGCACAAGTCAAGTGCTTTTAGCGGCATGCCCACAAGTTACCTGTACCTGTGTAAAACAACAACCTTGTGCTCAGACAGGGCTCTGATTGGTTGCATACCTTGGAGGCAAGCTCGTTGAAGAAGTTGAGCGCCAGGCTGGCAATGTGGGGCTCCGGGTCCAGCAGCAGTACGGCCACCTCGCTCACCTGACCTTTGACCTTCATGACGTCCTTCAGCACTAGCTGTGTAAGCACAGTGATGGCTGTCAGTCGGACGGAGGCGTTCTCGTCGCTCAGCCTGCGGTGAAAAAGGTAGATGTGAATGAAAGGCACAGCAGACAGAAGTCCCTCCACACACATCAAAATACAGCAGAAACTGCAGGTGTCCAAGATCAGAGATACTTACGAAGATTCCACAATTCCTATTATGAAGCCATTAAAAACATATATAAATGACTACACCATACACACACACACACACACACACACACACACACACACACACACACACACATATTATATAAATGTTTTGCATGAAGCAAGGCATAGTTGCTATACATAGTACCTTGCCTACAGCCAAGGACATCAGCGGCAATGATAAGTTCTTTGTATCGACAGATATTCTGTAGAAGTGGATATAGCCATGCGTATACATGCGTGTGTGTTTGAGGCAGTGGACAAAACACCCACTACCTCCCACTGAGGTTAATGATCAGAGTGATTGAGGGGTGTGTGTGTGTGTCTCGGGGGCGGTGTTGCCCTCACCATGGGTAATTACCCCCTCCACAAAGGCAGCACAATCAGGCCTATCAGCTCGACCAGACACGCGGGGCTTCTACATAAGGCCCTGACGCTCACGCTCCCCCACATACAGGGGTAATTACAACAGCCGCACCAGACCAATCACTGCCACCAGAGAGAACCATAATCAGCCAGCATTGTCATGTCCACAATTGGTTTTGTGCCACCGAGGGAAGCATGAAAGATTGGGATGAGAGACAGGGAGAATTGCTTTACGGCCACATCTGAGGAGAAAAGAATGGGTGACCCAGGAGGTGGTCGTGGTGGTGAGAGGCGTCAGGGCACTTCAGAGAGCATTAGAGTGGCAAATGTGTTGCCACGGTAACGCAAGTGGAAACGGGGTCTGAAATTAAAAGTGCTCCTCCGCCGAGTTCCCTGCCGAGTTCCTCCAGAAGCTTCTCTTCAATGACGACCACAAGCAAGACCTCAATCCCATCACATGACCTGCCTCTAGCTCCTCTTATTGCCAAATGCTACAAGCATTTACTAGCCTGGGGCGCATTTTCCAAAACCATAGTTGCTGATTAAATTATCAACTTTGGTGGGCAATAGACAATTGTATTGCCAATGACATTCACCTCCATATTGTAAGGATAAAGAGGCTGCCCCTGCTGGATGCAGACAACAGATGGGGCGTCAGAGGCACTGGCCATCGAGCAAACACGGTGTGCTCAGTCTACTCAAAGCCACGCACTTTGCCACTTGTCAGTTGGTCAACTTTTAGATTCATGGACATCGTTGGCACCCCACTGCTCTTCTAAGCAGGGACAAATTCCAATCACCACAATTCAAATTCATCAATAAAATGTTTCACACCAACGTCATGGTTCCTGGTTTGAAGCAAGCTTGGTCAAGATGGTGTGCAACAACAGGCAACAAGCTTTGGGGTATGTTTTTCTATCATTTGATGAGTGGGTTTGAGGTTGTATTCCATCAGCAACGTGCACCAATAAATAAATAAATAAATAAATAAATACAAAAATACAAAAACGCACACACTCAGGCATGTCACACTGTGCTCGCACTGAAGGTCACTGACAAATGAAGAGTAAAAAAAATGAAAAAAAGAACAGGATGTTCAGGATGCAACTGTAATGCTGAATAGGGCCGAGTTGGGCTGGGCTAGACTGAGCTGGAGGACTGTGCCTCCATTTAGACATAACCGTACAGGCCAAAGACGAGCCAAGGAATTAGGTAAAGGAATTAGCAACATCACTTAATTATAGTCACTGTCAAGTGTGCTAGTTGGTTTCTTTCTCTTCGATGTTACCACTGAGTCAAATCAACTTAACTTGAATACACTCGACTCACCATAAACTTTCTGCCTTAGATTAGACCATGGGTCTTCAGCAGGTGGTTCAGGAGCTACCATTAGCTCCCCACCTACTGAAGAGTAGCTCTCCAAAGGGTCAAAGGAAGCGTAAATAAATCTCAATCACAAAAGTATTACTTCTGTCAAAATCTCTTTGAAGAATCAAATTCAAACACCCTGCCCTGTCTACAAATTGATTCTTTCTACTGAGTTTTAGTAGTGCACGCCAGATTTGGTTTAACTATGGACAACAAAGAGGCCACGTGCTGTACTGTAGTACTGTACTCTCCTCAGATGACACTTTAGATGTAAAGGAAAAGGATGTAACAATTATCTCTGATTATCAGTAATAATGATTTAAAAAGCTCGCAGCGGCAAAAAGGTTGCCAACCCCTGGATTAGACAGCGTCACATTTGTGTCAGTTTGCAGAACGTTTGGGCAAAGGTTCTGCTTACAGGCTAGCAAGTAATTAAGGGTGTTGTAGCCCCAGAGGCTGGGAATCCTCACCTGGCATAGAGGTTGGGGGTCCAGGGTTCCAGAATGTTTGGGAAGCGCACAGTCAGGTCACCGAGGGCAACGATCGTGTTGGACCTGACAACAGGCAGCGGGGATCTCTCCAGGATGGTGAAGAGTAGGCGAATGTGCTCCTTACAGGCAGCTGGGCTACACACACAGACAGACACACACACACCCACACAGTATTAAAACTTGAATACTACAGGGAAAAAAAAAAAAAATTAAAATAATAGACAAGAACTTCCAGCACCACTACACCATAGCCAGCACACTGAGCACTGCCGTTGTCATGGTTACCTGATCATCATGTACTGGGAGAGAGCAAGGCAGGCAGCCGTGGTGAGCTGAGGATGAGAGTAGCGGCCTGGCGAACTGCACACCTTTACCAGCAGCGGCACAAACACGCACAGCAGATTCTCCTCTGATAGACGGATGGACAGACACACACACACACACACACACACACACACACACACACACACACACACACACACACACACACGGACACAAAAGGAGAGCAGTGATGCATTACCAAACAAGTGCAGCTTTTCATCCAGAGACAGTTTCTACATTCCTCTGTGTTACAATGCTGGACATTTTTACAGCTTAATTTGGTCCCTTTGAGTCAGACATTCAAGACACACAAGATGCATGTGCAGGAAAAATTAAAGGCCTATATAGTACAAAAAAACAACAAAAAAAGCACAGCAAGACACTAAAGACAATTGAATCCATCAAGGAAGTTTTTTCCCCACTTATTGCCAAGACTATGGCGATCCATCATAGTTTAACTTGCACCACAATAGTTTAAGCATTTCTGCCATATCTGATGCAAGCATACTAGCGTTTCAGTCTCTTATTTGCACTGATTTTAAATCTTTCATCAGCGCCAATTCAGGTCTGGTTTGTTGTAGAAACAACGGACATGAAGTTGCGACACCCCCACGCCCAGTGCCTAATCAGCAGTGCACATCAACACCACTTCCATCCAGTGGCCAGTCAGGCTTACCGGCCAGCAGTTCTGTCTCACAGATCTTGCGGATCAGCTCGGCCTCTGTGTCCTCCGCCGTGGCGCCAATCAAGCCAAGCTCCTCCTCCACACAGCTGTCATTGGCCTCGTGCTGTGAGGGGTAAAAACGACAAGTCATGAACTCACGTGAGCACTGACCAAACCTCGCTAACTTGTGGAAAGTGGGCAAAGTTAGATGGAGCGGAAAGTGGTCGGGCACTGACCTTTGATTTGCTGGAGGGCCCCTTCTCTTTCTCCTCCTTCTCCTCCCTCTCTCCCCTTCTCCGCCTGAGCTCAGCGCTCACGCTGCGCTCCAGGTGCGACACCTGCCAGAAGGCCACACACCCACACAGAGCCAGCAGCTGGGCCAGGGACACACAGTTCACTACAGCAGGAAACATAAGCGCGTGCGCACACACACGAAGAACACGGTGAACACACGTAGCAGAAGGGTGTGAACAGACACAAACACAGCACTTTCTGTTTTCAGGTCCGAGACATATCAGGCTATGCCATTAAATAAGATTAAGATTCTTGTTTCTTGATTCATCTTATTGCAACAGCACAAATAATCCAGTCTTTATGATGACAATTGTATATCATGTTTGGACCTGGACCGGCAATAATGCTGTAACTCATAAACTAAACTAATTTAACTGAACTAAACTAAACATTCTGCCACCTAACACAAGAAAGCCTTGATTGCTCGATCAACAGATGTTAAAGAGCAGACATAGGCTACACTTAGCTGTTGTTGTTTTTTAAGGTGACGCTGAATGTGTATAGGGTCGGTCTACCTTGCTCTCCCTGGTCCTCGGGGTCCTGGGAGTTGGCCTGGGACTGGGGGCTCTCCTCCTGAGACTGCACAGCAAGCGCGTCATCCGATTGGCTGGTGGGTCGAGCCTCCGCAGCCTGCTCCAATAGCAGACGAGAGGAGCGCTGGAGGAGGCGGCCACAAAGCTGGTCAGGTGACTCAGCCAGGAAGTAGATAAGGCGCACGGCCTGCTCCATGTAGGGCTGCCAGTGGGGGTCGGATAGGACAATCCCTACACACAACAGCAGAGTTAGGAGCACTACTCGTCAAGTGTGTGCGTGTGTGTGTGGTAAGTGGCCTTATCCCACTCCTAAGTGCCCTGGAATGGTGAATGGTGGAATAGTGTGGGCGGTGGTGGCGTAGTCGTTTACCTGGCTAGCATGCAAGTAGCCTGGAAAATTTTGGGTTCAAATCCTGTCTGCCTCCGTTGTGCCCTTGAAGCAATTCCAAATGGTGTGTGTGTGTGTGTGTGTGTGTGTGTGTGTGTGTGTGTGTGTGTATATATTTACCATCAGCGACAGCCTGAGTAAGACAGGTGAAGAGCTGGTGATCCTGGGGCAGTCTAAACGGGGATCCTTTAGACATCTGAAATGAGCACAACACATGTGCTATTACTTAGGCCTCAAACATGGAACAAGCACAACATGTATGCATTTCAGTCTGGGGTGTGTTTCCCAAAACCACAGCTGTCAACCAGTTAGCAACTTAATTAACTAGTTGACAATGGGCCATTGCATTGCAGCCAACATCGTAGCTAACTTAGTTAGCAGCTATGGTTTTGGAAAACACATACCTGGCCAGTAGGCCAATCTCTTCTTCCTGTTTGCCTGAGATCGGGAAATAATCAAAAACTGGCTTTACCCCCACAGCGATGTTTTATTGTTTTGCTTTAAACTGTGATATATCCCATTTTTTCTCTGCAATCATTGGTCTGATTGGTTGTAGGCATATCCAATGTGTAGAGGCATGTTGATCAATGTCTGTTAATCTCAGACATGAAATTGGCCAGACCAAGATGCATCGCAGATCAGTATGTGTAAGAACCAGGCTAGTTTCACTGACAAATCTAAGAATAAGTTCAGTGTTGTCCAACTAACAGACTGTAGGTCGACTGAATTGCTGTCCAGGGTTAAATTCATAAGGAACAGCTACTGTGTACACAGTGACCTCAGTGCAGTGCCCCTACATACGTCAGCCAGTGCTGAAGAGATAGTGTGTGTGTGTGTGTGTTTGTGTCCACACATACTCTGATCTGATCAGTGATATTGCAGATGGTGATGACGTGTCTCTGGCCAGCAGGTAATCCTCCGTCACAGACTCCCCCAGGGCCACTGAGCACAGGGTGTCAAGGTTACTGAGAACCACCTCTCTCTCCGCCCTGACACGCACATACAGGAAAAAATAAACACAGAAAAAAAAAAGGATTGTGAAGAGTTAAGAAAAAAAAAAAAAATACTTAAAAAAAAAAGTACAGTACTTCTTTCAACTCACTTTAAAAAGCAAAGATGTAATGTGTGTATATCAAGCTAATCTTCAGTAACACTGCAGAGTTATGCATATGTGTGTGTGATTGTGATCTGACTAAGGCAGCTGTGGGACGGACACATGCAAAGAGCAGTGAAGCGCGCACATTATCCTTTAAATTGGTTTTCACCAAGCTCTGCTCTGCTATTCATGCCAAGAGGCCGTGGGCGGCTCCTTCCTGAGCTGAGATCCTTAAAGATGAAAACAGGGCCCGAGGATGCAGAGCCGGGCACAGAGGCACTGCCAACAGGCTCCCTCTTTGCCTCTATGCATACAAGCCCCATAGGATTGGAGTTAGCAGTGTGCAATGTGTTGGCTGAGCTGTTTAAGGGCAGTGAAGGTCTTCAGAATAATTATTAGTTCAGCACACACAGCCAGCCGGCAGCCTGAGAAACTGAACTTGCAGTTCACTGCTTATGAAATTATTGGAAAATTAAACTCTGTATCTCTTCCTACACACAAACGCAGCAGCTTTTTTTTTTTTTTCCTTCTGGCTGCGAGTCAGAGTTGATAGTATAGCTTTATATGAAAGCACGTTTTTAAAGAGTTGAATGGAGAACTTATCACAGCTGTGCAGAAAAGCACCAGCCAACAGGAGAACAAGAGGGAAGAACCTCCGCGTCAAATGGGCTTACATTCACTTTAATGTCAGCCGGGGGATGGGGGACACCATCAAAGCGCTATCAGCAACAGCGAGGAGTGTGTGTGTGTGTGTGTGTGTATGTATGCATCACTCCTCTCACCGTGCGGCCATGCCCAGCAGAAGCACTGCGGCGCGCCTGTGCAGGGCGGTGGTCTCGCGCTTGCCAGAGAACCTCTCCCAGAGCACCTGCACCACAGATGCCTGTAGGGCGCTCTCGCTGCTGAAGAACTCCTGCACCTGAGAGGGGGAAAACGTTATTACCAAACTTCTTAAAGGAACAGTTGGCCATTCTTGTAGCTTGTTTTGTGGTTTGGGTACAAGATGCCAGTAGCCAATATCAAACAAGAGCCGATATCGAACAACAAAATAATAATCTAAACAAAACAGACAATATGCAAGCGTTTCAGGATTTTGTTTCTTGCTAGTTCTTGAGTATAAGCATTGCTTGACAAAGCATAAGAGACAATACATGAATTTAGCTTTGTTAGAGATGTAACATTAACACACAAGCCGGCATAGGACTATGACAGGCTACAGCTACAACTCATCCATTTCCAACACAGGTTGCCTTCTCCATAAATTTGCCTAGTCTCTTTCGCCCTGCTACTTGTACTCACAATCTCCTCCAGACACTGGATGGTTCCCTGAGAGGCGTCCACCATTAGCTCTGACAAGCTATCCACTAGGGTCTGAGCTTTGGCCCTGAGACACAGAGAGACAGACACACAGAGAGACACACAGAGAGAGAGAGATTTGGATATATACATTTTATGGTTATTTTGTTTTTCTTTATTATTGTTATTTACTATGTCAGAGTAGCAGCAATGGCCAAAACCTAAGAACTCTCCCCTCCCTCCAACGGCCTCTTTGGTGCTCATCTGGGCAACCCGGTGAGATGCAAAGCACAGCAACACAACATTTAACAGCACAGAAAGTCCATTTCCATACTTTTTAACTCTAAATTATTATGGTTCAAAAGTCAAAGACATTACTACCGGGGAGGGGGGGGGATCAGTCAGGCAGCAAGTCATGTCTAATTGTGTGTTTTCCATCCAGTGGCATTTAATTTATTCTGTGAAACAGGGCAAATTGTTTGACACCAACAATTAACCAGCTATTAAATAGGAGAGGGCTTTGTGGGGGAAAAAATGCCACATAATAACAGTCATTGGATTTATTCATGAGTTCTCTTAGGGCAGGGGGGGGTTTACTCTGCCATCATCAGCAGCATGAAGTGACATTAGTTAGGTACAGAGTACAAAGAATTAACATGATGCGCAGTTCCATAATTGCCTTTTATAAAATTCAAACAGCCTTCATAAGGTAAAACAAAAAGATTAAAAAAAAAAAAAAAAAAAAAGCCCATTAGCTAAGAAACAGGAGTAAAGAGCTCAACTAATTCATGTAAGCTTAATTAATTGGAAGCTATGAAAGGAGGACAACCAAAAACACAGTAGCTGATACATTTTTCTGTTGGGGAAAAATTCAGTGTGCAATTGTGTGCGCACGCACACACACACACAAAAGCGGAGAGGTTCCAAACAAATTGCCCAATCGGCAGCAGAAGAGATTATGTGTTATGTGTGTGTAAAAGTGATTGGCAGAGTGATCACCCTCAGATTACCAAAGAAGCAGCTCATTGCTCTAAGAATTCCACAGAGAACGCGGTCTCAACCTGCACACACACACACACACACACACACACACACACACCACACACACACACACACACACACACACACTATAGGTCCCATCTCCTCCCCTTCTACATTTGTCTTTACGAGAAGGTACTCGGAGCAGGACTGGGTTTGATGTAGGCAGGCCCTTACAGCAGAACAGCAACACTGCGCTGCTTTGCCAAGATTACCGGCCATAGTGAGTGCAGGAGAGCCCAGTCTCTGATTCAGAGAGCTCACATTCGCCTTGGTCTCATCACTGGGGAACAGCTACAGACTAGTATTAGCATATTCACTTCGCCTTGCTCCATTTTACTGGACTCCTTTTTTTGGCCGATATGCCATACTCGCTGGCAACGAAAATCCCTGGAGAAAATACTAGTACCTAACCTTCAACCATCTGCACACACAGAAAGTTGTAGTGTACAACCTTTTCCACTGCTTTATGGTTGCAAAAGTGTGTGTACACACACTTACCTGGTGGTGTCGCCCTGGGGGTTGAGGTAGAGGCGTCTGTAGGCCTGCACCACTGCATCCTTTATGGCCGTATCTGTGGACCAGACCAAAGGCAGCATCTTCCTCACGCCCGACAGCGAGTTGGCAACGCTGAACTCATACACCGTCACACAGAACTGAATGGCCTCTTGCACCACTGAAATACACAGACACACTTGTTTTGGTAAAACACATAAAGGGAGCAATCAATACAACTGAAACAATTACTCAAGTAACTCAAATTATTTTGATAACAAAAAGTGTTGAGGCATTTTGTAGCCTCCTTCTCAGCTCTGGTATCATTGCTTCACGCAGATTGTTATTACTGAGGTGCATTCAAAGACAAAGCTGTGCGATTTCTTTTACTGTTCAATATGGCGATCTCTGAAAACCAAAGCTCCTGGCGGGCACAAGGCAAGGAAGAAAGACAATTTGGCGCAGTGTATACATTGTAAAACGGACCAGGCCAACCATAACATCAATGCTCCAACATCTGTACAGAAAGCATCCACACGTCAACTGCAGTTCATCAAGCAGAGCCACATCTTTTAAACGGTGTGTATGGTTACATATTTGTTACAATGTAAGATGAGGCATGCACTAAATGGCCTTATTTTTGAAGGCAGAAAGCCAAAGATTTTCTGTTGGGAGACGGAATGAGCACCTTTTTTGGTCAGAAATAATAGCCAATTGTGCCTGGTTATTTTAACAGGCCCTTCATATTGCATAACACACTATTTATATTGCTGGTTAAAAACACAAGAGTACATTTTATCCCATTACTCTTAAATCACTGAAAAAACACCACACACATGACAATAGAGAAGCCATAAACTTCCCCCTAACAAGACAGTCCATCATTGAAACCCAGCCATTCAAAAGGGTCCCAGCACGGTTCACTTGTCCATAGGGCTGCCTACAACCAAGTAGCCAAGCTAGTGCCACCTTCTACTACTGCTCAATACTGCATTTTACTAAAGTACTGCATCGTGGATCTCTCCAAAGGCAAATGTTCAGCTGACCAATCAGCAAACAGAGGAAAGGTGCATGTCCTTGGTGGGAGGGCTGAAAGTGACGTCATGCCCAGTAGTGAACCACAGGCAGTAGTGAATGGTCCAAGGCAAGCCCAATAGTTTTAAATTCACAGAAAGCATCTGCCCACGAGGAAGTAAACATACACCAACTGAGGGATCCCAGACGCTTTGCACAAAGTGAAACAACGTGAAAGCATTTGGTATATCAGGCTAACAACTAAACCCTTTTGGACAGCAAGTCTCCAGGAGGATTAGAGCAGATATGAGCTAATGAAGAGGCTGGGTGATAAACAAACAAAACACAAACATAAAATCAGTCAAACGTGTTTGAGCCCTCAGGCCTCTAAGGCGAGCCTCACCTGTGGTGGTCTTCCAGTAGAGCATGTTGTTGATGATGGCGATGGCCCTCTCCACCTGCAGGGCGAAGCCCTCCGTGTCACGCAGGTACTGCACCAGCATCTCCTGCTTCTTCAGCTCACCCCCCTCCACCCCCTCTGTGCCAGCGCTCTCCTCACTGCCCGAGGAGGCTTGCTGCTGGGCCGCCTGGGCATCCTGGGCCTGCTCTTGCTCCTGCTCTGACCCTGGGGACAAACAGGGAGAGGATGATCATAGAATATCGATTTGCTTTGGTTATTTAAAATTTGTTAACAACTTGGCTTTGATCAACATTTTGCCAGGTCAATTGATGGTCATCGAAAAAACCAAACCAACGAGCATCTCATTGCAGAACTCTATAACTCGGTTTGATTTTCCCCACTCACCTTTAAACAGGTGACCCAGCACGTCCATCATGGTCTGAGTGTTTAGGTTGGAGAGGCCAGAGAAGAACTTAGACTCTGGGAAACGATCATGAGCCTGAACACAGGCACGCACTGCTTGCCTGCAACACAACAAATGACACACATTCAGCTAAACAAGCAAAACACACACATTGACTCAAATAAGCCAACACACACAACCCACACACAGAGCCAGAAAAGCTAACACACGCACTAGGCCAAGGAAGTCCAAGTGGAATTCCACACCTAGACATTCATCTACTCGACAGTAAAATCTTTGTGGCAAAGGCATCCCTGCTTGATGTTAATGCCGTCATCTTTCACCATGTTACCGAACGCTCACCCCAAAAGCCACTATAGTAGCAGAAGTAATTCATTATCTATTAGACAACAGATACAGGGGTCAAACATTTGGTCGACTAGAGCAACAAAAAAGCTGAAAAGTCTATGCAAATTAGCCGTGATGTCTTTGGCCTGTAAACGACAGGCAATGGTCATATCACGAGCAACTTGAGCTACATGAACAAACAAATATTTTGACTCGCAAACCCACTGTGAGATTACACGTATCTACAGTATGTCCAAGCCATGATCATCAAGTTCTACTAAAAGAGCTGATAATCAGAACCTGTTCTGCATGATACTTTTGTATTTGTTTTACTCTTCTGTTGTAATCGTTTGCAAACAACTTTTGGCGATTCTGTAAGTAGACGTATTGTCGAATTTGACTAATGGGTGCCTGCCACCCCCTTTTTGAAGGTGTGAATCTTTTCACAGGTGCCTGATGTGTGGATATGGGTGGTGATCTAACTCTATTGTTTCTCAAATACCTGGAGACAATTAGATTAGCATGCCAAGTGATGGGAGACAGAGTAGGGCCTTCCTGGAGGTCGTTAACCAAATGGCTGATGGATCCCCAGATTGGGGGTTTATAACATACTCAGAGCTAGGCTAAAAGGTTAGTAAGGTTATTTCGCTGACCAGATAGGCAATCAGATGGATCTGGCATGTGAAAACTGTTCCCTCCCTCTTGGTGCGCACCACTGAGTGATTAAAGACTGTTCCTCCATTGACGATCAAACAGTCCATTTGCATCTGTGACATTAGGAAGATTATCATCATTACCTGTACTTGTTCTCACGGAGGAGCTGGGCAATTTGGATGGCCGTGTCCCGGTCACTCCTCTCGTCCTCATCGTTGCCCTCCTCCTCCTCTCTTTCATCTCTAGCCTCCTCTTCCTCACTGCTGGGCTCCAGGTGGGCAATGACTGTCTGCAGAACCTCGGGCTCCATTGCAGACCACAATTCCACAGCAGAGATCACAGCAACTATAGACACACACACGCACATGCACACCCTCGTATTTAACACTCCAACCTATAGCAGCAGCAGAACAATTTAACAGGGGGACATCACCCTCAGATTACCAAAGAAGCAGCTCATTGCTCACTAAATTCTTTTGAGAACTGAGTCTTAACCCACACACACACACACACACACACACACACACACACACACACACACACACACTATAGGTTCCATCTCCTCCCCTTCTACATTTGTCTTTACGAGAAGGTACTCAGAGCAGGACCAGGGTTAATGTAGGCAGGCCCTTACAGCAGAACAGCAACACTGCGCTGCTTTGCCAAGATTACCGGCCATAGTGAGTGCAGGAGAGCCCAGTCTCTGATTCAGAGAGCTCACATTCGCCTTGGTCTCATCACTGGGGAACAACTAGTCACTCTACACAAGGAGGAGAAAGTCCTTTGTAGGACCAAGCCTCACCTGGCGACTTCTCCGCTATCTTGTCTTTCATCTCCTTCAGTTTGGCGGTTTCCTTCTCTAAGGGCTTCTTCAGATCTGCACTACTGAGCTGAAAAGGAATAATATATATGTAGGTGAAGATCTGTAACTCTGTAACCAGAATCGGTAACGGAACAACAAAGTCTATTATATACACACTATATATACACATACACACCATTACCAGTACCAGTACCATTACCAGTGAATATATGATAAGGAAAAAACATAAAACCTTACCCTGTTTTAATAATAGGAACATTTGTAACTCTGTTACCATGATCTACGTAATTTAAATGTCTTGTAACCGTGCAAAACACTTTCAGTCACAAAATGTTTGGCAGTGTTCTAGAAAACACATAGAGGAACACAACTATGTGGGTTTTTATAAAGTTATAAACTGAGAAGCGCATATTTGATTATGCTGGTTTTTAATTTACAAAAGTGATGCTTTCTTTATGTTGTTTTTTTTTTTTTACGTCAAATGGCATCAAAATGTAGTGGCAGTGTACCTGTTACCATGTGATCTTCCCCAGTTGTTTTTACGTTTGTCTTATTTACATAACATATAGGTTCATTAATCCCCCCCAAAATTGAACAGACAGATACATCCAGACATAGTGAAGTGCACTAAGACACCCAATAACACTTGAACCCTAAGTGGATTAAAATGTCACGCACTTATCAGACTAGGTAGCTCAGTCCTAGCTGTGTGGTGTGAGTGTCAATACTCCATGTCCTGCTTCAACTTCACGTACCTTGCAGCTGTAGGGGTTGTGTGCAATGAAGGCTGCCAGCAGCTGGATGGCGCTCTTGCACACGTTGACGGACTTGTCAGCCAGACGGCCCACAGCCAACTCCATCACCTCAGTGTAGCGGCACAGTGGCAGGGCCTGAGGGAAGAGAGATACTGACTCATGACGCAAACAGCCATCTTCGCATATCATAAACAGTCATGAATAACTAGACCATACATATGTGGGGCTGAATTTCAATACGCCCACACTGAATGCACAGCAGAACGAATGACGATGCCAACAGAAGGAGCCAATTTTTTTTCTCCATGGTTTCAAAACAGACACAAAAATGCACCACCAAACCACTCACACATACACAGACAGACACAGGATCATTTACAGGTGGAGTTCGGGTGGGGGAATCTGCTGAAACTGCAAACATGAAACCATGACTGTTGATGCCATACTCTGTTAACATCCACAACTGAAGGAAACCAATTAACCAACCACACCCTCACCCTCACCCACACTTTGAGAGAACTCCTACCTTGCTGTTGACAATGCGAGTGTAAACCTGAATGACACGGGTGCGCACATTGGAGTGTGTGTCATGCATGTGCTCCTGCAGCGTGTCCAGGAAGCGGTCGCGGTCAGCGCGGGCCGAGTCCTCCAGCCGGTCTCCGGAGAGAATGCGCACCAGCACCTCACCCAGAATCTCGCATACAGCCACACGCATGCTGGGGCTCTGAGGGGAGAGGAGAGAATGGACGGGCTAGACTATATCGAACACAACGTGATGGGCAGGATGTGTTTTTCTTATTGTGTTTAGACTAGACTGTTTTCAAAGTCATACAAAGAGACCAGGCAGCTAACGCTAACTGAATAAGGCACAGGAAACATTTTTGGCAACTGCCAGTTTGCTATTCGGTGTACAGCATGTGACACCAAATTTTCCTCATTCTTTTTTCCCTACTGACCGACGGCACTTGGTGACCCCGAGCAGCAGGGCTAATTGTCTTTTGTCTTAAAGCAGGAAAATTTCTACGTCTGAAGATGACCTTAAATGACAGATGGCCAAGCCCACATCTAAATTCAGGCACAGTGCTAGAGAACCTTCAGTCACAGTCTGAAAGCACAATCACTGGGGCACCAAATAGAAATATGGGATTCTTTTAATGGATGCACTGGCAGCGACTGAAAATCACCTGTGCATGTCTGAGGGTGTGTATACATATACCTCTCCTTCCAGGTGTGTGAGTGACGCTGGTGTTGGGGATCGTGTGTGTGTGTGTGTGTACCTCTCCCTCCAGGTGTGTGAGAATGACGCTGATGTTAGGGATCATGACTTCAGGCACCAGCGTGCTGAGTTCAGATAGGAAGCTGGAGAAGGCCTTCACTCCTGAGCCCTCTCTGCTCAGCTCCTCACTGGACTTCTGACCAATCTCCCTTTAATACACACAAGCATAGACTTACGCCAATTAATGAAAGACTACATTTTCCATAACACTTATAAATGGCTGCAGATGTCTTTGATTAAGTGCTGTGTTTTAACCCCATGCACTAGGCCTACCCAAGATCAGGCAACGCTGCACAGGCCTGACTAAACGTGAGACATGATGTTAGAAAGGGTAAGATCGACTTGACTGGCTGTAGTGCTAGCCTGGGTGTCTGGGTGGCTTTTTACTGGACAGTAGTTACCAATGTGGCTTACAGCACAGGCTTCTGGGCTAACTTGGCCAGCCAGCCAGGTCAAATAAGCCCCTTTAGTCAGACCTGTGCAGGGCTGCCTGATCTTCTGTGATCTTGAATACAGCTACTGGCTCATTTACATTTACATTTACATTTAGGCATTTAGCAGACGCTTTTATCCAAAGCGACTTACAAAAGAGGATAACATTCAAGCTACAACACAATGAACTAACAAGGAGTGCATATTGCTAACATAGAATCTGCGCTGTTTTAAGTTGAAAGTGCAATAGTGTAACACAATGTAGAGAAATTAAATTATTAAGTGCATTCTCAAAGTTTACACCAGGAGATATTCTTGAAAGAGCTTAGTCTTCACGAGTTTCTTGAAGGTGGAGAGGGTATCAGTTGATCTGGTAGCACTTGGGAGGTCATTCCACCAGCGCGGAACCATTTACTTGCAGTTAGCTTACAGTTTTGAGTAAAGGTACATTTTGCTCAGACTTGAGAAAACAGACTTCTTTTTTTCTTTTCTTTCAGTAGAGTGAACTCTAAAACATAAATGTACATTGACATGCAGCGTATTCACTTGTAACAAAGCTCAGCTGTACCTCATAATTTCGCCAACAATGGCTTTAACCCCAAACTCGGAGCTCCAGGTGGCGACTGCCTGTGCACACACCCCTGCTAGCTGTTCAAAGTGCTGCAGGAGCTGGATCACCTTCACCCGGGCCCCTGTAATAAACAACATAAACCATAGAGCCTCTTTACTCTACTCATGAGGACATAAGGCTAGCTTACAGACAGGACAGTAGTATAGGACAGAGAATCTGCACTACAACCCAAACACCAGAATACTATATCTGCAAGTCTCTGCTTATGAACCAATCCACATACAAATGACTGGCACCCCTTATCTGTTAGTCTCTGCTTATGTACTAACACACATTCAAATGACTGGTCCCACTCCACAGTGTGCTGCATGTACATGTGTATACTTACCCAGCATGTGGTTGTACTTCCTGACCATGACCCCCAGCAGGTGGATGATGAGGTCTCTGGTGGGTTTGCTCTTCACGTGACTGATGGTGGGATTCTCCAGGAGCTTATAACAGCAGCACGTCACACAGCTATAACACATACATCATAAATGATATTTACACTCACAAAGGACAATGTTATGCTGTCTGATATCACTCAAGTGTTCAAAAGTTCAACAACACATTAAGCTCCTAGACAGACAGACACAGACACACACACACATCCAACTTAGCACTAGAGAAAAGTGTGCAGGCCAAAAGCAGAACAGACCTGACAAACTCCTCCTCAACCAGCGAGAGGCTCCAGAGGGGTCTGATGTCCAGCTGGAGGAGCTGAGAGAGACACTGCAGCACCACCTCCCGCTCTGACTCCCACTGCACCAGGCCTTCGCCACCTTTATTCTTCTTACCACCCTTCAATAACACACACGGGGGAGTTTAAACATACACGCACGCCGACACAAACCTTGCATTCATCTCCATCCTTTAGATCCACACAGACCTACCCAATGTCTAAAGACACTTCCAGGCCCTTCAAAGTTTCAAAGCCAGCTGCAAAGTTCATCATCTCTGACTGCCCTCAGATTACCAAAGAACAAGATCAATGCTGATTGGCTTGTATAGAGAGCGTCATGATACCATGCTTACTGACACACGCACGCACGCACGCACACACACACACACACACACACACACAATGTAAGCAGTTCCCTCATCTCCCGCTCACGACTCAAAGCGAAAGTGTTTTATTTGGGATGAATGCTAGTATTCTTTAGATGGGCCCTTACAGCAGAGCAGCAAACCTTCGCTGCTCTACCAAGATTACCCACCAACCAGAAAGCAGGATTACATGTCCTCTCAGCCAATGAGCTCAAATGTGCCTAGGTCTCATCACAGGGCATTATTTCTCTACATCCTGCCCACCTGTTTAATGCTACTATGTAATGCTCAAAGAACGCAAAATGACAAGAATGTTTGGAGTGACTTACCTTGCTAGGAGCAGTGACGATGCTCTGCCTGTACGAGTCACTCTCCAGGGTCTCTGTGAACTTGCAAAGGAGGAAGACACCCATCTTCACGGCGTTCAGCTGCAGCTTGCGGTCCTCTGCTGAGAGCGCGCCAGCTTCCAGCATGGAGGGCAGAGATACCGACAGACCTCTGACCACTAACACAGGGGAACAGGGTGTCACAAGCAAGGTTATTCTTCCAGTATACTTCATTTACCATAAACTCACTAAAGGAAGGAGGCTCCAAGTTAACTCAAAAATGACCTTGTCTGAGCAGATCCAACGTTTCCTCTTTCACAGCCATGTCCAGAGTTCGCCAGTGCCTGAAGAAAAGTCGGCGTGTTAAAACATGAAGCAGTGTCTCAATGAAAAGGGACTTCCCCTTGGAATAAACGCCATAAGATCTCAACGGTAAAACGGTTACTTACTGCAACACACTGTAAGCAGTGTCAAAGTGCTCCAGGATACTCAGCGGACCCTGGCTTCGTAGAGCTTGTTTAAATCCTAGTTTTCAAGTACAGACGTACAGAGACAATAAGAAATAACCTTCAAAAGCGAAAGGAACATCAACACTATTTCAGCGAAGGGCTACAACGTGCACTTGGGGAGTGAATGCTTACTGTTGAGGTAAGAAGGCAGCTCTTTTGGAGTTAAAACATCTTGAACCACGTATTGGTCCACGCCACCAGCCTTGAGGAGGTCTTCCACGCTGACCGGTACATTAAAGTCCCACGACATCGCTAGGGTAAATGATGACTGGGTGATGCTTGTGGGTCCAGAGTGTAGCTAAGAGCCTACATACGTTTTTTTTATTTTGAAATTAATCAACGTTAGCCTTTGTTGTTTATAAGAGCATGACGTTAACGCTACTTGTTTTCGAGAATCAAAACAAAACGGGTGGCAGCTTCAATGTGGCTAAGAGACACTTTAAGATATTTTAAACTGCGTCTAAGTAAGATTACCACATGCAACAACAAAATAATTAGGAAATGAAATTTCACTTAACTCATTAAGATTTGTTTTAGCCGATCGGTGTCTAGGTTTAGTTACCAACGCACGCATCGAGTAGAATAGCAAGGCAAGTTAGCTGACGATAGCTTAATTAGCAGTTTACATACTTTTCCTGTGGTTTTGAAGTACATGAAACAGTAAATTTATATACGTCCAACACTAAATCCTTGCACACCAACAATGAAAATGAAGACAAGTTTACTCACCACCAATAATTCAGTTGTTATACTTGAGTGAAAATAAAAGTAGAGGACTGTTAAAAACTTCACAAACACTGCAACTGCAGGAAACGGCCCGCAGCTTTGAATTTGCACAGCAAGCCCGCCAAAGGAAGTGCGTCATAACCACGCCCCTAGCACCGATTCACGAACTGCAATGTTTCTCCACTAGGTGGCATTGTTGGACATAAAATCCACACTAAAAACTATCACTTTGCGTTAGAAGCATGCATAATGCACATCCAAAACTGCCGACTACTCTTCAAATAATCAAAATTCAAATAATCCAATAAAATCCAATAAAACAATCTGTTTACAGATCCAGTAACTATATTTTAAGGGAAAATTTGGGTAGTTTCATTGACTGTTGAACTGAACTATCTACAGCCTTTTGCAAGAATTCCAGACATCATCTCTGATAGAACTATAAGAACACACACCCTTGATTCTACATGTACATATTATTACGGTATGTTTTTTTTTTAATAAAACTATTTTTTTTAAAAACCACAAATAGGATCACTGAGTTTATTAACTCATTGTATAATTTTCATTTTACAGATCCATACATAACACTCATAATCCAGAGAGAAACATGAAAAAATAAACATATTAATAAAAAAAATGTTCTACTGTGGCTTGACCCAAACAGCCGTCATTTGCTGACTAAAGTCCATTGGCAGTCATTAAACACCAGGAGGAGAACGTACAGAAGGACTGAAAGTGAACAGGTTTTGGTGATGTCTAGCCACAGCCAGCATATGTTAGGGAGCAGGCCTCAGTTCAGCCTGGCTCCACCATAACCGTGACACTAACACCTATGATGGACTCAAAGAGGCCAAGGTAGCCCAGGATTTAGAACAGTTCATACGAATCACTCCTTGCTTTACAGCACAGAGTCATCTTTAGAGAGCAGTTTCTTCAGTTTCTTAAATTTATTTTTACCAATTCTGTTATTTTTATTCATGGGATTTTTGTGTTTCTTTTTCATGGTCTTCTTTTCAAATCTGCTCCCTTCTTTTTTTTCCGCCCCTGACTCTGTCTTGGTCACACCACCCTCTTGGTTAGCCTTCTCTGCTTTCACCTTCTCACCCTTCTTCACAGCCTCCCCATCAAGCTTCGCTATTTTAGCTTTTTTGGGCCCACTCGGTTTATCTTTCTTCTTCGAAGAGCCTGGCTTCTTTTCATCAGCGGGTTTAACCGGCACGCCGTTGGCTTTGGCTGCTGTTTTGCCTGGCTGGCCTTTACCCTGTTGGGGTTTCTGAGGCTTGGCTGACTGCTTGGCAGGCTGACTCTTGCCCTGGTGAGTTTTGCCGGACTCGTCCTCTTCGACGCCCGCGGGGGTGCCCTCCTCGGCTGGAACAGATGCCTCCGCTTCAGCGCTCTCAGCCTCCTCCTCTGAGGGCGCGGCGGAATCATGTGGTGAGGAAGGTGGGGGGAAAAACAACACAAAATTATTAAGTCACAATAATACGATAATGAGTCTCAAAAACTGAACTACATATACTGACAACGGAAACATGGAAAAAAAAACATTAATAATAATTTTAAGCCCAGATGCGTCACTTGCAAATTAGAAATTTCTGCAGGTCTGTCTGGAGTAGAGCATATTGCAGCCCACTCCAGAATCAACAAAACCCCAGAAAACAATCAACATCACTTATCCAGCATGGAGCCGGTGTTACTGTCCATGGTTAAACTATAAATGTGTCTTTTCTAAAATTGCCAGTGGGGACTCAAATGTGACTCTGTGCGAGTCTCCACTGTCAAGAAAAAACTCTTTGCTTCAGGACTGCTGCACCAGTAGTCTTCAGATTTGGAGCAAGGGGTAACTAAATTTTTTGTATCTTTCCTCAAACTGCGTGTACTGCAATTGAAACATGAAAGATGGTTTGCTGCTGGTTTGGCTGGGGTTCAATCCTTCAGTCTAACTAAATTTCATGCCATTTTCACCCTGGGGTGTAAATGGGAATTCAATTGCCTGTCTCCAGATCAAATCTCAATCTCACCTGAGGTGGAGTATACATTCCCCCAAGACAGGTACCACCTCTTTTAATTGACTTCACTATTTTTCAAAATCTATTGAAGTTTGAAGCTTGAGCTGAAGTGATCTCAGTTACCTGCATTGGCAGGAGCCATGGGAATGGTGTTGGAGATCTTCTTGAACTTGGCCACGAAGAAGCCGTCCATGTTATGCAGGTGCGGGTAAAAGCGGCGCGTGAGATTCAGCGACTGGTGGAAACGGCGCTCTTTAAATCTGAGAGAAATGTTTCACAGGTTTCACAAGGGTTTATTTTACCCAGGAGTGAGAAGAATTAACATGTGCCACCTAATGAACAAAAACCATCTGCACAGGAGTATCTACTAAGTAACTGCTGAGGCCATGTGGCTGTTTTACCTAGTGAAGCCCTCTTTGCCAAAGTCCAGGCCAGTAGGCACCAGTTTCACATGTCTCTTCTTCAGCGCGTAATCCACCACCCACTCGTTCTCCTCCACCTGCACACAGCAACAAGGTTTGCTTCATGAACTTTGATGAAAATAAAATGACAGCCTTGTTCCACACAGTAACAGTTAGAGTTAAAGTGTCAATGACTGTTCTGTGCTCTATATTATCATATTATAAAAAAGGAAGCATAAGAAAAATCTAAAATGGCATGGGCCCTCGCCACTTTTTCCAGTCTACACATTTTGTTTTTCTGTCTTTTTTAAAACATTGCAATCATATTATAGTCGCTACAGTGCCGCTCACATCATTAGCTGCCATCCATACTATGGATCCTTGCGTATTTCACCACATTAAAAACCACTGCAGTCCAAGTTCTGCACTGACAACTACATGCTATTAACAAAATTCCCTGATATTCCCTGACCTTGTACACAAAAAAATCTAATTTCTCTGACTTTCCATGTCTGGAACAGCCTGTATTGAAATTCCATGACCAATGGGAACCCTGGAGCTGGAGCTGCTTACCGTGATGGAGCAAGTGCAGTAGACCAGGTAGCCTCCCGTCTGCGAGTCTGCATTCACTGAGTCAATGGCAGACAGCAACAGCTCCTTCTGCAGATGTGCAGAGCGCAAGATGTCTGCGTCATCCTGAGGGGTAAAAAGAGTAGCTCATGGTTAATATGTGATATACGAAATGCACCTGCTGCTTGTTTAGCAGACACTTTCATCTCTAGAGTGACTCACAGAAACAGATATAGTGCACATTTCATTATACTCTGCATTCATTAATCATACAAGTGGCTGCCTATTCTGAAGCCCACACACCTTATTAGTCTTCACGGAGGGATCTTTGGAGATGACTCCTGTTCCAGCGCATGGCGCATCCAGCAACACCCTGTCAAATCCTCCCATTACCTGCATCCACAGACAAACAGAACAAGTTCTCAGTCACCGACATGCATTAAAACTGATCCCAAAATGGCAGATATGAATATACCAAAACTGACACAGATTAAACCTGATTTAGATTGTAGAAAGTAGAAAATAGATAGGGATACAAGCCAGCTGTAATAGCATGGACTATTGTTGGGAGACAAAATAACCTTGGGACTTTGGAGTCCAAGACCCTCTGTTGTTACAGTGACTGACCTTAGGGAACTGTCTGCCATCGTAGTTGCAGACGATGGCGTTTGTGACGCCCAGGCGGTGCATGTTTCCCACCACGCTCTTCAATCGGTCTGCATTTGCATCATTGGCCACGATGATTCCTGTGTTTCTCATCAGCTGGGCTATGGGGTAAATTCACACCAGCGCACGATTTTCAAAACAGGATGCTACTTTTGGTGAAAATGCCCACAGATCATATTGAATTAAGACAACCTCAGGTCAATTCAGCACACTTATCAGATGATCTATGTAACAACAAATTAGTCATAGTGACATACAGAGATGAATAAATGGTTTGACTGCACACCCATATAAGTGGTTTTGCCTCCTGGAGCAGAGCTCATGTCAAGGATTGACTCCCCCTCCTGGGGAGAGAGCGCCATGACAGGAAGGAGAGAGGACGCTCCCTGCAGCATGTAATGCCCAGCCAGGTACTCAGGAGTTGCACCTGAGGTGATGGGGGGGGGGGGGGATGATAAAAGTCAATTCATCTCTCAACACTTGACTGTCCATAACCATATCAATACTGATGTGATATTGATGTCACATGTTTCACAAGGAAATGATCAGTTTAGTTGTGACAGGACATCAACCTAAGAAAAACAGGGTTCACTGACTTAAAAGTGACTGACATAAGAACTAACCAATGGGGACAGAGGAATCAAAAATGACCAATCCAACTTTTGACCACTTTCCAAGTGGGTCGAGATTCACCCCTCTGTTGATGAGAGCCTGCAGGCAAAAAACAGCAAACCAGACAAATGCAGTGAAGACTGTATATTCACTCCAAGCATCTATGCAATCCCATATATGAGGCCACAGACTGTGTGCATACCTGAGCCAAGTCCCTTCTCCTGGTCTTCAGGGTGTTGGTTCTAATTGTGACAGGTCGCTGGATTTCATTGGCCTCCAGGAAATCAACCAGCTGTTCACAAAAATGTTTGAACATAATAAACGTCAATCAGCTGTTCACTTAACTGTTTAAACGTAATAAAAGTTTAGGCTATAATATGGATCAAAGTCTCAATATGATCCTGATAAATAATGATAAATGTATGATTCTCAAAATCAACCTTATGACAGTTATTAAAGCAATAAGCACACACGTGCACACACACACACACACACCAACATCACTCACTTCAGATAAGGGGAAGAGGTCCATGAGCTTGCCCATGAGGTAGTCATTATAGCTGTAATATGTACAAAGATCTGACTTGAGAAGTGAGAGGTACTCCGATCTCTCCTTCCCTTCCTCCCTCTTCTCAGCAAAGTGGGTGAGAACATCAATATTATCCTTTATCCTCTGATGAATGGTCTGGAGGTCTAAAGGAAGGAGTCCTGACAAGAAAAAAGGACCTTGAGCAATGAGTCTCATGTCTATACATTAAAGAAAGGTGCAAGAGTTTGTTGTACAGTAGAATACTGGGATTGTGACTAGACACAGATCATACCTTCTTTCTGTCGTTCCTCTGCTCCAGGAAGCCTAAATTTGTCCATCTCATCTATGTTGACCTGTAATCCATCACCTTCCATCTCATCATCTTTTTCTTCGTCATCATCATCTTCTTCATCATCGTTGTCGTCATCATCATCATCATCTTCATCACTCTCCTGCTCCAGAGCTTCATTCTTTGCTTTTTGTTTCCGTGCAGCTTTTTCAATAGGAAGCAGCTGTACAAGAAAGGTTGGGAGAAAGACATGAAGACATAGAGACTGGTAAGCAATACTCCCAACAGTAAATATTATGAATCAGTTTTCACAGAGATTCCTCCACTCTGCCTCCTGCTCTAACACCCATTAAAGGAGTCCCTTTTGGTCCTTTGGCCCTGACACTCATTAAAGAAGTCCCTTCTTTGATCTACTAGTAAAAATAAATAAATAAATAATAAATAAATAATAGACAATACTCTTCATCAAATGGGCCAAGACACCAAAAGACACCAAAAACACACCAACAATATTGAGATGACATATTTACCTCTTCTCCATCGCTGTCCTCAGCTTCCTCTTCATCATCTTCCATTGCTCCATAGTCATCCACCATATCATCGTCGTCGTCATCATCTTCATCATCTTCTTCATCATCGTCATCTTCACCATCGCCCTTGCCATCTTTACTGGCTTTATCACCACCTCCTTTTACCACTGCTTCTTCCTCCTCCTCTTCCTGTTCCCATTCACTCTCACTGTCTTCTTCATCCTCCGACTGCTCAATTTTACGCTTCCGCTTTGCTGGTTTCAGCCACTCGCTGTTCTCATCAGAGAAACCTGGAGACGAAAGACAGGGAGAGAGCCAGCACATAACATGTGATGCTGATTATTCCTTATGAACTTTTATCAGGTCTGTAACCATGAACAAAGAATTACATCTCTGATTCAATTAATTCTCTTTCCCAACCTTTCTTTGGTTTCTTATCAGTAATGACAGCCTTGGATTCTTTGGCACCCTGGGCACGTTTTGCAGCTCTGAAAATTCACAATAATAATGTTTAACATACTGGAAGTTCAATGTCAAAAAAAAAGTTCAAGAGAAAATACATTCTTTACAGACATAGTTAAATGTGAACAGCTCATCGAATGAATGTCAAAGACTGACTGCCAAAATTATATGTTCCAACTCTAGTGGACTCTTACCTTTTCCTGCCTCGACTAGACAACCTTTTAGATGCATCCTCTGCAAGAAACATACTCAAATCAAACTCAAATGAGGACTGCAAATTAAGAATGTATGTATGGGTTAACTAAATGCTCTCCATGTCGCCACCTCTTACCATCTGTTACAAACTTGGACAGCTCTGTGTCTGCCCCTCTCTGTTTCCTGGCCTTGCGTCCTGGTCCACGCTTGGTCTTAGTGGGGTCCAATTTCCTGCCCATCACTGACACCTAGTTAAGTACTGTCAAAAGAAGGTTAAAAGGGTCACTTACGTTTTACAAGAATTTCTTACAACTGCTATCAAGGTGTTCAAATGGTGTTGTACGGCACCATTGTTTATAGGTATTCGTAATGAAAAAAAGACTTAGGCATCGTCTGGATGAGAACAGTGCATCATCACCATTTCAAGCCTTCTAACAACCAGTGACGCTGAACAACAGATAACATCAAGCCTGTGCGTGTCCCACTAGCATGCACCACAAAAATGCTATAAAACACTCCTCAGACTGTCTCGTGTTCAAACAAACAACTTAAAACTAACCTTTAAACAACCCGAAAAAGGCATACGCTGTGATGTCCTGATCAAATGGCCCACTCAGAAAAGTTAAATGGTTAACTGATTACTATGGTTATTCTCTTTGCTAACTAGTTAACCACAACTGTGAGTTAACATTAACGTAACAGTTATCTTACTTGACTGGGTCATTCATCTAAGACCTAAAACATTACTGACACGTTACTTACGTGATCCGGACGGGGATGGCAATAGTTTAAGGGTCTCGTCTGAAGCCACTATTTTATAATTTGACAAATTGCTTCGGTTTGCACGCAGCATGTACTCCGCACGGTGTACACGAACACGCACGCGACTCTCCACACACGTTTTCCGGAAATCCTATACTCTTTCCGTCGCAGAGCATTTACGTAATGCCCATGTTCGTCTAGCTTACCCTGCCTCTTATAGTGAATTGTAACAGCTTCTTTACTTTGTTTTTTCCCTGAATATACAGCCTGTTGCCTTCATATAGACATTTAGCGTGCATGCAGAATTACAACCAAACCTCAAACGTTGTGGGTTTTTGAAAAGGCCTTAGTATTTTATCTTAATTTAATCTATGGTTCAAAGGCGCTGTAAAGGTGTCTGGCTAAGCTAACTAAAACTTTCGTACATTAGCAGAGGATGGATGAATGGGAAGAAGAGGAGCAACTTGTTGTTGCCGAGCTATCCGGGATTATAAATTCAGAATTTCTGACTAAATGCAGAGGCAAGTGCAAGATTGTGGATATCGACAGTGATCAACCAATTATGCAGGTGGGACGGTATGTGTTTGCTGGAAACTATGAAGACGCATTGGGCACCTGTGTGATTCTGGAGGAACAAGGAGATGCAGAAGACAACTCTGACTTGGAACTGAAATATAAGTGCCACACCATGAAGAAACTCATGATGCAGAGGACTTTCCTGTCGGAGAAGAAAGAAGGGGAGCCCAGTTCCACGGGTATAGAGACTCTGACCCTGAGTGAGGGAAATCGTAGCAACAGATTCACCAGTATCATCTGCAGCTTTGGAAAGGATGAATCAGCGCAAGATGGAACTGATGCTGATGCCTTAGGTGCCAGTTCAGATTCAGATGCCGAGGGGATGGAAGGGGAGCAGCCATCCATGGCGGACAATCCAGACAGCAATTGACAGCGATACTGACATTTAATACATGAGGAAATAATAAGAAAAACAAGCTCTGCTTTATCCCGAATTTAATAGTCCTTATTTTGTGTTACAATATTCCCATAGAACCTTCTATGAAAACTATTGTTACTTTTGTAATAAAACGTGTGTCTGATACGGTCAACCTGATCATTTGAGTGGAGATTCTTTCTTGGAACTCCTTCCAATATAGAATAACCGTTACCACGCTTGTATGAAAACCGTTGCCACAACATTTATGTTTTTGTGTGAATTTGTGTGCTGTTTTTGTCCAAACGACAACTCGACATAACTGAATTGTATTTTGATATGGGAAAGCCTAGTAGAAAAAGCGCAGAGAAAAGCGTTAAAGTTGTTAAAAACAAAAAAGATGTTGGGTCTCCTAAAACTATAGCTAACATGACTGGAAGTAAGAAACTGAATGGTCCGAAACCTTCTGGCAAACAGAGACATCGTGGCCTAGGAAAAGCAGGAGCAAAGCGGTTGGGCCAGATGTTGAGGAAAGCGATTCAACAGAAAGAGGGGGTTAAAGGAAATAGCAACAAACCTTTACCAAGTAAGTTTTACTAACGTTGTAGAGCTAATAACTTAATGTCCAAAATATTGCATTTCTACAGTAGTAAGCTAACGTTATGTGTTCTATCCTAAATTAATGCAATGCCGTTTTTCATGTCCAACATAGCCTACAACATTAACTGTATGAACAGTTTGTAGTAGGATATAGTGCAAACTGAAGACGTGGTAGCCTTGCCAGGCTAAAAATGTGGATATTAAACCTATGCAGTTTGTTAATGAGAATATATTGTTTTTTTTTCTTTAACAAGAGACCCCAGTTGGCCTGCTGAAACATCAGGCTGATGAAATGGCTAAATCCACATCCAGTGAGAAGCCACGAGTGGTACCACGAGTTTCTGATCTCATCTTGCAAGTAATAGCTCAGTGCAAAAGCCAGGGTGGCATATCCATGGTTGAGCTCAAAAAAGCTCTGGCTGCTGGTGGATATGATGTGAGCAAAAACAATTCACAAGTGAACAAGGTAGTGAGGGGACTTGTAAGGACAGAAACACTGGTGCAAACCTCTGGAAAAGGAACAGAGTCGTACAAGTTTAACACAAAGGTAATGACTTTCAGTCACTGCAAGAATGGTTAACACAATGGCTTGAGCAAAGTAATGTTTAATAATCCACTGAATGTTACACAAAAAAATGTGAATTCAGGTATTCTATGACCTGTTGTAATGTATGGCTGCACAGAAATTAACAGATGAGAAGACGGTCAGGACAAGGGCAGCAAGAAAGAATGCAGCTGGTCAAGTGATGCAGAAAAGCCCAGTGGTTCATCCTAGCACAGGAACAGAGAGCTCTGCACAGGCACCCACTAAACCAGCCAGCATGGTGGCACCAGGAAAAAGGCCTGCTAAACCTGTGAGAAATGGTAAACCAAAGGCCAAAGCATCACCAGCAAGACAAGGCAAGAAGAGTCCAAAGAGGGGTGGTAAAGGCAAAACTAATGCAACTAGGAGAAACAGAAGATGAAGTCTTCTATGACAAATCACTAATCAATAATGGTGTAATGTTGACAGTACTCAGTATTGAGAATTATGGCAATATACAATAAAATGTTTGAAAACAGTTTTGCATTCATACCAAAAAAAGTTTACACTGAATAGAAAATACAAAACGCACGCTTTTCCCTGCATGGTAACTTTCCAGGTGTTTTTTGTTCACAACTAATGAGCAGTGTGGTATTCAATTCATAAGGTAACAATATCTTAGCATAATATTATTTTTTCAGTTACATTAGTTAATTGTAATATTTCTCCAGTGTTGGCTTTCTCAAGCATATCTGAACAAAATACCTTTGATAGACTTCCATTGTCCCATATTAAATTCTGATGAAATAGCTGTTGTATCTGGAAAAAAACTACCGGCTATAATCTTATGAGGGCAGCATATATAAAAAACAAACCAGGATGCAAGACATCATTGCATCACAGTTCTCAGGGTGGGCAAGAATCAAGGCACAGTTACACCACTGCCTTTATTATGAAGTTCTTTGCCAAGAATGTAGTCCATCTATCCTTATTGGAGTGCTGCACTATTCCAATGAGAAGAACAAGACAATAGGCTGGCTTGTCCGGTCACAACACCCCCCAAACCTCTTCAAAGGCCGAACACATCTTTGCACAGGTGAGGGCAGCAGATAGAGGATAGTTACTTATGGACACGGTCTTCTCTGTATAGTCCACATCCACCTAGGGGAGAGAAAGGGAAGTTTTAAACATTACATATTAAATGAGATGGTGCATCTCAAGTGGCTTATCCTAATAAACAAATTCAAATTCAGTGAAAGAAGCAGTCACAAGCAATCATTAAAAAAAAGGTTTATTTGTCGAAGTTAAAACTATAATTGAACTGAAGTGAGAATACTTACTGCACCATGAGCAAAAGCTCCGATCACCACAGCTGCTGGGCCTTCTTTGGGCACAACAGTCCTTGCACACACAGCATCACCTGCTGAGAAGGAGGTGCTGATACGGGGGCATCCCGGAGGCAAGTGGTCCGAAACGGGGTTCTTGATGGTTCTCAACAGTCGCTGCGGTCCATCAGCTGCTCGTACACTCAGTTTGTGCAGAAGCTGGACTATAGGGACAGACAAGGAGAGAGAAGGACTTGATATGGTTCTCATATCTCAGTATTCAGACAGCATTTGTGTTTAAAGTGTTGTAACAGAATACATACACCTACTACTGCATTGTGTAAAGATGGGTGCCTTTATATCATCTTAACCACACATGGATACTCATAAGAGGTTCCTACCACAATGTGATGAAAATGTATTATAAAGGAAATGTGATCTTACCCATAAGACCACAGAATCGTGCAAATGTGCGTGGGATGCGTGTTTGAGGATTGATTTCTATTAAGACGTTCTTCTCCGTGTGAATGTAGACTTGTAGAAGTCCTGCCCTGTTCAGTGGGCTGTCCATTAACATTAATAAGCACTGCAGGAAAGACATTTTATTAAACAACATTGCAAATACGTAATATTTTTAGAATTGGACAGCTCTGGACAGTTCAACAACACACAATACCTGATGTGTAATATCTGGTCGGATCTTTCCAGGGTCTCTTCCATTCTTTAGGATCATACTCTTGTGTTGATCGCAGTTAAGTAACTCAAATGTTTTACCGACCTACAAGTTAGACATTATAACTGTTAGAATCTGTAGTAAACAATACAGTGACACAGTAACATAGGTGTACTTACATGACGGTAAAAGTGCTATGTCCGAAACGACAGCATTTAAACAATACATGGACTACTGCTTGTGATAGGCATTATGAAGACCATCGTTCAGTGTCGAACTGTCCTGGTAACTTTAGCTAGCAGGCTAACTAAGTTTCACAGTTTTGTTACGTTCCGTGTTACCTTTACAGTTTCCAAGGTAGCTCCCTCTAGGATCACAACAAGTCGTCTTTCTGTCATCCGATCATGAAGGCATCGTTGCAATTTGGCTTGTTTAGGTTCATACTCATCTAGATGTTCCAGACCACGCTTATCACCACTCCGCGCTGCCATTTTCACAGCAGTCAACAGTGACGCATAAAATATACGTCATTTAGAAGGGGGGGTGGGGGGTGGGTGCGTCTCTTGAATCTGAGCTGCACCGGTTGTCATTTTTTCTTTCTAGTTTATTTCAGTTTTGTCGGTAAACTGCACTGGTTACAAAATACCTTAAATATTTACCTTTAAATTATAATAACTGGTCACCTATCTATTTAACAAATTAACCAAAAACATTGGAAGTGTGCACCAGTGGGTACACCAGTATTTTCATGTGGCCAAGGCCAATTACACGTTATGGGTCAGCAGAGGGACATCTCTCTGTCAACAGACTGTTGATTTATGAACATGGTGAAATGTAAATTCCTGTCGTTGGTAAAAATACTTTCCATGTGTATAGTCATCACAGACTTTTCCAGTCAGAACAAATCAAAGAAACAAATTGTTCTTTCGCATAACTTGGCATAGCCAAGATGCCTCAGCTCTCAGGTGTGCTTGCTATCAACACATCTTCATAATTCACTCCTGACAGTTCTTTCCCGTTTCCATACATTTGTGTTTTGGATGTTCAGTCTTAAATCTGAGGTGTCAGACCAGCATCAGCAGCTCCCCAAGGGGGCAAGGGCTGGCTTCATCTGACAGGTCATCCGTGAAGGACAGATGTCTGATTTGGCACAAATGACAGACACCAGGAAAGAAGGTTCAAAGGTCATCAGCTGACGGTATGGGTAGGGATCACAGCTGACCTACAGGGAGAAGAAAGGAGAAAAACATGATCAAGGTTAGTAACCAATTTCCTGTAAGTTACTGATAGTTCTTTAGCTGATGCTCAAACAGTTTACTTGCGTAAAAACATACTTTTGTGAAAGACATAAGAAAGAGATGAGTGTGAGCGAAGCCCAGTAGGGATGTGTCGTTCTGAAGCTGTTGCAAACTGTTCTGATAGGCCTAAGAAACACGGAGGAAAAGTTAAAAAAAAAAAAAAGGATGTAAAAGAACAGACTTTCAGCAGTAGACCACTGACAGTGAAAGGTCATAATGACAGCCGTTAGTCCAGTTTCCCATAATAATGGGAAACGGGATGTCCCAGTACAGTGTGTGATTGTGAGCTCACCTGTAGCGCCACCTGCAGGGCTGTATACTGCACCCACACTTCCAGATTCTGAGTAGGAGAAAGAGAGGAAGCCCCCACACGACCTGGTCCCCCACGGCCTTCTGTTGCACTGACGTACTGAGACCACACACATCCTCCTACTGACTCTGGGCTACCACTCTGTATATGGACTTAGATGTACATACACACAAGATACAGAGTGAGAGAGTTAGAGAGTAGAAATGATATACTAATAGTCAATATGCTTCTGTCAGCACTAATAGTGAATTTACACACAAATAAGAGGAGCAGACATTTAAATGTGCACTAGATATTAATGTATAAATATGTTTGGGCATAAATTCTATTATGTTTATGCCATTACTGTTTGGCAAGAGGAGGTGGAGGATGTCTTTGGCCATCATGTATCCCAGTCCCCCATAATTCAACGCCCTGCAAAAGAAAAATTGCCTTGTAGACATTAGAGTCTAACCTATTCCACAAGTATGATATGGTGCCCTCTCTCTGTGATAGGCTAGATGAATACCAATGAATCTTTTTCAAAAACCTATCTTTACACATGTCTCCTCACAAGAAAACCCTTGCTTAGTTTTGCTTTTGATTGGTCAAGAGCATTGATATATTAAAGTCTGTTGTGTGTACACATGACAACACTGCCTATCAGTCATCAGAGAGTTCCTATAAATAATAACAGCAATTTTAATTTTGATATAATGTGTTCATAGTCTCTAATGTACCTTGGATATGTTGGATGAAAAAGAGGTGGCAAAAACATTCCTGTGGGAAAGATTATATCTTTGCCTGAGACAAATGGAGCGACAGACATACTGCAATCAAATATAACAGAACAGAGAGAGAGAGAAAAAAGAGAGAGAAATGTCAGTGCAGTGATTCAATAAGAGATGACTGTTTCCTTCATTTCATAAACCAGCCACTCATACTGAGGTGAAAAGGAATGTACAAGCTTTTCAGCCATGCACAATAAAACAGCATCTCTGTCTATTTGTGTCTAATCTTTTTCCCTTACCATTTCCAGAGACACTAAATCTGTGTGTGGGTATGGAACACACATAACACACTCACATATTAGGCTGAAGGCTTTGTGAGAACAGTTGGGTTCTTCTCTTTTGTTCAAGGAGAAGAGATTGCAGGTAGTTTGAGAAATAACTGTCTTCACTGATCATCACCTGCCAAAAAGAACCATTAGGCATTACTACCCATATTAACAAATGTACCCAAGAGCTAATTAAGTTGATTGAAACAGTGATATCTGTAACAAGGTTTGGAGTGCCCTGGGCCAAAATGAGTGTGTCATAAAAATTTCTAGTGGCGCCCCTGGTTGTTGTTTTAATTATTATTACACCCACCTCTGAGTACAATTGCGCAAGTTTCTGTTGATCTGCATAACCCATGAATCGTGGGGTCAAAGACTTCACCTGCACAGAAACCAGGACATGCAAAGACAGCAAAGTGGTGCAGTATGAATACGGGCAGTGGAGAAGGCACTGAGGTTAGAATGACTTCAAAAACCAGGAAATGAATGTCCACCAAATCCCAGGACTGTTTACCCTTTTCATAACAGAGTTGCGGAACTTCTTATCCTGCCATGTCAGATCAGCTAACTTGCTCTGTATTGAGGAATACAGATTCCCCACCAGTTCCTCTGCCTGCAAAGTTAATGGACATATAGGAGATTCATATTTATAGGGATATGGTTATGATTTCCATCATCCATCAAGATGAAAGTGAATAATTTACTGTTTTTTTTTTTTTTTTTTCATTTTTCCTGAACTGATCTCATTTCCTGAGTATTTTATGAGTGAGTGATACATGATCTTTTCAATTTCATTTAAATGCCCATAGCTCATAAATCATGTACTGCACCCATCCCTCCATCTACCCATCCATGCAGGGATTACCTCTCCGTGTGCCAGTCTGTCTCGCACCATGTGACTGAGCAGCAAGTCGAAGGCCCTATCTGTCTTTCTTATGCAATGTTTCCAGCGAGGCTCCTCCTGAGAAGGACAGTCAGTAAAGCAAGGCAAAACTTTTCTGTGTCCATCCACACAAAAAAATGCTTAATACTGTGAGACTGCTATTGGTCCACTCACTCACCTCCTCTATGTTACCAAGGGAGACAGAGAGGTTTCTTTGTGTTTGACTGAACTCTGAGTCCAGGGCTGGAAGCATGGTGTGCAACAGGCTCAGAATCATGTACGTGTGGATAGGAATCCTTGAGGACACAGCCAGCAGGGTGTCAGGGACAAAGATACTGCTGCACAGGTACATCATTTACAGGGTGCAGATCAAAATGGCATACTGCTGTGCTACTTACTGCCACAGACGTGTTTGGAGCTTGGGAGGGGGGTACCATTGTGAAACTTGAATCAAGAAGATGTGGGCTTACTTTACTTGTGCACTCACTTTATTCAGTCCCTTACTAATCCGAGGGCTGTATTTTGAAAGATTGGATCAGTAGTAAAAAATTAGTGTATAATTTAGCCAATATGGGAAAAGATCTAGCAATGCTACGGCCCAAACTTCATTCAAGTTGTATGCAGTAAGCATTACAGAAGTATGCAAGTAAACCCCTATCAATGTGATTGTTCTTCAGTTCACAGGAACTGATTGTAATTTCATCAAATGGGGTGCTCTACCTGCCCATCATTTCCATCCTCAGCAGCCATTTGCTGATTGTGTTGGACATGTGGACGATATATGGCAGGTTGTGCAGAAGGACAGAATCTGATTCGTTGATTTGCAGGGGGTGAAAAGCCGCCTCAAGGCAGCCAAGCCAGTCAATCACCGGTGCCAGGGTCTGTGGAGAATAGTTTAATTACATAATTAAACTCACACACACACACACACACACACACACACACACACACACACACACACACACACACACACACACACACACACAGGCATACGGGGCCAGTTCTTGGCATAAGCGACCTAGGCCATTCACCTATGGTGCTAAATTTAAGGGGGGCATCGCACATTCAAACACACACACACACACACCTGTAGATCTCTAATGGTGACTCTCTGGTAGAGCATGTTGTTCTGCAGACGGTAGTAAAGAGGGGAGGAGCCCATGGCCAGCTCAGAGGACAGAGCCACATAGAGGCCATTGTGCATCTGTCTGGACGAGGAGGGAACGCCCAGCAAAGAAAGGTAGTGGTCAGAGGAGGAGAAGAATAGGCGCAGATTCTGGGACAGACAAATGGAGAGAGAAGTGGAAGAGCAACGGTGGTTAAGGTAAAGGTAAAATGGCCAACTCATGGGATGCAGGCTAAATCCCAGTGTCCTCCCTAACCCTAGGCCCTGAACCCTCATGAATCAGCCATGTGGACCATCAAGTATGTTCATGTAAGTTATGTCCTAAAGGGTTTACGGTTGACTGGAGTAACTTTTTGAAAATTGATCCGCTTTAGATAACCACAATGATGACTTAAGCAATACCACACATCATACCGCTGCATTGGCTTTCAATGTCTCAGTCTTGTTGTCCCACTCAGTTGGAACTTGAAAGTCTGGCTGATCAATCTGTAATGTTAACAGAAGACAACCAGAATTAATGACTTGACTAAATGGAGCACAGGAGAACAAAACTAAAACAGAGTTTCCTTGCCCTCATCAGTTAGTGTAAGGTTCCATTTTGATATTCAGTCTGTGTTGCTTCAAATTTTCTTGTTCTGAATCCTACAGTATTTGGCAATCTCAAACAACAGGACAATGGGTTGATTGAGTCTGGACTATTGTGCAGTGGACATCAAATGAGTGAATTCTTGAAAGCAGTTGTGTGGGTATCTATAGAGCATAAAGGTCTGTGAAAGTATAAAGCCATGAACCCTCCCATAGTACTAATGTCTATGGGCCCACCTGTATGTATGGGGTGTTGTGCTGTTGGCTGGGGTCTCTTCCCACATACACATTGAAGAACGGAAATGTTCCATAATGCCCCATCAACAGAGCCAGAGTGGAGTTAAAATCAGCCCGATCCCATTGCCCTAATGCTGACCATCCACCCAACTACCAGAAAAGAAAGGTTAGTTAGTACAATGAGAGAGAGAGGGAGACAGAGTGAGTTAAACACACAGTTGCACAAGTATAACACAGAATGGCACAGGTGTGGATTTCGGGCCTGATCACCTGTTGAATGAGATTGAGGAATGGCTCTGAGCCCAATCTCTCGATGGCGTCCGTGTCCATGCAGGAATGGTAGAACTGTCGCACTTTCTCCTCCAGAGAGTTTGGCGAGCGGATCCCATCCCCCTGCTCTGAGCAGGCAAAGAGATGTAGAGGACAGATATGAGGGAGTTAAAGGTACATGAGAATATAAGAATTTTAGCTTAATTTACCAGCTTCCTAGTCATTTGGTTCATTGTGGGGGTGACTGAAGGTTTGCTCGCCTCCCCCTATGATTTGTATGTGAATTTACCATACTTGCAAGATGCCATCACCACCTCACTGAACAATGACACCAAAATTAACTCATGCATGAGCCTAATGAAATCATGTGTATAACCTTATAACCTTGTCAGTCAACTTAACTCTTCCAAAGCTAGAAAAGCATTTGGACATCGCAGACCTACACCAAGACGATATAAGGTGGTGGTATATGGTGTTCTGGATCACCACCAAAATTTAATCATGTTCCTTGTCCGAATATTCACATTCGAACATTTCATCCAAATCTGTGCAGTACTATTGGAGTTATTTTGCGGAGACAAACAAACAGACAGACAGAAAAACGCCAGAAAACGTGAGGACTAGATGTAACTGTGGAGGTCTGATCAGCAGCATTATAAAAGCCTTTACCTAGCATTTCTTTAATAGACTGTAGCAAGAGTGTCTCTCTGTCTGGCAGTCTGTAAGGTAGGTGTCATCTTCTGCCTTCACCCTTTTATCTTGTCTTTTCTTCATCCTCTCACCCTCCCCACTGTTGCTATGGTGAGCAATACCCTTGCCTCTCTGTCTGCCTCTTGTCGTTCCTTGCTGCCCACAGGTAAACAGGAAGTAGTCACATGGCTGAGAGAAAGGATCTATGGCCCCTGAGAGGCGCTCAGAGGCTTTCAGACAGGCAGAAGTGCGGCATGGAACTGGGGCTGGAGAGAGATAGATAGGGGAAAAAGAGGGGAACGAGAGAGAGAGAGAAAGAGAGAGGAATGCAGAGAAGAAATGACAAGCTTTCTGCTGAAAATAAGTACCTCATCATGATACAATTGCACCCCCCCACCCGCCCCTCCCCCACACAACTTTGATTATAATATTAAAATGATCTCTGGGGGACCCTGTCTGTGCAAGGCCCTTAAAATCATCCTCTTTCCCCCTCTGGGGAAAACTCTGTATACTGTTATTCACATTCAGGTGTGAGTGCCAGCCTGACCCAATGTTACACCCTGATCTCACTCCTATGTGTCTCTCTCACTCACTTCCTTCAGCCTTAACTGTTTTGTCACATCTAGGTTAATAAGCCCTCAAAATGTCCATGAGCCCACTGAACTCTCTGCTATAGGTTTTGTACCTGCTTTGCTGCTGGACAGACCTTGGAGATCTGAAGATGCTGTCAGAGAGTGTAGTCCCAACCCTGTCATCACGGCAAGGAGGAGGAAACCCAAGAGGCCCAACCCAGCTTTGACAGATGTGTTCCATGCAAAGCACTTAGATTCACTGTACTAGTGGACAAATACAGTAGACACAGACAACAATCACACAGGATGCCATCAGTACAAAAATACACAGTATCCTTCCTTTATTGGTCATTTGGATGGAAAGGACACTAACTCAGCAAAACACACTATCTATATTTAAATGGCCTTCATAATTTTAAGCAACCCTGAACCCTCAAAGACCTAGCTGGCATGAATCAGCCAATCATGAAGTTGACTCATACCAGTTAAGTCTTCGAGACTTTCAGGGACATTCAGTTATTTGTGTGGCGTGCACACAGAGAACAGTACTCAGTTCTAACAAAACATGTTTACAGTGAAGACTTGCTGGACAAGAACAGTAAATAGAAAAAAGAATGAGTATGATTTGTTTTGGTTACCTGTTCTGCTGTTGGGGTCTCCTCTATGGTCATACTCTGCATTTTCTGGTCTGATCTAGTCAGAGGTCTGTTTCCACTGAAGAGAGGTGCATTTCTCTTTCCCCACCCCTCCCTCTCTCTTATTTGCTCCACTTCTCTGCTAAGACCCCTCTCCTTTTTTCTCCCACCATCATCTCTATCTTCCTTAATCAGCCTCCCCTGGACCCTGTTCCTGTAGCAGATAAACACTCTGACATGGCCTCCTAGTTGACCTTCTTTCTGTCTCGCTCACTTACTCCTTACCATGGTTTACTGGGTGCAGATGTGACTCTGTATTGCTCTTTGTGTGTGACAGAGCCATGGGGTCTCCAAATTTTAGCAGGCGTGTAGCAAAGGACACCTCCCAGACAAGAATTCCACAGTTAAACTCAACACCTGAGACAGCATCCAAGTCTGAGACTTATAAAATGTGTCTGTGAGTGCGTCTGTGTGCATTTTCTCACATAAGCGCTGAATGACTGAGAAGAACCACAGCACTCTACCCCATGGTTACTTGCTCCCTAACACGCACACACGCACAACCTCGCAGTCGCATCCATGTAGCCGCAGGCCTATATCTAAGGAACACGCGCCTGGTCAGTGCTGATAGTGGGGAAGAGGTGGGGAAGAGGTGTCGAAGTGACGACTACCATGCCGTCACGCGTCACAGCATGCATGATCAACTGTATGCGTACTTGCATGTCCAATGTCTTCCACACAATCACCCCTGTGAAGAAGGTGCTACATGAATGAATATTGCTTGTTACTGTTTACTACTGGTACATGCTGAGAAATCAACCAGTTTATCATTCAAATTCAGTAACAAAGTTTTCTTTGGATTTTCTCCCAACTTTTCAACATCAAAATCATGCAGATGTAAATTTAGTCAGCACATGCCCACTGATAACATCCTTTCTTTATTTCTGAATAAAAAAAAAATTCAGAAACAATACAAATGAGTCATGACAGGACATTTGGCATATTTCAAAACGTAAACATACACACATTCACATATTACAGAGGAATTTATATTTATGTACGCACAATATGGGAAATACAAACAAAAGGCAAATACATGGTAATTAAATAAATGCTTTGGAATAGGAAAAAAAATACAAAGTGGTGTTTCAGTTGATCATTATGGCACTCAAAATATCCTGTGGTAATAACAAATGGTCTCCCTGTGATGCAGACTGTGACAAGCAATACAGGTTACACATAACCACACCAACACACTTACACTAACACTCTCTCTCTCTCACACACGCAAACACACAAAACTCTTTAAGCAATCTAGAAAAACGTATATCATTCAATACCATGGAATATGACATTTGGTCATGTGACAATCAGAAGACTTAGTCTTCTCAGTTTTCCCCGCAGGCCATGGTACGTGATCTGCATGCATGGTCACCAATTGATAAATTCTTTAGCCAGAGGCTAACTGTAACAACATGAGGAAGAGTGATTAAAAAAAACACAACACCTAACAGATAAGTTCAAAGATAAATGGAAATAAAACACAATCAATAGTTATTTTCATAGGAATAGAGATACATTTAGAAACATTCGCTACAGTACATGAAAAGAAAGAAGCAAGGGTGTTAACTGAACATAGTGGTGTTTCTTAGGTCGTTAGTCATAGGTCTAAAGAAATAAAGTAACAGATACTGTGCAGTAAGGCTGATCATTGCTGAATTGCTGAAAATGAATAAACATTTGCAGAAAAAGAATATGTGAAACCAAGACCAAAATTAGTGAGTGACATTAGAGAGTAACAACATGTGTGGTTGTGTCTGTTAATGAACTTACTAGCATTTATGTCATCAAGTATGTATAAGATACATGATTCACACAGCTAGACTACAGCCTTAATAAGATTCCGAAGCTTAGTGACAGAAACGAGACCATGATTGAGTGAGGCCTTCTAACTGTGTGCGAGCCATGTCAATATCTAACCCTCATTTAAAGCATTCAAACTGAGGCCCCTCCACCCCAACACCTAACAGTATGCCAGTAAAGGTACCAAAGCTGACCATTGTGAGTGTACAACTATGTTCAACATTAATCGAACAGGGTAGAATTGTGCAATCCGAAGCCATCTGTTTGTGTTCTACAAGCCTGCTGTTTCACAATAGAGTGATATCAATACTCTTCTACTGACTCCTAAAGTGTTTGTCTTTTGTTGCAATGCAACTGTACACATACGTACATCCAAATATTTGATACATGGCTATAATGCCATTTGGAATCTCTCTCTTTTTTTTTTTTTTTTTTTTTTTAAAAAAAATCATCCTCCTGTGAGGTGTTCCTTACAGGTATATAAGAAACACTGCATGCTCCAAGGAGACGGACATTATAGAGAACACTTCTTTAGCGTGAAATCAGGTTTTAACCCTCAGGTGCATTTTCTCATAAGCATTACAAGACACCAGCAATGTCTTATGGGTTTTGAGTTTGTGCTTGAAGCTTTGTGCCACTTTTAAACTGATTTCATCTAATTCCAAAGTGCGTATGGAAAACAAAAATTACAAATAACAAACTACCCCAAAAGATTTTGGGGAGGCTCTAAACCTAGATCTTGTCCTATGTGCATCAAGTGCCTGTGCAAGGCATGCTGGCAGATGTAGGCACAGCTAAAAGAGCAATGGTGGACTGGCGGGCTCTGCAGACAGATAGCTGTGGTTGAAGCACTTGGTTGAGACTGAGAGCAGTACATTACCACTACTCTGAGTAAGCCACTGGACACACACACACACACACACACACACACACACACACACACAGAAAGAGAGCGACTGACTGTGTGTGTACAAACACACAAAGCAGAGACATTTGCACTTGCATGCACACACTGCACCTGTACAAACACACATAGCCCTAATGCAAAGCCATGATGAAGAGCTGGCCGAAATCCTGTGCCATGGATTCAAAGTTTTGAGTTTTGAACTGACTGGCAGGACCTTAAGCCAATCATTGTGCGGCCTGTTTAGCTCGCTGGGTGTGGCACTTCATGCAAAGGATTCTGCCGTCCAATGGAAAGCAGCCATCAGCATCCGCCTCTATAGACAGGGGCCGGGCACAATCCTGCAAACAGGGAGATAAAATGGAGGACTCAATAATGATGATATAATGAATAATTTGTGTAAACATACACAAATGTGTATGGCCTTGTAAATAAATATATGGAAGGGACTTTTCACATCTGAAAATCTCATCTACTTATTGCACTTTCAGAGTACTTTGTCAACAGAATATTAAGATTCATGTGGTCGGACATTTTCGTCAGAATCAGTATTGAAGTGATCAATCTATTCAAGTACTTGCTAGAGCTATTTTCAAGGAATGTCTTACCAACCAGTGTAATAGCAAACTTGTGTCTGTGTGTGGGCGTTACATTAGTGACTGGGTGGTGGAGGGGGCCCATTACCTCGCATCTGTAGCACTTGAGGTGAAAGTTCTTCTCCAGAGCCACTACCCTCACTGTCTCCTCGCTGCCAGGGTCAGGGATGATGGGATCATTGCAACTCACGCAGATAGGGGAGAATCGCCTAAGGAAAGAGGGGGGAGAAACAGAGAGAGCGAGAGAGATAAACACAGAGGTAATTACAGCAGCTGCACAAGATAATGGCTTCACATCACTCCAGTTGACCTCCCTTCTAAAACAGAACTGCAGAACACCTCGATCTCTGTGGAGTTACAAAGCAACTCATTCAAAAACTATCTACCATTTGCATTCTCAGTCTCAATGGTAATCATGTCTGTTAGCCCTGCTAAGAGCAACTGCAGTATAATAAATATTGAGTGTTCAGTGTGCCACCTCCAGTGATTGTGATGCTTTGGTGTGGTGCAGGGGCTCACCGGTGGTAATCGTTGACACAGTAGGGTTTGTTATCGTCATCGGTGATGAAGGGCGCCCCCTCCAGGCTGCAGCTGCAGGTAGAACAGCGGAAACAGTGGGCATGAAAGCACTGGCCCACCGCCTTCAGCACACGGTCAGTGATGCGCTCGCCACAGCGCGCACACACCGCAAGGGAGCTCTACAAACACACACACACACACACACACACACACACACACACACACACACACACACACACAGAGTTAAGAAACTGAAATATCAAAAATGCAAGCACGCATGCTGTCTTTACGGAATCATATATTGATTAAGATAAAAAAAAATGAGATGCTACAACATACGTATTTGAGGATTGTCTGTTCTCTGATTGTAAGACATCGTGTAGATCTTGTTTGATGTGTGTATATGTGTCTGCACGTTTGTGTTCCTCACCACATAGCAGTCCTCACACTGAGGCGTCCCGTCCCTGTCATAGAACTGCATGCCCTGTAGGGGGCGATGGCAGGACATGCAGCAGAAGCAGTGGGAGTGGAAGAGTTTATCCATGGCCTTCACAGCAGGCTGGGTGCGGGACAACGCCTGCCCACACTTACCACACACCTCTACAGGAGAGAGAGGGAGAGAGGAGGAGAGAGAGATAGAAAGAGGAAAGGAGAAAGAGAGAGTTAGTTGGTTTAACATTTTCTTGCAATGTACTTTTCTTATGCGTGTATAATACAGTGAGCCTAGTCAATGGGAAAGACCGTTACTTTCATTTACTTTTTCAAATGTTGACATATGAATATATTCAGATTTCAGCTTAGCAATAAAGCAGTTGCAGGTCAGTCTCCCCACTGCTGCTTCAGAATGTGCAAGGAGAGAGAGTGAGAGTGAGGAACTGATGTCTGGATAATGCCTGATGTGAGGACTGGCTAGCATGCTAGTAGCTGGGAAAGTTATGGGCTCGAATCCCTGCTGCCATCGTTGTGCCCTTGAGCAAGTCACTTAACCCTAGGTTGCTCTGGGGGAGACTGGCGCTAAACAATACTGTTGACAAAAATGTAAGGCACTTTGGATAGAAGCATCTGCTAAAAGCATAAATGTAAATGTAGAGCACCAGAGAGAGAGTGAGTGAGAGTGAGAAAGATCTGTTATCCACTCGAAAAATAGGTACACTAGGCAAGAACTTTATGCGTGATGGTTTAATTACTCCATACCGAGCATATGAAGACTCTTGGTCACTCCATGTTCTCTTGATGAATGTACTTAAGTTGCTACATACATTGATACATTATTAGAGATGTTACCACTGGCACCAGTTTTTTTGTTAACATACAATTGTCCACAGTCAAAAATCACCGCTCATCTGTATCAAGGTGCAGGACTACCGGTATCAGACAACTTATCAAAGGAAAAGTCTGCACAGTCTGTGCAAAATATTTCTTAACTCAAATCTGCCAGCTTTCGGTCATCAAGTTTAAATTACTTATTACTTATTATATCATCTTCTGGCCATCATGTGTGTCTGTTGAGCAAAGGGAGAAAAGAGCACAGAGGGCTGGCAAGAAAAGTCTTAAGAGCAAAGCCTTAGAGCTGAGTGACTGCTCGGCAAGGGCCTCACCTGTGCCTAAGGGGACAAGTCTGTATTTCTCTCTCCATCTCCACATCGCTGTTCATCCCTCTATCACATTTTATCTATCTTCATCTCTCTTTCCTTATTTGTCCACCCATCACTCTTTGCTTCTACCCATCCATCCATCTATCTATCAATCCCCCTCTCTCTCTCTCTCATAGCCCAGATCGGATGTGTACTGGCTGTGTATCTGTGGCAGGCAGACGCTTTAAAGTGAAGGCAATCGTAGCACCTCATCTAAGCCATCACTGACAGAGACAGAGCGAGTACATTACCACACAGAGGGGTGGAGAGAGGAAGAGAGACACACAGCAGGAGAGGGAGAACAAGCTTGTCCCCGCGTGATGCCACAGATAGGCTATTAACATAGAAGCAGAGACACAGAGGGAAAGAGAGAGCAAAAGACAGACAGACAGACAGACAGACAGACAGACAGACAGACAGAGAGAGAGAGAGAGAGAGAGAGAGAGAGAGAGAGAGAGAGTGTGTGTGTGTGTGTGGTGGGAAAGTATGCTGAGAGCTATACAGTTGACTTCCTATGTGTGTGTGTGTGTGTATTGATTTGAAAAGTTCAGATGCAAAACCCTCTGTCCATCTTCAGAAATGTGAAAAAATGAAGTTGTTTTTATAATATTTTCCACGTAATCTCTATCAAACTGCAATTTGAATGTTATTATCAAGTAAAAACAAATCAAGCCAAAACAATCCAGAGTTGGACGGATAACAAAGTTTATCAAAATTATATAAATATATTTCTGTAAATGCGTTGCAAATGAACTGAAAGGATTTTGCATCTGAACTCTTCATTTGGAAGTCCACTTTCCTTACCAAGAAAACAGAATGCGTGTGCAGGTGCGTCTGTGTGTGCGCAGGCGTGGTAATGTTCTGTAATACTCATGGGTTAGTAGATGAGGGGTGGAGGGGTGGGGTGTGAATGTCTAACCTTGTGGACACTGAAAATGTGTACATGCATTCTTTTGGAGCCTACTATTTATGGACAATAAACTGTGTTTGTGTTTGGGCACTGATACTGTTTGCATGTGTGTGTGTGGATGTGTGGATTGGATGTGTGTGTGTGTGTGTGTGTGTGTGTGTACCTGTGGGCGGTGAAGTTATCACAGGAGCGTGTGTGTCCATGTCTTTAATGAAGTCCTTGGTCAGTCTCTCGAGCTCCTCCACCTCTCGCATGGTCAGAGGCACTCCACCTGAACCACCAGACGACTGGCAGAAACAGTAGACAATTGAGAAAATAAATAAACATTGAAAAACCAACAACCCTATACATCTAACTGCTTTGTGGAGTGAACTGCATGAATTAAGAGTAAAAGAGGACCTCTCTTGACTAGTCCTTTTTTTTGGATAACACAAAAAATCTGGCAAAGTCTGTTAGTTGGGGGCCATGACTGAGAATTTCTCCCATTCCCTACCTCTGCAGGGGAAGTACATGACCATCATGGGTCTGTAAATGGCCATCTTTTAAAAGATGTGACAAAAAAAGTGACAAACGTCATGATGTACTGACTAGCTTCACTCCAAAAACATTTTATTATGTAGGCTAGCTTTCCTTCAGGGGGAGAAAACTGCTTCCATTACAGTTCCCAAGTGAGCTACATAAGTATGCAGCATTTACCTTGGTTGAAACGGGACTCCTTGCTGATTGGCTATTTGATGAAGCAGGTGAGACAGGTGAGGTCATGGGCTTGGGCTGGCTCAGATTCTCCTGACTGGAAGGTTTGGAGTGATTGATGGTCAGGGAAGAGGTCACAGTTGGAGGAGGAGTAGGGGCCACAGGAGGAGGGGGAGGGGTGTAAGAGCTTGTGGGTGCTGGTTTGGGGGCGTTGAAGGCAGCTGGTTTTGGGGAGAAAGATGCAGGCTGGGAGAAAGAGGATTTGGGTGCCGTGGCTGGCGCTGGGGCTTTGGCCATTGGCTGCGCAGGGGCAGGAGCTTTGGCCAATGGCTGAACAGGGGCTGGAGCTTTGGCCAACGGCTGTGCAGGGGCTGGGCCAGACGCTGGGCTCTGATTGGCCTGCCTCTGCGTGGTGCGGGCACGGAGCTCCTCGGCCCAAGGAGCTGGAGGAGGCCGGTCCTGAAGCTCAGGGGGCGGGAGAAAGGACAGGGAGGGTTTGGGGGCGGTGGGGGGAGGGGCCACAGGCTTAGGCGCAGGAGCAGATGAGTACTGATTGGGCAGCTGTGAAACAAACAACAACATAAACAACAACAAGTGTTGAAATGGTGAAGCAAAAACAACAGGTGTAAAAAAAGTGTAAAAAAACAACAGCAGCAACAGCACCATCAACAACAACAGCAGCAGGAACAAGAAGTGAAACTCTAGTTGTGCCCTATGGGTACCTTTGGATTGAAGGGACCTCTGGTCTCCATCTCTGACAGCATATCAGTCAGAGAGTCCAGCTGTTTGTCAAAGCTTGTCTGCTTCTCCACAAGCCTCTGGAGAGAGAGAAAGAGAGAAACAGAGAGAGAGAGTGAAGGAGTAAATTCAGTGGATGGAAAACATTCCTGTCCCTATAATTAGCAGCCAATTTGTTCAAATTACCAAAGACAACAGAAATATGACTGGAACTGAATTCATAATCAAAAACTGACAGGCCGCTCAGTCTGAGCCAACAGCCAGAGTCTCACACGCTACAGCTGTGGCCTCTGGGGCATGTTTGGACTACTACGCCACAAAACACATGAGTCACTATCAGGGAAAGAGTACACATTGTTTTGTACACACATCCTTATGTTTTCAAAATACATGCATTGTATCCATTTCTCTGCAAAAGTACACAAAGTTGCAAAGATACCTCACAATCAGTGTAGTACATTCCAATAATCCCCGTCTCCATTTATAATGTGAAGGTGGATCTGTGTGTGTGTGTATATTTACCTGGTTGTTGTTGTTGGTGGTGAAATTGGAGGCAGGAAGTGGTGGGGGAGGAGGAGGAGGGGGAGGAGGAGGTGCAGGGTCAGAGGGGTCAGAGGTGACTTCTTCAGGGGGTGCTGGGAAGGGCAAGTCCTCCACAGCTGGAGGGGGAGGGTCAGGAAATACAGGAGGAGGGGCCTCATAATCAGGGGGCGTGTCAGCACATTCCGGGGGAGGGGCAGGTAGCTCCGCATCATCCAGTGGTGGAGGAGGGGGTGGGAAATCTGATAAGGTGGGAGGTGCTAGCATTAAAGCCATGACGAACATAACATAAACAAACATAAACAAAAACAAAACAAATAAAAGGAACAAAAGAAAACATTTCATCACGCCGCCAACATGAGGCTAATTTGGTCGCCATGCCTTTGAGGGAGTGTTTGACGTCATCCATTTTCACACAGTGTGACCAGTCTGCCAAGAGGAACAGTCATGAAACCTGTTCCATTGTGCAAGAGTCTCTTAACAGAGGTCATGGTTGTGTTTACACGTGTGTGCTTCACCCATCATCTTTGTTGTGCATACTGTCACCAGGACCAAGAGTAGAGCACGGGTAAACACTTTCTTAGACCCACCCTAATGACGACACACTCCAAACTGGTATTGTGAGTCGAGTGTGACGAGGGTGACCATCAGATAAAGAGCTGCAACCTGCCCTGGACAAGTAGCAACTAGCTATGCACTGTCTAGCAGGGGACTCTGTATTGCTGTACTCAATAACTACAATAGATCTGATCACAGTGAGCACAGGATAATCTGAGCACAGTGTTATTCTGTAAATAAGGACGAAGCACAATGTCATTCAAGCATGTCAATTCAGTTGTTACATTACTGCAGGTTTTATGGAAAGGCTGAGGCATAATATCAGTCACTGCTTTTTACAGCCTTTGCCATGACTAAGCCCTTACTTGCCTTGACACTTCCAAGTAACACACAGGATTTTCACACACCATCTCATACAGGGTGCGAGGGTTAACTCTTTCTTCAGTGGAGGCAACACACACACACTGCTCCTCCACACACAGAGACTGTCCTGGAGGCTAACCCTCGCGACACAGAGTCAATCCCACTTTTTGCACAACGCTCACAACAAAGATGCCAGGAGACACAGGCCCATGATACACACTCGTCAACTGGAGATAAAGAGCCTAATGCAGTCCGCTGCAGGATTCCCGTAGGAGAGAACGAGGCCAAGTAGTAAGTGCTATTCTGAGTGAGCTCGTTTGAGTGGCGGAGGAAACCCTGGTCACTCTGTACTAATAAACCCCGCAGAGCAGAGCAGAGCGTGTGTGTATGTGTGCGTGATTTATGGAGGCCTCGATGCACGTCGGCGGCTCATGCACATCTTCCACCAGCGGCTGAGATTGATCGCTGCTCCAGTCTAGAGACAGCCATCCATCACACACAAACACACAAACACACACACACACACACACACACACTTCTGTTTGCATACACATGGGCCTACTGAGCTGTTGCCAGCCCAGCACACATACTCAAGGTCTCAGCAGACCTTTAAACGAGGTTAAAATAAAAGATGGCTTTCTTCTGAACTGCTTCTGAACTCTGTTAAGTACTCAAGGGAACTTGGAGCCTGTGTGGCGTGTCTATATAACAGCACCATTATTAGGATGATGTAACCAGCTTTCTCAGTGCATTTTGTAAACAACTAAAAAATATTAAAAACAAAGAAAGTAAATGTTTACAATGTGATCATGAATTTAAAGAACTCTTACCCTCACAAAATGATGGTGGGGGTGGTGGTAACTCTCCAACTCGACCTATCACCCCTGTGCTGACCACCGTCGAGGGCTGGGATTGGGTGGCTTGTCCTTTGGGGCGGGGTGGTGCAACAGAGGCAAACTTCTTTGGTTGATTGTAGAAGGAGGGTGCGGTCACTTTGAGTGACACCGAGGATGTGACCACAAATGGCTTACTGCTGCTGGAGTCAGCCATGTTGATTTCTTGAGATCTGGATAAATAAAAGAATACATTGTTTTCACCCCAAATACTCGATTAACCTCAACCAACTTCCATTGACCTCATTGCTTTTTTTTTTTATACCCTTCCCAGTTCACTGGTTGGGCAACTGACCTCAAAAATATTACACAAGGTCATTGTGCCACAGGCATACAAATATAAACCCATCATGCTGTTCACTGAACATTATGTTCTGCTTTGCAAAGGCCCGTGGCTGTGTTGCGCCTGGATGGCCAAAAAAGGAGTGAAATCTGAAAAGGCAACGGTGCTTCCTGAAATCGACTGGTCAACTGATCCCCAACCAGAATTTATCATTAACCAACACTTCCTGGATTCTTTTTAGAGACCGCCTCTCTTCCTGAGAACAAAATTTATTGACACTTAACAACAATGTTACAACACAGCTAATGAATCATGCTATGACAACAAAAGGAATAGAAAGATAACGTAGCGAGTTCACTGACTGCCTGCTGTGAGCCTAACTATTAAACAATACCTTCCAAGTCCCATTTTGTTAACTCTGGCCATGGCACACAATAGCAATTTTATTTGCCAAAGGAAGAAGCAAAAGCAATAGCCTACTATTTATCACCCTGATAAAACTATGTACGACTACAGCAATAGACGGTTTGCAGGACAAGGTGAAGAAATATTGTGCTGGTATCTGCAACCTGGAGGGGCTATGGTGCTTTTTAGACAACTGCAGAAACTGTTCCTGGCATAATTAAGTTCTGGCTGCTTGGAGAGGAACAGTTTCTGCACTGTACAAGTATGTGGCTCTTCTAGCATTAACAGGTACTCCGTGTTGATCAAGGTTTAACTACAGAAGGAAGCCACAAAGGAACAAAAACACAGGCACAGGAGCAATCCAGCCAGAGAAGAATGCAGTGCTAAAGTAAGAGTAGCTTTCCCCTCCCCATGTTTCCTTACATGGCTGATACAACTAAGCAAACAATGAATATAATGTTTTTTTTAGCATGCATGTGGAAAAAGAGGAATCCATAGGTGTCAAGTGAGGTCAGGTCTATCCTCGACTGTGTAGACTTGTGTGACGACAAAGACGACTGTTGGGTTGAGGCAAATCTGTCTCTGGATGCTGCTGTATGTACCCGACAGAAAACACAGGCAGACCCAGGAAACACAGGGTGCTGTTCATGGCACATTACATCCACACAACCATGCACCACCCCCCGCCCCCTTCAACAGTGCTACAAGCAGTGGTCATAATATTGTCTTGTGTCCTCCATGGTAACCAACCCTGCATTCGGAAAATCCACTCACTCACTCACAAAGTGCACCATGCTAGGCCTGTGTAGCGAAGCCTGTAACTACAGAGTAGTTCATATCGGCTTATGTACTTTGCTGTAAATGAGATGTTTTGAGTGCAAGCAGAGAGTCTACCATTTGGTCTGTCTTGATCACATAATGGGGGCAGCTGCTCGATGATGCTTGCTGGAAAGGCATCCCAGAATGACCACGCTAGTGGGACATAAAGCCCCCCTGCCCCCCCCTGGACTGAGTGGAGCCCTCCTGTGTCGCCCCGGGGGCGTTACAGCTCGAAACAGTTAAGCACTTGTGGCGGCTCCATGCGATACGGCCCTGGGGAGCGTTAGGGCCGTCAGTTCGCTCAAATATTTACCTCACACGTGTTTGCTGTTAGAGATGTTGATGTTACCTCACCCCTCTACCCACCCCCCCCAAAAAAAATCTCCCCTAGCCCCCTCTGCTTCCTTGATTACCTTACAGAGTCAGAGCAGAGGCTTACTCTCAAGCCACATATGGATCTATGCGCTCAGCACAGTATTATGACATAGGCACCACAGCGTATTCACACAAGAATGTGCTGGAGTTATACAAAGGGCACATTTTATTAATGGCTTAAAGCATCCCCCTTTTAAACTTTTTTGAGGGGTTAAAATTGTTTGGGTTTTCTAAAGAAATCTCAGTATAGGTCTACAGGATTGAAACTACTTCTCTCTTACAGGTATCAATATAATGTGTGTGTGTGTGTGTATGTCGGGGCCAATGGCTGATCTGTGTGCAAAGCAGGCCGTTTTCTGTGGGTGCAGAGTAGCGTATATATCCCCTAAGGCTGCCATTCTAACTCTGCAAGAGGAAGACAGAGAAGGCTTATCACAACCAAACACCCCAACCTCCTGCTGCAGAAGTGAGCCCTCAAAAAGAGCCATTCGAAAGGCTGCACTTGATCACAGATAGGCCCTCACCAATTAAAGCCTCCCTATGCAGGATCGGCCATTCCTTCGCTGTTTTCTTGGCTTGTGCCAGGTTTGTGCTTGCATTTTTCTCTACAGAGCTCCCCCTACAGCTTCGGACTAGATATTTTACAACACTGCCGTGTCTTCTTTCTTTGTTTCTCTGACATCGGTTTTCTCTGTTTCTTTTTCTTGGCTGTTTCATGATGCATGTCTGAGTCCCCTTCGCTAGGTTGTGTTTATAGCTAGCCTGTGCCTATCTGTGAGCGTGTTTGTGTGTAGCTCCATAAAGCAATTCGTTACTTCATGACTTCCACGAGACTTGGCTGCGGCTCTCTGGCCGACCTTTGCATTTTCCCCATCTCTGCCGAGAAGTACTGGGGGAATCAAAACAGCCACCAATCTACCTATAAAGTGCTACAGAATCACCACAATGACTCTTAACCTGTTAAATTACGGTAAATTAAGCTAAAATAGTTCCATAGGGCTTCTAAGTGTCTCCAGAGGGCAGTTCCCCTATATTACGGAACATCTTCCCTGGGTCTTGTTTATGTGTGTGGTTTATGTGTGTGGTTTATGTGTGTGTGTGGGGAACAGACTCTGCCCTGTGCCGTGAGGGCCTCGCCCATCCTGTGTGTGACCTCGGCAGATAAGGTGTGTGTGGTGCGTCCCTCTTCCCCTCTCTTATGTGTTTGTTCTTGAGCAGGAGGGAACGCATACACATTGAGAAAAGCAGGAGGCCGCAGCACCAACAGAGTCAAGGCCCAGCCTGGCCCAAGCGTAGGGGCAAGCAAGAAAGTAAAACGAGCCACTGAGCAAGTGAGTGGAGTTCAGCAGCTGGGCAAGTGTCGTGCGGCCGAAATCCGAGCGGCAGCGTTGTTGTTGCAGCTCGATCGGCATGTCATGTCCCATCAGAGTGGATTAGGCCGGCCTGTTATGACGATAAACCTACACCGGACCAATAGGCAACTTCAGGCGAAGGGAGTTTGTGGTGTGGGGGTGGGGATGGGGGTGGGCTGGGAAAACCAGACTCACAGGCCTGTGATTTGCAATTCTCTCCTCAAAGTTTATAGACATGACCATGGAATTAGCACTTCTTTTTAAATTAGTGTTAGCTAACTCTAAACGTGTGGGTTGCTTTGAATGGCTTTGACAGTCTTTGGATACTTTTAATTGCCTTGAGGTTTCAAAGTGTTCCCTTGAGCCAGCCACCATATATTCTGTGTGTCTAAATGAGCAACCAGAGATGCGCTAGAGGGATAAATTTAGATATATTTTGATGTTGGAGGGGTTTCTTGTAAATCCCATTTACCGCTTCATTTCACTGCTGCTCTGGCTTCATTCGTGTCGGGACAGGACCCAGTGATCAAGTGCAAAGTATTCCAGCAATGCAGATAGAACCAGAATCTGGATGAACAGTGGAAAATTCCGGTCTGCACCACATCCCTATGCTCCACCATCCCCTGCTCCGTCCTGCACGACGCCTCACTTCACCGTGGCCGCCTATGAGTCAAGTTCTGAATCTCCGCTCAATTAGAATAGCCTTTTTCTCACTGTCGGCTTGGCACAGATGGCTAAAATTAGCCGAGGTCTCCTCACTGGAGCCTTGTCTATGGGAAAGGCCTTTGGATTCTCACCCATAAAAATGCCCTTTTCCCTGAGATAGTGGATGTGAACAAAACAACTTATATAGCGGGTTACATAAGAATGGCCCCTTCTCCTGGGCCCTTCCTGATGTTCTCTCCCTAAAGTCCAGGTTTAAACTTTGTCCTGATAAATAGCCACACACACACACATCCAGTAAAACTCCCCCACTTTGTTCACTTTATAGCCAAGCCCTGACTAATGCTGCAGAGTACCTCGATGAAATATTTACAGAGAGCGGCCAAGAAAACGGACAGGCCCATATTACACTTCACTTCAGAACTTTTCAACTGCGATTCAATCCCCTGGGGATCCCACATAAAACAGCATTGACAAATGAAGTTCATAAGTTCATTGCCTCCGGTCAGCTAATAAGAAATGAATAGACTGACTGAGCAAATATACGAGCTGAGACAGCACAGGCCAAAGGCTCTGATAAGAACCGAACCAGTACAGCAATCCTGAGGGGCCACAGGAGCAGAAGGGTCAACATTCCACTCTACAGTCTCTGAAAGGTCTCTTGCTGGCTGGCCACCTTCTACTGGTCAAATTTGTGGCTGGATGATTCAAACACTTGCTGGAGCGTAAATCTCTGAGAGCAGCGGTTTGAATGTGCCATCAGCTAGTACTTCCCTCTTGCTTTGTTCACTTGCTTGCTTGTTATCTGTCACACCACACTGACAGGGTCAACTAAAGGCATGGCGTCACAGAGTTGTGAGAAAAAAAAATACTGCTTGGCCTTTACAGAAATCTTGCACAGGGCCAATGGCTCTGTCATGTTCCAGCCAGGTTTACACAGCAAGGTGCTTCCTCTCTGCTTTACGGATGACGGAGCGCACTCAGGTTTAGGGGAAATCAGGGGTAAAAATGAGAAAGAGGGGAAAACACAGAGAGAAGGAGAGGGAGAAAAAAAACATATATATATATATATAAAAGAGAGAGAGAGAGAGAGAGAGAGAGAGAGAGAGAGAGAGAGAGAGAGAGTAGGCACTGCTGGATAAGAGCATTCTGAGTAGAGTGAAAAGAGAGAGAGAGAAAGCGAGAGAGAGGAAAGACAAGAGAGAAGACACTGCATGAGAGCATTCTGGACAGAATGAAGAGGAGCTCGGCACAGCAGGGGAACAATGCAGCTGTCATGTCGGACCATGTACGGATTTCAGGCATCAGACACAGTCCCGGTCATATGACCAGTGCTGCATGACATCATCGCCTCCGGATCAAAACACAATCAATAGCCTCCCCCCTGGACCCCAAGAAGCTGTCATAGTTTTTTGCATTTGTTGGCCACACTGTTAGTGCAGCACATTCTTCTCCACACTCGATGACACTAATTAACTTAGCAGACTCAAGGCACTGCTGTTAACGTGTGCTTTGGACGGCAGACACTTTCCATCTCTCCAGGCTCAGATGGTTGTCAGGGTGTTCATTTCCCTGTTTTGTTTCCCAGTAATGCTAGGGGCATGGTGCCGGCGTGAAATTCTTCATCTACATCGCCGTCAAAGCAGGACAGGGCTGAGAGAGGCTGAGAGGGACCACGTGAATAAGAACTTGATTAGCTTAGCGAGAGAATAAAACGCCTTCATGAATCTCTGCATTGTGTCAAGGGAGGTCAGTCTTAAGCAGCTAAATGTTCTACAGCTGGTTCTACAATGCAAGCAGTTTTTCAGGAGACAATGGCAGTTAGACACACATTCACTGTGTCCCATCTTAAGACATTGTAGACCTAAGTCATAAGGGAAGTTAATAAACATGAGAAAATTCAACGCTGACATTAAAGAAGAGAGCTAGATGCTAGATTCTTATTATCCATGCTCGGTGTGTTGGGTGTGCCCGCGGTCAGGTCATGGCTTTCTGGTGAGAAGCGACTGAACCACGACTCTAAGCAGTATGGTGAGAATCAGGGGAACATGCCTCTGTGAATAGATTACGCAGCAGCATGGCCACACACACACACACACACACACAGTTTGTGAAACATACCCTTTCCTGTGATGGGCCAGGCTACGTGTGGCTGCGGTTATAAAAAGGAACTGACTGTGTTGGGGAGCGTCATCCTGTGTGACTGATAACAGGGAAACAACAGGCGTAACTAAGGACACAAGATATCACCGGGGGCAAAAGCTGAGCAGCAGCTGCTAGTCCTTCACATTTATTTATTATTATTTATTATTTATTTTGTTGAAAGCAACTCAGCTTTGGAATCTAGCCTATACTTTTGTGCATCCGTTGGTGTGTGTGTGTGTGTGTGTGTGTGAACTGTGTTTTACTTTTGAGTGACTTCCAGTGACATCATCTCATGGAATGTAATGTGTGTGAATCCCTTCCTTTCGATGACTGCTCGCCTTTGCCCTGGCTTGCAATGACATCATAATGACAAAGCGGCGCAGACTTTGGCCAGACGTCAAAGAGCGGCGAGGAAGAACAAAAATGCAACAGTCTCAAGTGACTCAGCCCTGAGCAACCTTGGAATCAGTGGCTTATCTAAGGTGAAGGAATCATAAGGGTAACAAAGCAGTCAGTCAGGCTGCCAGGAAATGCCTTGTAATTTGGGGCAACCCTGCTCTCAGAGAGCGGGACCATTGTGGGATTACCCGTCACTCCACAGGGTTGAACACTCAGCAGGGGTTGGACGCTATGAAAAAGGAGACAGGAGGTCACGCCCACTGTCTGACTGGAAACCCTGCCACTGGCACGGGTGCTGCCAAATTAATATTGAAACGGGGTCGGTGTCATTCAGGCGACAATACACCCCCTTCCCCCACCCACCACACAAACACCCTGTTTTTTTTTCCTTTCAAAAACTAGGTCTGTGTATACAATATTTTGTGCCATGTACACAAAACAATGGCCTAATTCTGCCGAAATAGCCTAAATTAAGGATGTGTGAGGTATCTGGGAGATTCAGTGAAACACTTAATGCTTAATCTGCACAGTAGTAAGCCAGGCACAAAGATAAAAGCAATTCAACACGATTGTTCTTTAATTTATTTTGGAGAAGTAGTCAAATTTAAATATCCTCCACAAAACTTTGCTAATTCGCAAACTTGCATGGTTATCTCAATTGACAACCTAAACCCACAACTGATGCCTGGCTTCACACGCTTACAAAGACGTCACCATGCCATATGTCATCTATATGGACTCCCCCCAAACAAAACATTGTAAGTTTGTTCATTCATTCATTCATTGTTATTGTGATCGAGTTTGAAACACACAACTCACAAATAAGCAATGGTTGGACAATTCATCATGTATGACAATGCTGGGATTAAAGTCAATCAATTTGAGCGTTTTGGGGAACTCCAGTGAAATGCAGCATCTTCGCTCATCATATAAGGCAAGAGAATAGGCAGTCAGGCACAACTAAACAGTTTGTTTGAGTTAGGAGTAAGCTTTACACAACATGACTCTTTAAACTGAGATCAACCACGTTGTGTCTGTGGCATTAACCTTAAATACTCCTATAGGTTTAAATGGCTCGAGTTTTAATTCATTTAAACATATACCGGTTGTAACCATAGACTTTACACTACACATCAAACAGTAAAAGAAGGGGTTCTTCATATGTTTTTTCTGACATGTAGACTAACGCCCCACCCCTTCGCATGCTTTTAGTGGTTCTAGTCTGCTACGACTGAAAGCCACATGGAAAGACCGAAAACCTTTGTCTTAAAACCAGATAACAGGTTAAGTAGACTAACAGACTCAAGAATGTCTACAAAATACCCACGTTAACATAAAGCTTCACAGCAGCCTAATGATGGCCCATTACGACGAAACAAACAAACAACAAACATGTTACAATAAAGCTCCGCGTTGGTAAGTGACAGGATTGGCTAACGATAATGTTAATTTATTGACAAGATCAGCGTGTCAGCTAATGTTACAGTAACGAGACATACTATAGACAGGTAAGAATATTTGCTGACCGAGGGGCGTTACATCGACTGCTAACGCTATGTCCTCTTGAAATCACAATCAAAACAGGCGACCCTGTTTTACCTATGCAAGAAAACAAGACACCTAACGCAGTTCAGTTAGCCACTAACTTACCACAGCTGGAACAAGCCTGGTCAGTCGTCTTGGCACGCCGAAGTAGCCAGCGATAGACAGTAATGTTAACCTACACAATGTTACTACCTACTAACCAGCAATTTTAGCTAGTAACGTTAGCTGGCTGGCTAGCCAAGTCAGAATGAGTGGCTAATCCTGGTGTCTACGCCTCAATTAAAATGCCTCCCCCGACATCACCACTCCCTTTTTGAGGTATTTCCTTTCTTGAAACAAGAAGCTATGATTCTTACATTCTTGCCATTGTTTTTTTTTTTTTAATGTTTTTGACTGGGCAAGATACCTGGCACTCTGTCTTAAGTTTTTTCCTAATCAACTGACACACTTCCGGTTGAAACTTCCGCATTTCCTTGTCTGGACTTGGAAGACCGAAGCCCCTGCGTGCCTATGAAGTGTTACATTAGTGGGGGAAGGTTTGTGGGCTGGTTTGGGTAGACAATAAGGCAGGCGAAAACGCTAAATTGAACTAGCTTGTACAAGGTTACAACTCCATCATGGTTAAGCCTACTAATGATGTTTTTCAGTGTACAACATAAGAGGTCTGTGATTCATTGTAACGTTTCTCTGCGCCTAAAACTTTAGAATTGAAAGAGACGTAATTAAAAAACCTAGATGTAATCAGAGCAGTCATTGAAAGGATTCACAGTATTGCAATGACATTGCAGAAAATACCTGAACATGGGCTGTAGGCTATTCTCACTGTCATCCAGGCCTAACGGTAGAGGTAGGCTAGATATCTTTCAACTTACCTGTCTGTGTCCCTCCAATGAGTAGCCTAGATCCAGGCAATTCAAAGACTGTCTATGTGCTCTGCTAACTTTTCTCTCTCTGTCTCTCTTTACTTCTTCCGCCCCTTTACAGCTGCTGGACCCTCCCCCTTTGGAGAAGGAATGACCGCATCCCTTCAAACAAGTTCTCTCTCGTTTGACTCAGGCACAGGACGTGTAGGGTATATCATTGTGTAAACACCTTCTCTCGCTCTCTTTCTCTCTCTCTCTCTCTCTCTCTCTCTCTATCTTTCTCACTCACTCTATTTCTCTTTCTCTCTTCCTTCTCTTTTTCACTCACTCTTTCACTGCTTACAAACTCAGAGTCCTTCAGTTTTATGCCTCTCAACACCCCCTTTTTTACCCCTTCCCCCTCCTCTCTCTCTCTCTCTCTTTCTCTCTCTCTCCTTCTCGGCACCCACTCTCTCCCTCTCTGGATTCTTGAAACATTCTTCATTCTATGACATCAACCCTGCCTGCCTTTCCTTGTAAGGTCAGAGTGAGTGAAGGGAGAGAGAGAGAGAGAGAGAGAGAGAGAGAAAGAGAAAGAAATGGAGGGAGCGAGGGAGAGAGAGAGAGAGAGATAATAGAGGTAGAAGCCTGATTAGATACAGACACTGAAACATTTGGCAAGAGAGAAAAAGCAGAAAGGACACGCAGTCCAGCACAAAGAACTTGGCTCAGGACGACCGTGCCTCACACTGGAACAACACAGTTGAAGGCACTTGCTTCGAGAGGATTACAGTTTACTTTCAGAGCATGAAAATACCAAACATGACATACATTGAATATACCACCAGTTCTCTTTTCTCTGCTGAAAGAGCAATGTCGCCAAAATGAAGCGTCCCCTCACTAATCCAGACTAGAGTTGTAAATGTATGGGATTGGCACATTATGTTCCCCTTTTTTATCATTATGGTTCCTCATACATTCTGACTAATCATATGAACAAATAAGGATGTGAGACTACCTAGTCACATAGGGAGAGGATCAGAACGCCCATCCTGTACATCTGTTTTGTGTGTGGGCGCACACACACACACACACACACACACACACACACACAATGGATTCTCATGAGGCCAGATTCAGGTATCGTTTTTCCAAAAGCCTTTCACACACACACACACACACACACACACACACGGTTCCTGACTCTTTCCACCTCAGATCATAGGCAGTTAAACATTATGAAAGCCAGACCTCTTTACTTTAGTGACAGGTTTTGTCATTGGACAGGCTGCTTTTATAAAGCTCATGTGTCGAGCTGCAGGTGGAGTCCTGCCTTTTGAAGGCTCATTGAAAAAAGCCTGTCAAATTCTTTTAACTAAAGATAAGCAGAGGGGTGGTAACGGCTGTTTCGGTAGGTCGTTGATGTTGCTTCAGGTCAGTTTCAGCACAGGAAGAATTCATAGCCATCAGGCTTTTTTAGAGCCAACCACTAGGTCTTTCAGCCAAAGTGATGGTGAGGCTAAACAACGGGGGGCTCTCAAGAATCACAGCCAACGGTCGCTTGGACAACAGCCAAGACTTCACCAGGAATACTCCCTCTCCTCTCTCTCTCTCTTATTCTCTCTCTCTCTCTCTCTTTCCTCTCAAATACTGTAACTGTCAGCAAATCTTAAATATCCCTATTCTGTTTTTCATTCAACCTGACTCATAGACTGAAAATGAATGGGTCAATCTTTCCATCCCTTTTCATTATGCCTCCATGCTGTGAGTCATTGAGGCACATAGATCACTGAGTTTGCCCTGAGGCTTCAGTGAATTACATGGCCAAGTCAGCTTATGCATGTGTAGTACACAAGCAGTACTTTTCATTTCAAAGCTTGCCACTATATCAGTTGTAATTAATTCCAAACAACAACACTATGTTATTGAGAGAAGGTCTTGTCCATTGCAGTACATTGTACCATTAGTCCACTGCAAGGTCTGCAACAGTTTGAAACAACCTATTTACAGTAAGGACTACATTTTGTGGTGTAGCTCAAACTAAAAGTGACCGTGCTGCACTGATTATTGACTGATGTTCTGCTTATGCACACTAGGGGGAGGTGTCTGACCCTCTCCTTGTCAACAGGGCTGATAAATCTTCAGTCTTCAGTGTTCAGTCTTGACAAACAGCGGCAAAGGGACTGAGATAGAGAGAGACTCCGGGTGGACCCATACATACTGATATGCGCAGTGATGGACGTGAACATTTAACCAAGAGGACAAGAGGAGTGAATGATAGGTAGAGGGGTGTGTACACAAACAAGGAAGTGATGTGGGCGAACAGATAGTGCTGGGGTACAGACAGGAGGACCGTGGGGAGATCACAGAGAGACAGACAGAAAGAGAGAGAGAGAGAGAGAAATGGAAGTAGGGAAAGTGGATCTGAATTATAGAGGAGGGCTGAGATCCCCAGATGCAGTATGGCCTTTTGCCAAACACACACACACACACACACACACCTCCTCTGTAAAGCATTAAGAATGGTGAGGATTACGTACTGCAGGCAAGCATGTTGATAGAGTTGGCAGCTGCAATACAGATGATGATGTACGGTAGAAAAGAGACACACACACACAAATACAAATCCGTATTCATTCATACTGGTCTGCAGACATCCACCTGTGTGTATCTGTTTGTCATATTGGGCTGTTTTTAATTCAGAAATGATAGAAATCTATGATTATGTGTGTTTTTGAATACAGAGTATACATTGTGGTTTGTGCATAGTCAAGTTCAGTTTGCGTATAGGCTTGTTTGCATTGGTTTGCATACGGGTGCGTGCCATTGTTTGTGTGCATGCATGTGTGCATGTGTGTCATGCTTTCATCTGCAAGAGAGTGTGGGTGGATGTGACAGACCTCTATATTTGCATTTTCATTTATTTGTTCATTAGCCGCTTTTATCCAAAACAGCCTGCAACTGAGCCAGAAAACAATACAACCAACAGTGGAGAGACAAGAGACATCAATGAAAAAAATATTTGGCAATGCACAATCCTCAGCTCATTACCCAAGATGCATTGCGCTCAGCACATATGTGCAGTACAAGTGAAAAGAGTGATAGATACCTTTACAGTACAAGATCTAATTATATGTGTCTGTAGGTTCCCTTTGTGGGGCAAATATAGTTCAGCTTTGAAAGCATGGCAGTCTACCCATGCAATCAGGCTTCCATTAGGGCTGAGTGGAACAACACAAATGCCTTTCTGTGTACAGAAGGTTCCTTCCCGGAACATAAGAGCAGACCCTGGACTTCCTCTTCTTTTTTGACCTCTTCCTCTTCTTCTTGAGGCAACAACCCCCTCGTTATAATTCACTTTGCCAGAATAGGATTTAACACATCAATTAGGCTGTAACAACAAAAGAGCTATCTACTTTTTGTGTTTGTTCAATCCTTTCATCTTTTGTTCATTCGAAAGTTAAAATTACATGCTCTAGTATGACTCTTGAAATAAATCATCTTCTGTTGGATTCAGCACTGAATCCCAATGTCCTCCCTAAATCCTAAAATGTAAAGCATCAAAGACTTATTGAATCATCAAGGCACGGAGCTGATTTATGCTTGTTAAGTCTTTGACGATGCATGCTTATTGGGTCTAAGAGGACACTGAGATTCAGCCCATAATTTTATTTTTCTGCAGGGACAAACCTGCACCTAAAACCTAAAACCTGCACCTAATTTCACTTTGCCCCTTCTACTTTGTCCTTGTCCTGTGAAGGATTGAATTAATCTGAAGGTAAACTAGACTCAGCTACTAGTGGATTACTTATTGGATTCTGACTTTCCCAGGATTCTAGATGAAGGGTGACGCCGTGTTCTTGATGAGTAAGTTGTGTGATTACATCAGCCTTGGTGTGAAAGATTCTACTGAAACAGTCTCTTACACACACACACACACACATACACACACACACACACACACACATATACAGTCTGCCTAATGGCAGGGTATCTATCAGGTATTCACATCACACCCTGTAGGATCTTGTCATTCAGCAGTGTGTGGTCAGTGGCCATGCCATTCTTTCAATATGTGATTATGTCCTTGTAGGGAGTCTAATGTCTCAGTAAGATGATATTCACATGGATTGAACACACTAGATAAATAGCTAGTTTCCTTTTCTGTCTGCTGTCTTATATTTTCACAGAGACCACTATAGACAAAGGTAACATTAGTGGTCACTGAGGAAGACACTAAGACAAGCTCTCCCAATTAGAGGGA